>JAPYYX010000002.1:0-384593 GCA_030522605.1 Cremastinae sp. B BG-2022a | reverse complement strand
TTTTTCTTTCTAATCGTTTTTATTGATATTTATCTCTTATTTAAAAAAAAATCACGCTCCTGTCATATTTTTTATTTCATGCAAGGAATACCTTAAATTGCTTCAGAAAAATGAATTTGTGATATTTACCTGATGTTCGACATCGTCGCAGCCGAGTACATTGTCAGATCGTCAACGTACCTTTGATGCGACCACGTTAGACTACCGAGATCCGAGGAATAGTCTGTTGGTCCAAAGCTGGAGTAACCAGTTGCGACAGAGGGTGTTTGTAACGCGACGACCGGTGTATTTAGAGCGCTTTGTGTGTGTCCACCCTGTTGAGCAAAATAAATAGATGAATGAGTTAATCAACCAACGACATAAACAAATAGGATGAAAATCATCATTGTAAACAAATTTCTACACTTTTCGAACAATTTCCGATTTCTTGGAAGGAAAAATGAGACGAATTCGAATAAAACTCGACTTACGTCATAATTGGTATCTTCAGAGAGCGGTTGTGTCAATGGTGTGGGTATAACGACTCGTAGATTGGCTCTGTGTGGATGAGGCGGCGGTGGTGGCTGTGGCGAGTGACGTGATGACGGTCCCTTGTTGTTACCGCCACCGGCGACCCCGAGCGCAGGAGACGGTCCTGGACTCGGTGAACCACCCAGTGGCGACGCCGAGGGTGGATATCCATTGCTCATTTCCAACATTCCTCCTGGTGGATAAACTGTAAAAAAATTTTTTTTTAAATCAATAAAAACAAACGTCTATTTATTCTAAAATAAAAATAACGGATCACTTTTCCGCAGTGTTCTACTCAATCATAATTAAATATGTTCTCATTATC
The DNA here is from genome assembly GCA_030522605.1 of Cremastinae sp. B BG-2022a. NCBI lineage: Eukaryota > Metazoa > Arthropoda > Insecta > Hymenoptera > Ichneumonidae > Cremastinae sp. B BG-2022a. Next base: position 383,758 of record JAPYYX010000002.1, on the reverse strand, counting down.
AACAAACCTGAATCAGTTTCAGACGAAGATGGCCTTGGGGAGATGCTGGTGTGCGCCATCTGAGGACTAGATCCAAGCAGCGACTCTCCATAATTGTTCACCGGTACCGTCACAGGTAAAATATAATTCGATTGACCCGTCGCCTATAAAAAAATTATATTAAAAAAAATGTTGACAGCTCAAAAAATAAAAAAATGAAATTTTTTTTTTTCAGATTTAAGGAGTTGTTGGTAGTTCTTACCCTCGAGCCGTTGTGCTGGCTTCTCTGCATCATCATTGAGAATTCCTCGTCGATCTTGGTGTACTTGGCCTCGGTACGGGGCGTCAGATTGTAATCGTTAGCGTCGGGCTCCGGGCTGTCAGGCGACATGGCACCCTTATGCTCCTTCTTGTTGAGCGCCTGCAAGTGTCAGCAGACAGGTTCACGTGACCACACCGCCCGAGGGCACTCAACCTTCACTCTTTTCATGCATGTTAAATTTTCAATTAAAAACAAAAAGGGCACAAAATTTCGCGATCCCGAATGACGTTAAATCGAGCAAACGCGGAGTCAGACTCTAACTCGCCGTTTAACGAACAAACGATACAATTATTACAACGCGTTACGAATCGTGTGACGGGAACAGAACTTTAATCTAGATTTTTACCAATTTGCCAATTTTGAATAAACAAATTTTAATGCATCGATTAATTAACATAAAAATTAAATAAATGTAATTTTGCAATTTAACATTATTCCTGTTTGGAAAAAATATTTCATACAAAACATTTTACAGGAAAATATTTTATATGAAATATTTTTTACAAATATTTAAAAAAAATTATTTCAATTTGCTTAAACGATAATATTTTGGGGGGTTCGGGGTAAGTTTAATAGCGACAGAAAATTGATTATTAAGTTAAATTCCTGGCGAAGAGAATATTAAAAAAAATGCACATTGAGGATAACTCAACTCACCTCGATGATATTTTTGTTGGTTAGCGATTCGTGAGGTTCATTGTACTCGGTGTACTTAAGAAGAACCTTGTCCATGTCGGTGCTCGCATATTGATATAGCTTGTTACTCGAACTGAATATAATAAGCGCAATCTCGCAATCGCACAGTACCGATAGCTCGTACGCCTTCTTCATGACGCCGAATTTTCTCTTGTTGAACGTAACCTGACGGTTTCGCTCGTCGGTTATGCGAGATATCTGTATCTTCTTTCGACCCATTTTCTCAATCTTTTTGTCCCGTACAGTCTCGAAAGCTCTCTCGAATTGCCCGGTGGAATGTTAAAAACACTGAAACAAAAAATATTTATTTAATAAATAAATTTACACATTTTTAAAATGTAAATAAAAAATTTAATAATTTAATTTTCATTTCGTTCCTAGTAATAATTCAACTTTCATGACTACATCGGATAAAAGTTTGAGTAATAATAGAGTAAGTTTTTGTTTGAGGAACGTCATTGAGTGGATCTCTCAAGTTATTCAATTATTTGTTACAGAATTGTTTCACTACGAGATCCCTGGAAATCAAAAGTTCGTCGAAATACTCAGATCACGCTTTTCTAAGCTGGTGAATCGTCGGGTTTGCGATAATCTAACCCGGTCGTAACTCGAAACTCGAGACTCTCATATACATCTATGGGTAATTATTTTTTTCAGAGGTAAACTCGAAAGACTTTGAAGTTAATACATAAGAGATACGTATAGTCGAGTCTGATCTCGTATACGAATTATTCAAACACTCGCACTCTCGGAATTGAAGGGGGAGGCTCCTTGATAAGTTTCACCTTAGCGATTCCCATCCTCAGTTACAGCATAGAGATAAGCTTCGAGGATCAACTGTTTATTTTTCAATTCAAATAAAAATTGTCGACGCAACTTAATTGAAGGAATAAAAATTTGTGTAATGTAAAAATCATTTTCTAAAATAATTTTCTCATTTGTTTATTTTAAAATTTAAGATTTTTGTGATGTTTTTTTGTTTTTATGATAAATCAAAGATAAACAAAAAACCAAAAAAAAATTATTACACGATTAATTACAAAAGTATTCTAGTGCTACAATTGAAAAGTTTTTTTTAACGTTTCTTACTTTATTTCCAGAATTCACAAGTCTCAAAGGTGAATTATTGATATTTGATATTGAATAATAAATGAATTGCGTCATCTCATCACGTGTGGAACAAAGAACGTTAGAATTAAGGCCAAACATTTTCCTTGAGTACTTTCTTTTCAATGAATTCATGTTTTCGGTGTACACAGCAGCTTATCAACGAAGATACCGTAAGTTGAAAGAAAATAACAATGTCTTCAGCGATAGTTGTTCGTAAACGTTTTTTGGACGGTCTTCACGAACGAGCGTCAGACAATTGTAAAATAGACAAGTGCGCGGGAAATTTTGCGGTAAGAGTAAACAGAGCCAGAAAGTCAATCTCCTTACATCGTTCAATACACATCACACGTGAGATGCGTGAACAATTGCGGACCGGGTACGCAAACGAAAAAATTGGTCTACTTTTTTCTCTCAAGATGATAATAAAATAATGAAACGCTTTGCGAACAAAGACAACGTGACATGATGAAAATTTATCAAAAGTTTCGTTTTTTTAAAATGTTGAAAAAACATACGAACAAAAAGTTTGACATCGATGTTTTAATTTTTCGAAAATAATGAAGTGTCAAAAAATTAATAATTATTGACAATGCGGTCAGAGGATTTTTTTGAAAAAAAAATTTGTTCGTTAAGAACTCGGGACAAAAATTGAGAAAGGAAGGAGAAAAAAAAACAGTGTCGTTCCTTTTTTTTTTAAAAAGAGAGAAAAAAGCGAGTCACTGTATATCGACTTTTAATTGAAATACGGGTGACTGGACCGAGAGTTCTCGCGTGTGGATGCTGCTGATGACGATACTCGCCGTGTCGTCTTATCGACGCACGTATTTCCAACAGTCCGAGGGAAAAAGGTGAAGCGACAAGTTTATCCCTTCCTCCGCCTCCTCATTTCGCAATAACTTTATCAACAAGAATCGAGAGGAGAAAAATACATTTTCTCACTTTACCTCATTAAAAAAAAAGTATGATAAAAAAATTTCTACAAAAACGAAACTCTCTGTTCTTGATTCGAAAATAAATCAATTAAAAAGACGAGAATTTTTTTACAACGCAAAAAAATCAACCACGTCTATATTGAAATTTCAAACTTCTTTGAAGATGCAACGAGAAAAAGTAATTCGCTTAATTTTTTTTATGTCTATTTGCTTGAATTATTTGTTGATTTTATTCTCGTGCGTAGATCGCATTTTCAGTTTGACGATTCGAATGAGAAATTTTTCTCTATTAACCTGGCCATCAATTCTATATGACCGTACAAATTGATATAATTTTTCTCTGAAGTGCTGCGCGACTTATGAAAGTTCACTATATTCGAGAGTATTTGAATTTCGTTGTGCCGAGTTTGTATACCGCACCAAAGCGGCTAAAAGCGGTCGATCGGCTAATGCTGCATGTACACTCCTGTACACGAGTGTGTATTCACATATCGCTCCGTATTATGGATCTTACGTATTAGTCTTGCTCGAGATATGGGGCCTTCCAGATCGCATCGACAGGGTCATGACCCTGCCAGGGTATCGATACTTTCTTTCGTCTCTCCTCCTGTTTCCTCCTAATATTATCATTTTTCAGAACGAAACATTCTCTCGATTCCAAAAAACAAGGAAATCGAATTTTTGAAAAAAAAAAATTCATTTAGAAAATAACAAAATTTTAAATATTCTAAATTTAAGAGGTAATTCAATTTGAAATCATGAATTCCTAAAAAAAATTATTACAACAGAAAAAAATTAATTAGAACCTAACTTCATTATTTTGAAAAATTTGAAATTCTCGATTCGACAAATACTAATAAAAATAGAAAAGATCAATAAAAAATATTTACAAATAATAGAAAAAAAAGCAAAGTTGTTTTGATTATGTACGAGTGTCTGAAAGTTTGGGATAAAAAGGCTCGGACATATCGACATGTTTTGAATGAGGAAAGAACCATTCACCTCGAGAGGGAGGCTCGTTCTCTTGGAGTTTACCGAGGGAGGGGATTCGAGGGTTGTGGTTACCCGTGTCTCTTCCTTTTTACACGTATACGCGCACTTCATCCGCACTGGGGGGTAAACTTTTGACGCTTTTATTCACGGAGCTATCACTCGATATGTAACACATAAAAATAGATACAGCAAACTATTTCGATTTAATTTCCATACTCGCGTGCCTTTTTTTTCGTTCCTCGCATTCGTAAATCATTCGTAACGAAACTTTCATTCATTCATGCCACATATAGAAGACAAGTGTCTAATAACGTCCAGACGATTTAAAAGGGTCTAGACACGATACGAGCACCATTTGTTTTTTATTTACTTTTTCTCATCCTCGTTTAATCTCATTTTTTTCATTGCTCCAAATAAGCTCATAATGTCGCTGGTAAAATTTAATTTTCTGACTTCATATTTATTTCCGCAGCTTGGAAAATGTGAATTACAATTTTTATTAAGTTTTTGAAGATGTAAATTTGTTTTAACTATAAAATTGATCATTAAAATAAAAAGACAATCTAATAATTTCCAAAATGAATAAAAATTTCCCAAAGATATAAAACATTTTTGTGTCAATTATTGCAATACAAATTTTAGAAAATTTTAAAAATATTTTTTTTATGCTATCTACAATATTATCAATTCAGATAAAAGCTCAAGAACATTTTAAATTCACCAAAATCATTGTACATTTTGCATAATCAACAACTGCAATTACCGTTCGAAATAAAATAAAGTGATTAATTTCCCATCAAAGTACTCACTTTGTCAAAATTCAATTTACAAAAACAAATAGCTTTTTAATCATACAGACATATTCACGGTAATTTAAAAAAAATTTCTCTCTCAACTAAAACTGACTTTGCTTTTTCCACCGTACAATCGAATTCCGTTAAATCCACTTTTGAATGAATTCTGCACGAATTTTTATGAACCGTAACAAAAAGTGAAAACTCTAAAAATGTAACGCTCTTTTTTATACGTTGTTTTTTTGTTTCTCGAAGTTTTTTCCTGATACGGATCAAGAGTGTACGTGGAACCGATGTACGTTTGATGATACAGACACCATCGGATCGGCTGTACGACCTTCGCTTATAATTTGACTATTCGAGGCCAAACATTACTACATTCATGTTTCAACGCCACGTACGTATATACTTTTTGATGTAATTGTATATTATACATATTAAAATATACGAATACAAATATCAATGTAGAAATTTGTGGAGGGAGAGAATTTTCTATCCGATCGATGTATGCGAAGTGTGCGGGGTCACGAAAATATTTGGGTCGTGTACGTGTACACGTCAAGTTTGTATTTGTGTCTACGAAGTTCAACTTCGAATCTTTCATCGTACGAAAAACTTTTTCTATATCTCTCAATTTGTTGCACAAAATTTCAGGAAGTTGGATTTCCCGAGCTGCAATTAATTCCTAAAGTTAATAAGTCGAATAAATAGACGAAGAGAAGAAAAATTAAATTAAAGTGCAATTTTTTTTATCTCGACGTTTCGTGGTAAAAAAAAAACGTCAGATCGAACGATCAATTTGATTCGACGTGGATAAGGTGGAAAAAAATAGAGGAAAGCCGATTTAATCCGTAGATCGAAAAAATTTGGAAATGTGTAATTTATATTTGTGTACACGCGACACTTTTGGAACGGAAACGAGATAATCGAGGTCTAAGTTATTGAATCCGCGATTACGTGTATTTTAAGGAACTTGTGTGCTCGTAGATTTGCACATGACTTTTCTTTATATCTCATCAAATTATTGAACGTCAAGTAAATTTATATTTCATTTTTTCTAAGTTTAAATTTGAGTTTTTTTTTAGTTTCGATTATTCTCATCAATAAACATTTTTTCGTATTCATTCTGATTTTCATCTCGAAGATAACCGTGGCATATTAAAAATGTATTCGTAATAAATATATAAAAGAGTTATCGTTGCCTGGTGATAAGAAGAATAAGAGGAGGAAGAGAAAAAAGAATGAATACGATGTGACAGCGATTATTCCATTCTCGTGAACGTTTCCGTACGCACACGTGTGTACAAGGCCTTCCATTCGGAATTGATCGAGTTCGTGACACTCTACTGGCTCAAGACCGTCAAATATTATCTCACAACTTGATACACAATTTTTCAAATAATTATTTTACTTATTTTTTTGTAATTTTACTAAATTATATGACGAGGAAAAACCATAAATATTTCTTAATTCTAAAAAATGGTAGAAAAGATTGATGAGATCGTAAAAAATGAATGAATAAATATCGTTGGCGTATTCAGACGATAAAAATTATAATAAATATTATTACGTCGATTTAGTGGAAAATACTCCATAAATATCGTATGATGATCATTTATTTTTTCGACGTTTATCTAAAATTTATAGAAAAAGATGTAAAATATATTTTCAAGCTAAATTCAAGTTTTAATGTGAAATAAATTGATATTTAACTGGTATGAAATTTGATCTCGTTAAATAATTTCACTGAATAAATTATGATCGAAGCGCCAATATATTCATAAATAATATTAATGTATACTTTATATGATGGAAAAAAATAATAAATATTATTATGTCAATTTTTTACAAAATGTTGTATGAAAATTGTTTGATGGACGTTCGTCGGGAGGAAAAGGCTATAGCGGGTTAAAACAGTGGACAGTCGTATGGAAAAACGTGTATGGTGGATTATGTCCGAGTGTAGAGAAAAGAAAAGGGCGAAAGTGCGCGAATGCTAGGGAAAAAAAGAAAAAACGTACTGGGAGACCTCGCGATCGAATTCGGTCTATTATAGAAGAGCAAACATGGAGGGCGGGTCAGCGACCACTCTCGTACATGTTCATACACTTTATGCACGTTTTCGAAGCGTTCTGTCGCGTTGTTGCGCGCCGCTAACCCCGCGAATTCAGCCATACAATGGGGACTCTGATCGACAGCCAAAGACACAGAGAACTCCGAGAGAGAGAGAAAAAAGTCGGAACAATAACAAAAAATTGGAAAAACGAATTTCCGTTCGACATTTTGCAGGGAAATTGTGAAATATAAAATGGGAATTTGATACAAAAATCCGAAAAAAGTAGTTTCTTACTATTGTGTGAATTTTTTTTTCTCTACGTATATTTGCGAAAGTTTTGACGTAAAATTTAAATCTCTATTCAATCGAAGCAATATCGAATATTAGTTTATTATTTATGTACACAGAATTCATCGTGATTCACTACAGTCACACGAAAATGACAAAATAATTTTCAAAGGATTATCCTCACACAATTCCATCGATCTGAATTAAATAATTTCTCGGTATTCGTTCAATTATTCTCTGACCAATTAAACAAACGAGTTACGTCATCGAAGGATTAAGTTACCTGAATTTTGACCATTTATCAATTACGCGATGAAGAATTTCATATCGGTCGAAAATCGCGATGTATTTTTTTTTAAATGATAAAAAAGAAAATGTGTATAAGAGAGTAAATTTTCTTATGTCAGAGAGATAAGGTTTTATACCGGTTTTAGAGGCACGTGTACAGTCCTGATTAAGAACGATTGAGAGGTGAATAGAGAGAGAGAAATAAAAAGAGAGAGAGAGAGAGAGAGAGGAAAACTCACCGATCTTCGATTGGCAATGAAGAATGCCCTTCGCTTTAAGCAAGATCAACGATGAAAAAGATACGACGACGTCGAGGCTCTCGACGTGCAACGATACCCAAACGATTTCGTTGCATAAATATTTTTTAAAATTATATTTCCCGTCGATTGAAAAATAATTAAATATTTCACCGCTCTCGTATCGATCTGAGAAAATTGTCCCAGACGATTTTCAGAAAAACGTTAAAAAGTCAAATGTCAACATTTTTGGGTTTCGAACGCGCACTATTGAGATTCGAAACTTTTCTCCAAGTTTGAAAAAAATAGTTCTCTCTCGCTTCGACGATCTACGTCATTGCGCGCACGTGTCGGCTCTTCGCTTTTTCACGTCCGAGATTTAAAAACACGAACGACCGGTCTGATTTTTTTTTCGCGAGTGAAAGAGAGCGCGGAGCTTTTTTTTTCCTCGTTGTAAAAATTGTCAGTACCCGGCGAGAATTCGATTTTTCAAAAATTCTTCGTTCAGCGACAATTATCGCTGGATGTTGAGCCGGCAGCGTATCCGCACATTTGTGTGTACACAATGTCAGCACTTATCTTCTGCGTTTCTTTTACTCTAATTTCCTAAATTCTATTAAGTACTGTGTTCGAAAAGACAGAGGAAAAAAAAATCAGTCTGTACACTCGAACGAAAAATTTCTGTCTTTCGCAATTTCGAAAACAAAAAAAAAACAGTTTAGGAACACGCAGAATCACGCACGAAATCTCGTCCGGCCTGTACCGAACAGAAAGGAGAAAACTCGATATAAATAGCACTTGCACACTCGAGATTTATTCTCACGATTAATCAGCTCATTATCGAGATCACTTAACACTCTCTTGTTTTTGTTATTATCAATAAAGCTTGTGATTAATTTACATCAATGGTAACACGAAATGTATAAATCCTTCGTTGATTGGCACTGGGTTTCCCGTCTCCTCGTTTTCTAACCTTTGTTGCTCTAACGGTGATAAAAAACTGAATTTTAGAAAACTTGGTAGCACAACATATTTTTTACTCCCGCGGTGACATTTTCTCGGACTCGCTCGTTGTTCGTTACTGTTGTTTTCTTTTTCTCCGAAAAACAATGATAGCCGCGTGTTACGAGCGCATTACTCGAGAAATAGAGACTAGATGAGATGCGCTGACTAGAGATGCGCGCGCGACTGACGAAAAAGCGCGCACATACAATAATATTTAACGTCTCGTATCGCGCATGCGTTTGTACACTTTTTTTTTCTTCTTCCTCTCCTTCCGCTCGGATATATCTATACCCCTGAGTGTATATACGCTTTTTGTTTTTGCTTTCTTAAAATAATAAATTTCACGTGTGCGTCGACTAGTCGCGGCCGTGACGACGACTACCGACGGCAACGACGACGACGACGATAGTGAGCTATAAACTATAAGGCGAGGGATTAGCCGGTGTGGCGCTGCTGTTGCGCCTCGCGCCGAATCATTTCTCTCTCTCTCTCTCTCTCTGTTTTTTTCTCTCTCGCGCTCGCTCACTACCGTCTACGAGCTCTGACGAGCTTTTCGGCAACGCGGACAGGAGGAGAGTGAAGAAAATTCGGAGAGGGAGTCGACTCGCATCTAGAGAGGGAAACATGTATTCAAATACGCTCTAGTCCAGCTTGATCTGGCTTTGCTCTTTATTCTAAAGCTCTCGAGAAATTCCTCGAGACTGAGATTTTGCTTGGAAAAAAATTCTCAGTCATTTTTTTTTGCTGACAATTTTTTACCAAGAATTTTTCCTTCTGTTTTGTTTTTTTCCTTCTTTTCGTCGGTACAGTGATGACCTTCGGAAATATTTCCTCGATCGCATTGAGGAAAAAAATTCAAGTTTCGTTTCATACGAATTTTTCAGAGCGAGAAATAATGTAAACAGAAAAAAAACAGACAGTAGAATGAGCAGAGACAAAACTTTGGGACAAGTTCGCGGGAGTTTTTTTTCCTCCCTTCGAGACTTTTGTCTTGCGTTTCTTTCCCCTCCTCCTCGTAAGGTTAGAAATTCGTTGTTGGTCGAAGACTCGCCCGCGTCCGGACGCAGCGTTCCCTTCTCTGACGCCGCTCGCCGGAGCGCCCTGATTGGTCGATCCCGCGACTTACGTCAGGAAGATTCCGACCAATCGCGACTCGCGCGCGCTTCCAACGAAGACGGATAGATAAAAAGAGAGAGAGAGGATTAGCTCGATGTATATGTATATAGCTATATGTGTATCGAGTAGTAAGGGGCGCGTTTGCGCCGCTCTCGATCGTAGAAAAAAGGATGAATCGCGGTGCAAGCACGGACAAACCGGGAACAAAACTGACTCGCTTTGTCCACTTGCGCTGCGAAAGCACAATCCGAAAAAAATAAAAAGTATCGGGACTCGTTGCTGCTCGATTCAAACTCGAATTGGTGTTTCAGGGGTTTCGATACTAAAAATTAAAATGATGAGAATTTGGAATTTCAAAACTTCAAACGTTAGAGAACTATGAAGTATACTGTTGACAATAGTATACTAAAAAATTTCCACTTTCTAATAGTAGAGGATCGGTTTAGATCGATGCAAAAAGTACGTCTATCGACTTTGATTTCTAATTCAATCGGTAAACGAAACTTCGTTACTCCTAACAACGTTAATCACTACCTACTTGACAAATTAGATCCTACAAAACGTATACTTATTGTGTAAAGAATATTCGAGTCAATGTAATCCTTCAAAGATATAGTCTTGATTCCTCAAAATCAACTATATCATCGAAACCGATTATCATTCAACATACACTTACGACAACACCAGGATGACTGATGAATTTTCTCCTTAAATTGATGTATAATTCATACTAGTGTGAGAGAGACAGATGAAAAACTTCACTATTAATTCACTATGTTCTCAGAGATTTTTGATACTTTAGAGGAAAGAAGAAAATCACATTACTCTTTGATGAAAAGCAACATGGTTCTTTTTCTTCTTTCGAAAATTGTTCATCTTCAGAGAAAATAGCATAGTTCGATTTCGTACGATATGGGACACTTGAACATCACCTTAAATATCGATGATTTTGATATTCAAACCAATTTCGTTTGAAAACTATTTCTATGTCATTTGTCACGTGGAGTTACTGAGGCATTACATCAACGTGATACTTCATACCTTAACCACTTCGAAAATGCGATCGAGTTGGACATCAATAATCCCTTATTAATGAGAATGTTTATCCAGCCCACGCAGATTAGGGCAAGAATGAGCTGATAATTATCATTTCTGTATGATACACATCAATCACTTCGATGTTCAGCCTAATTGCATTTGCATCAATCATCTGAGTCGAACACGCACGTAATGTTCATTTGGGTTTGAAAGGGCAGATGAGGTAATGGACATGGCAATTCATATTTTGCACTATAATAAGTCCTGCAACGAATTCAAGAATTGAATTTGCAGTGACACCAGCTGGTATACAATGATGTACCAACCTATACAAAATATCAATAATTTCGATGTTCAACCTAATTCCATTTGTAGTGGTCTAATTTGAACATGTGCGTCGCATTTTGAGCTTGAAAGGGCAGATGCCGTAATTGACATGTCAATTAATACCTTTTACTATTATAAATCCTATAATAATGCGAGGAATTGAACTTGTAGTAAAATCAGCTGGTATGGAAGGATATTAAGTACATGTTTGAACAGACAGTGCGCATGTTCAACTTTCAATATAACTGTGACAACTGCGATTACCAGGAATTGTGAGATATATAAAAATACTTTTTTCCAACAAGTATTATTAGTGTAATATTTTCTGGATGTTTATTTTTATTTTGATTAAATGTACAATTCTTTGCGATTCCGAATTTTCCTTTTATAAAAGTTATGATAGGTTCACCTTAGTCCAGAATAACCAGCGAATTGGTTAAAATTGCATTTAGTTCTTAATACTTAAAAAAAAGTATAAAACGAACAATAAAAATAGTTCTCGAGTTCTGTAATTTCGTATTCTTCCGATATAAAGCAATTTTCAAATCTGCAGATGGATTTGATTTTTTTTTTTGGAGTTTACTTCATTAAGTGATTAACAACAATTATTCACAGATTTTTATCCGCGACTATTTCCGTCTATTATAGAAACTTTTTTTTTCAACCGCGCGCGATCGATTGCATTTAATAATTACTGCACAATTTGACTAAAAATAAAGTTATCAGAGCTGTCGGAGTTTCAATTTGGTGGGAGACAGTGATAAAATTTAATGAAAAATTAAAATCCATTTGAGTGTGATTCAGGAATTCGCAGGATAAAGGGACGAACGATTCGGTTAACGGTGGATTCATTTTGAAAATGACGTTGAATTGGGATACAAATAGTTTTAGCTGGAAAACTTTTAATGTTTGGAGATCCACCGATAGTTATATTTTTATTTTTTTTTCTATTTCGTGTTATTTATTTCGAGATCCTGAGACGAGACAACGTTTACCTGTCGAGATTGGATTGTTATTTTTATTAAAAAAGATTGACGAACCAAGATAATGACGAACCAAGGGAGCGACACTTTTCCCTGTCTCCGGTGACGCAATAACAAAAATAAAAATCAATTACGAGATAACAGCGACGTGTGAAGGGAAAAATAGCATCCCTCGCGCATGAAGGAACTTGATTTTTTTACAAATTCGTTGCCTTCGGTTTTCAAAAAAAGAAAAACTATTCTTGAACCTAACCGAATTAAGATTCTTCGAAATTCAATTGTGACTTGCGAGATTTTTCTCAAAATCGAATTTGATCGCATCTAAAACAATTTTATAAATAATTGTGTCCCAAAAGTCAAAATTTACGACAACTTAAAAATCAAAAAAAGCAAAAAATAATCGGTATTTCTCTTTGAATCCCAAATTGTCGAAAACGAGAGGTCAACGAACGATGGCAAAAAGAACTTCCTCAATGTTGAATAAAATTGAATTAAAAATGAGGGTGAAAAATCAGAAGCGAAATCGTTGGATTGAAGATCGAATTGCGGATAAAAAATTCACGCTAACAGGTGCGATAGCGAGCGAGAAGTGAGAATTCGTAACCGCGATCGAGGGTGGCGAAAAAAAAAATTTAATCCTCGGTTACAATCAAATATTTTAAAATTTTCCAGCGCTTCTTAGCTTTCAGGGAAATTAATGTGATTTGTCGGTGTCACTTGAAGAGATCAATTATGTAAAACTCGAAATGAGAAAAATTTGGAATTTCAATGATTAAAGTATTAACGTTTAGCGAGTTTCATGGATAATCCGTGAACGAGATCGAGTTCGTGGAATACATTCAATATATTATTATCCTCAACGTTCCATCGATCTCTCTCTCTCTTCATCTCTGCGAAAATTTCACAACCGCAAAGCTGCTAATCCATGAATAATTTAAAAATCTCCAAATATAACCCAAATAAAAGAGATAAGAATCTATTATCTTACATGGCGAAGGAAAATAGTTTAAAGTTCGTTTTTGCGATGAAAAAAAAGAACGATTAATTACTTTTGGCAGAACTCTTATTGATATGAAATGATTAAACTACGGTATCGAGCATTTCCATTTTTTTCAGACTACTGTCACAGATGTACCAACTTAAAATCGTTATCTCATGGATTCGTAATGAATCTCCAAATTCGTTCGTACGAGCAGAGTCGAATTACCTGACTCTCTCAATTGGGTCAAATTTTCTCTTATATTTTTTTCACGAATTTCCACCATGTGAAGGATTCAGCGAGCACTGTGTCATATCCACGTAACAATTATACGTGAAACGGACAGGCGAACGAAGGTGTGTGTAAATCACCCTGTTTGAGACGTTACGAAACAGATAGACTGTATACATTATTATGTATACTAAACGCTATATACATTGCTGACACAATAGGGTGAATGTGTTGGATAATCGAGAGACCCGAAAACCTCCAGATATTCATTTTTCATCCGTTCATCCCGAGCTTATTAATTCAATTATCAGACCGCGCGTCATCCTTTTTTGTTCCGAAAAGCGCATAAAAGTTGAACTTTTGCCTGGGTGAGAATCGTTGCGAATTTTTGACGGAAAAAATTGAAGAGATGGGGAGAGGGATGCCAGAGGATTTTTCCGATATATCAGTCTCGACACACGACGTGTTATTCCGAGATGAAGAAATCACGAGTGACAGTCATCGAGCGCGAAACAAAGATAACGTAAAAAAGTAGGTGTTACAGTTGTGGCATGTGTGCGTGACGTCAGCGAAATCAGTGTGAAGCAAGCTAAAGATCGATCGCGGGGATCACGCGAAAATTGAAAAATTTTTTAAGCCCTTGGACATCTTCGTTCATCGAGTATTTTCGTGAGAATGCTTTGACGATAACTTTGAAACGATCGACTGAATTGTGGAAAATTGCCTGCGTGTGTGTGTAAGAGATTTTTCGTTAAATTTAAAAACGATTCATCGAACGGATTAATAATTAAGAATCTTTTTATTTAATTAATGATATCGTAAAAAATTCTGAATTTTACTCTTAATTTATAGGTAAAACGAAGTCGTTAAAGTTTTTTTAATCATTTGAGAATAATTTACGAATTTCGAAATCCACACAATTCTTCTGTAACAAATTTTTACTGAGCATTAAAGATTCACATTTTCAGAGATTGCACCTCGAGTGCGCTTATAATCTCGTTGAAGCTCGAATCGACAAAAAACCTCTATTCAACAATGAAAAATTAACGCCATTTTCTTTTTCGATACAGGCAAAAAAAATTTTAAAAGAGCGAAAAGTCCATCATTGTTATCGTACTATCCACCGGTGAGCGGGATCAATCAAATATATGGACCATCAAAAATAAAAAGAAACGGAGAAAGCGCGCCACCTAGCGATGGCGTCGGTGAACTACTGACGTATTCCGAGTGGGGGTAAAGGGCTATCGGGACTTGGTATCGGCTATTGTGACGAAGAGAGAATGAGAGAGACGGAAATTTGTGCGCGCATGTCAAGTGTCGGAAATAGACATTGAACCAATGCATAATTGATAAATCGAAGTGAATCCTGCATGTACGATCCTTCGACCTCGATTATATAGGGACATCTTCTCTTCATTTCTCCTATATGTACCGCACGTAAATATATACTTATATATCCGTCTATATATAAACTTACATGCCCGTCACACTTGCCACTGTAACCAAATTCTATAAATTCAGACTTTTAACATTTCAACGTCAAGCGGCTTTCCAGCTGAAATCTTGCTACCAAAAACCTGTTCGTCGGCCAATCGAAGCTGCGAATTCTGTCACATTTAAATTTGTGGATCAAATCCTCGTGCGAATTTGCATCACGTTATCTGGACCTTTTGTCTCTTACAGACCAAAGTTTGACATTCATTCAACTGTCGAAATTGTTTAAAACAATGAAAATGTTTATCGGATAGCTCATTCGAGCGTAGGGTTTTGAAGATTTCCTCATCGGGGTATCTCGAGTGTACATTAGACATTTTTTTGTCCACGCGATGTTGCGAGCCGGAAGTATTTTATCCTGCATCTGTGCACATGGCACTTCTATCATGCATACGCTGAAAAAGAGCTGTACCGGAGAATTCTTACAGAAATTTAACGACTGCTCGACTGTTTCTCTTCCCCTCGAGATGATTCTCGAGGAGATTTTCAAGAATCTTCGGCCCTCGTGATCTTGTCACCGAAAGGTTGTTTTTTCTCGCGCTGGAAGGGTCGTTGTCCCTCGGAAGTCAGACTCCCTCGGAAGCGAGACGGGAGTGGAAAGAGTCAGGAAACTCGTATGTGCACGCGCTCTCGTAAAGAGCGGTCCCTCGGGTTCAACGAAAATACCAGGTGGCGACCGATCCTTCGCACATCCTCCATACGATTTCCTCTTTCCATCCCGGGAAATCTCTCCGAAAACTTCACTCGAAAAATCACAGTAGAGCTTCAACTAAATCTTAATCCTCTCGTGGAATTTTTATCAAGTCAATTATCGATAAAGAGAAGAAAAAGCAGAAGTAAAAGTCAACTGAACCGATTCGATTGGTCGTGAAAAACCATTTCCCAAATTCTTTTTCGATTTCTTTAGTATTTAAAATTTGTAAAAATCAAACAGAACTTGACTAAGGATTTTTTGAAAATTTGATAAGTTTTTAATCTTCATTTTTGTTTGAAAGTTTTCATCGAGTGTCTTTACGGGTTTTTCGCGTCGCGAGAAAAAGACATGAAGAGTCTTCGAGAAATCTTGGCAGACGAAAAATCAGCGATGGGGCAACGCTTTCCAAGATGGCCTCTTTTCAGCGATGATATACGTCAAATAAACGACAAAGACAAGAGAGCGGGAGACAGATAGAGAATGGCGAAGAGGCGCGAGGGGCAGACGGGGGTTTTAAATTTTGTGCGTCGCTTTACAAGAAGATGGCGCGTGCGAGAAGACGAGGGTGACTAAGCTCGTTGGATATGCGCTTTGCACGCAGTTGGCACACGATCAGAAGCAAAAAGACAAGAGAAAAAAATCGAGCGGGGTCGTTTGCTTGCTCCCGAGTCTTCGTCTACTTCGCGTCCTCCGTGACGTTCGAATTTTTCAACCTTCGAGCACGAATCGAGAGAAAAATTCTCTTGACAAACATTTTGTAATGCTACCAACAAGTTCTTAGTAGTACGAAAAAATATTTTTGTTGCTCTTTATTATTTTTAATAATCTAGAGATGAAAATAATAATTTTTGTACTAAAAAAAATATTCTCCCACGCCCGTAGAATATTTATTGTACTAAATATTTTTTAATATCAACGATTATCAAGATGAAATTGCCCAAAAATGTTATTAATTTGATTTAGAATTTTTTTTCTATTTTCTCAATTTTCATGTTGATGTGTAAAATCTTCATTTTAGCTCGGTGAAAATGAGTTACTTTATTCTCTTGTCGGATATTGTTTCATTATATTGCGTGTCTCTTTAGAAACCGTAATTATGAGCAAATCGTTTATTGTTCACCACAATGTCAGGAACAGAAACCCACGAGTGCGAGAGAGCGAAAGAGAGAGAGGGGGAGAGTTTTCGTCTCGATATTATCGCAAGATTGTGCAACAAAGCATCATCGATTTTAAGGACAAACAATCGAGATCAATGTCGCACGGATAAAATAATTCAAAGAGGGAGATATTCGAATTTCATTAAGAAGTAAATTGTCTTTGAAATTTAATGTACTTTTTTTGTTTATTACTTAAAGAGTGATATCGGTATAAGATTATGCGTCCTGGATATTGAATTTCCTCTTACGCAATCGTTACATAAATTTCCAAAAACGAAGACAGGACGATAAATTGTGTACTCGAATTCACGTTTTGATTGCTGTCAAATGTTGAAGAATTCTTTCATCTAATGAATAATTTTTACGATTTAAAGCACTCTGCTGAATGATCCGAAAACTAATTTTTTTACAGTATTCGGTTCAATTAAAAATTGTATTAAAAATTTAAGTAACGTCCTGATCGAAAATTCATTGCATTCATTTACGAACATTTGACACTCGATTCATTTATACATATCGAATTATAAAACTTTTAATTGTATTTCAGTCAATGATGAATGAAATTGACGTTGATTTTCTTTTGTACTTGATAATACCGCATTTGGAGAGATCGCTAAAGATCCAGAATTTAGCTGATTCAAGTTAAAATATTCAATTTTCATTATTCATGAAATAATTATATCTAATATCGTTACATGTTCCGAAACTATATGGAGATTCCTACCCCGATCGCGAGCAAAATCATCTTCGAGTGTCTAGCCGAAAACTCCAAATTTGTAATACATTCAGAATTCCGATAGAACAGCAATAATTTTTAGACATCAGTTTTAGATATAAGTACACGCCGTGTTATTTTTTGTTAGTCAAATACTCAAGAACGATGTGGATGAAAAATTGGAAAAAATTATAATTCTGAGTTATTTGACGTTTAAGGTGATGTTTAATGTGTCAGGTTGTTCTCTTTCCATCAAAAGTAATGTGGTTCTCTCATTTTTTCTAAAATATCAAAAATCTCTGAGAAAATAGTAAATCCGTTTTGCATCTGTCCCTTTCAGTCCTCGTGTGGGTTAAATATCAACTTAACAATGAATATCTCAAAAATATCTACGTGCTGAAACCTCTTAAAATTTGGTACACGTATGCATGTCACATCAAACAAAATTTCATCAAAGTTTTATCACTTTTAAATTCCTCACTTAATAATTTTAACATGCGTTTCTCTATATTATGGTACCGAAACCCCTCAACTTATGAATGATCTCAACCATTGACTGTCTAAGCATCATTCCATCAGTGTTGAAACCGTCTCCGACGATAACCTCACCCAACTCAGAAAAGGATAACGCGGAGAGCTCGCAAGATATTGGGGATCGTTGTCTTTCGCGGTATCCCGAGCGGGCGTCTCGGTCTCTTCCGTCTCCCGTTTTCATTCTACATCACTCCTCGGGGTTACAATTTTAGCGTTTTGCCGTCGGAACACAAGCGTGCATTAAACAGAAAACGGAGGGAAAAGATGGCCAAAAATAATTTTCGTTCGCTAACCCACGACGGATTTGAACACACATATCGGCATACGCACATCGGTCCGCGTGTTATACGCGTATTTATATTTATACGGATATAGAGTACACAAAAGTGTATAAATACGTGTGCGTGTAGAGAAAAGTGTATAAGCGTGCACGGACATATAGGTGGACGTATAAATCGAGAGGGCGAGCGGGATAGGAATAGAGAGTGAAGAAATAAATCGGGCTCTGAAGAGGGTAGCTTGAGGTGTGCGCTTCGTATAATACTCCGAGGACCAGTCGACAGAACGATCAGATCGGAAGCGCGCGCTTTCTTCCCGCTTTTACACTTTGCCATTTAAACGCACCTATTTCGTACGTATATATGTGCCAACACCGTGCACCTAATCTCGCATAAACCTCCACTTACCTTTTATCCCTGTGTACTCAACACTATACAAAATCTCTACGCGTCTCTCCATCTTTCTTGCTCTCTCTCTCTCTCTTTCTCTCTCTCTCGTTCTTTCTCGGAATGTATGTATATATTTATTAAGTATATATATATATGTGTGTCTATGTATTTGGATATGTGTATATATAATTCTTTCAATGCATATATACCGCGAGTACGCGCCTTTCGTCGTCTCGAGAGTCTCGAGGGATGAAGAAATGGGGAGGAAAAACTCACGGGAACTCGGGGCCTTAAGCTTTTCCGGTGATAAACCGGAAACTGTGGATTCCGCTTCAGATATATGTGCGTGGAAATTCGATTTTTTTTTCGATATTTAAAAAATTTTCGGTCTCGTGTTGTCACAGGAAATATTCGAGATGTGTTTTTTTTTTCAAAGTGTGTGTGCGTGTGTAATTTAAGATTGTTAAGATGTTTTATTGGATATATTGAGTGGAAAATGTTCGAGTTTTGTAGACGTCGGGAAAATGTGTTTCGATTTTTTGTTGATGTTTGAGGTTTGTACACGGCGATTGAGTCGAGAAGGCTTCGCGTACTTCGTTTCGACTGAAGATGAAGTTTTTTTTTGGTTCGGAGAGAAGTTCGAGGTCCCTGGGAAGGCGCAAAGTGCGTGATCGAGGCTCAAATATGGCGACTGACAGTGAAGAAAGTTTCGTGTGTCTCATCTTGCGAGACTAACAACAATCGAGGCAAAAGATCAAGAAAATTATTCCACAATAAAAACAGTTACATGAAAAATTTTCCATTCTAAAATTTTACATATTTTCCCGTCGTTATAAAAAAATAAATAAAATCACGCTCAGTAAATCTCTTCGAATCGAGAAAAAGTATCGAAAACCACGAATATCTCTTCCCGACGACATCAGTGAGAATCGACGCGCAAATCCCGAGATCGGCACGAGAGTGATCGCGGAAAGGTTTTCCCGTAAAGCGACGATTATCCTCGCATCGAAAATAAAGCGACGGTGAAAAAATTCAAAAAAAAAAATAAATTATACGTGCACGAACGCGGATATGTGTAAAAAAAATATATATAGAAAGTGCGAGAGTGAAAAATAAGAGTGCGAGAGAGAGAGAAAGAAGAACGAGAGATTTGTGTCTTTGAGTGGTAAGTTCGAAATGATGAGGTTAAAAGCGCGATGAGAGCAAAAGCGAGTTGTTCGCTCGCAGAGAAGAAGAAGAAGCGCAACAACGTAAGGGAGTAATATAGAGGAAAATAAAGCAGCAGCTTTGCCGGGTAGAGGAACGACTTACCTCCGCTGTTTTTAGAACTCCACTCCCAGAAGTGCGCGGCCCGTGCCGAGCCAAAACCAAAATACCACCGTTATGCCCGCGCGAACGTGCGCGCCCTCCCCTCAAATCTCTTCTCCCGAGCCTCACTCTCGTTCTTTCGAGCCCGTTCCCTCCCCGCCCCGCGATTCCTTTTTTTTTCACTCTCCTCTCGCGCTTTTTTCCCCTGCATTACCGACCGAGCGGCCGTGAGCATTTTTTTCCGTTTCTTCTTTCACTTCCTCGTGCCTTCTCATAATTTCTTACGTAATTCGCGCTTTTTGGTATGTAAAATCCGTTGTGTATACGTTTGTTGTCGGGTGCAGTCTGATTTCGATCGAGGACCCGATTTCCTGCATTACCGATCGAGCTGCGTAATTAAATTTTTTTTGTTATTTTTGATTTTTTTAACGGTTTTTGTTTTTGTGAGATTGATTATTTTTTATTTGATTTATGGTTGGGATTATTTTTTTTCTTTCCATATGTACTCAACGCGCTTCCCCCCGCTCTTCGCTAACCGAGCGCATTTTATTTTTCTCGTGTTTTCTTGTTACGTCCTTCTCGCGGTTTCTTACGTAGTTCTCGAATTTTCATATCTATAAGCTATTGTGTGAATCTACTGTCAGGTACGTATTTGTATTTTTTTTATTCTCTTGCTCTTCCGTTTGAGAGATCTTTTGGGATCTTTAGCACTGGTGTCGACTCGGCGATTTCTTGAGGAAATTGCGTTGCAGTTACCAGGTCTGAAATTTAGCTAGGAATCTGATGAATGTCCGATCGGGCACCCTTATTGCCTTGATATGGACGTAACAGAGCTTGTAACGCTTTGTCATTTACGGTTCTGATGATAGAATAGTTTTCAGAGCCTGATCTTGTCCTAATCTGAGCCTGAATCGAGTCTGATCTGATCCTGATTCGAGTCTGATCTGAATTTTGATTTGAAAGAATTGATTTGAATCAATTTTATTGCTCAGTTACGCTTCTTCATTAGTTTCGACTTATTTTCTACAAGAAAGTGAGCTTAGAGTGAATTTTACTATAAGGAATACGAATTGATATCAAGGTCCTTCGAATATCCATCAATTTTTGAGAAAAATGACTACCCACGTGGAAAAGAGTGCGAAAAAAAATTTAAATATCAACTCGTTTGTCGCTGAAGAAAAAAAAACGCGATGAGTGATAAATGTTTCATACGAATTATCGTATTCATGAAATTGGTAAAATAATACATTCAAATCGGATTCAGAGTCCTGATTTTTTCTCAAAAAAAATTACGGGGAAAAGAAACGGAGTAAAATTTCGAGCGAATCTCAAGCGAGGAAAAACCGATAATGCCCTCTTTATTTTTCTCCATCTGTCTCATTTTTCTCGATAAAGCGAACGTTTTTACGAGAGGAGAGATTATAAAAAAAAGAGCGAGATAACTTGACGTCCGATCTCTGTCAAAATGAAGGGAAAAATGACATCGGGATCGGAGGAAAATCGCAAAAAAAGGAAAAGCGCAAAATGTGCTCACCTGCGCGATATGTAAACGAGGAGACGCGAGTCGAGGAATAATAAGTCAATGTACGATATATTACCTCATCGCACTGACTTCTGCATAATATATTCAGCGAGAAACGTCGTAATAAATCACATTTGCGAGGGTGAAATGATTCGTCGTATCAGGATTGCGAGCTCCGAGAATTTCTTCGATTCTCTCCTGCCAGACCTTTCCTTGTGATTTTCGTATAATTTAATTGTAGAGTAACCACCACTCAGTTGCCGTCTATCCGAGTTAATTTTCTTCTCGGATTGTCTTATCCGAGAACTCTCGCATCATATTCGAGCAATATTTTAAAATTTTATCAGAGATAACGTCAAATTAAACAAAAATGGTTCTTAATATTCTTGTGCTGTAAAAATGTATTACCTCAATTTCCATAAAAGGAAAAAAAATATTTTCATATTTTATAAGTGAAATATAACTCTTTCATAGATATTTATGAATGTATTATTTTTTTTCGAATAATTGCGTTTCGAATGTTGCATTGGGATATAAATAAATTTTTTTAAATAAATGCGATTTTTTCCCTTCATGTCGCGAGAGAATATTTCTCGCGATATTTCGTCGATCGATTCAATTTCTCTGCGTTTCTCTTCGTTAGGTATTCTTAATACATTTTAGTCCTCGAAAGAATAATTCAATCTTCAGCGAGGAAAAAAAACATATTTTTAGAGTTATACGTGATATACGATATTTTCATTTAAATATGTTTTTTTAATAATTAAATGGATTTTTCACATTGATGACGCGGTGGTCCAAAAAGTGACATACATTTTTTAGTAAATGAATGAATCTTTCAGTACGCTTTTTATCTCCATTGATTTCTTATTCAATTATTCGACTTATTCAATAAAAGTTTACAAAAAAATGTTTAATTTTTAATGTACAAAAAGCTGAAATTTTTACACCGATGTAAAATTCTCCTTCAATAAAAAAACACATTTAATTATTCTTTGAAATATTTAAATCCGTTTGGCACATTTGCAATAAAATGCGGTGGCCCGGAATTTGATATACATTTTTTAATTGATGAACAAATTTTTTTTATACATTTTTTTCCCTCTCTTTTTGTCTCCGCGTCACGAGTTTTTCTCGAGATTTTTTCGATCGATTTCTTCTCCCAACGTTTTTGCCCTCTGTCGTTTCTTTTCGGATTCTCCACCGTTCCATATCTGTCCGTTTTGCACTCGCGCAGATATATCTCGATGTGCAATGCATTTTTGATAGGATCAGCTCCTGTTATCTTTCATATCAACGTCGCTTTTGCTCCTTGCCGGTGAGGCAGCGGCTGATGCTTCCTCGTGAACGCGGGCATATCGGTCCTGCTAAACGGATTATCGAATTGCCCGGAGTAGCGACTTTCAAAATAGCAATCCATTACTAATTGAAGAACCGAGAGAAAAGCTCGCGATTCGTCAGAGCCATATCCGATATCGGGAATCACGATTTTCCAATCCAGTCATTGGCCACACGCACACCTCTTGCAAACCAACGATCGACACGTTCGGTAAAATATATTTCTCTCTTATACTTCTGTTATTTATTTTTCGTCCGAACAATTTTTTTCTCCCGTCATTTTATTTCCATTAAGAGTCCTATCGATTGTTTCCTCCAAACGTATATTCATCCGAGAAGTGTCAAATATAGGAATTACGTCAATTTGAGTGTTCGACGTATGCATAAATTCGCCCTCAGCCTGACGTCAATCTACCACCTTTGCTTTTTTATTTTTGCGAAATCCTTCAATTGTTAGGAGGTGTCGATTTTTTCGAAAATTCACAATTTTTTTTTATTCGTGACATTAATTCGTTTTTAATTTAAATTTGCGGGATTTTGATCGACTTTGATTCATTTATTTATTACTATTATTGACATAAAAAATCAAATATTCTTGAATAAAGTAATGAAAGAATAAAGTAAATGATTGAATAATATTCAAAATTGTTTTTCGTGAGATGGGAAAGATGGAAAATTTTGAAATGACAATTTCTTATTTACTCGATTTAAAATGACACTTGAATGACGGATGAATCGTGAGAAAATCGAAGCGAAATAAACAAGCTCGGTTGTTGTTCATCGGGACTGTAAAATTCATCGAGACCCACACCAAAATGGCTCCTCCGTTCAGTTATAATTGATAAAACTTTCCAGCGTACAATTCTTAATTCGAAAATAACGATTCGAAACCAAAAACACAACCCGGAAAATAACAAAATTATTTTTATCGATTTTCCAATCAATCCACGAAACGAAGGAAAAACTCATTGATGAGAGAAAAGCGCATGCATTGCGACCTCGTCCTCTTTTTTTTCTAAATATCCAAACAAGTGAAAACCATTGAAATCAAAGAAAAATCTTCATTTTTTCTGCTGCACTTGATTCGTTAATTCCCATGAATTTCAATAAATGAATGTTTGAACGCAACGGCTCGTATGTATAAGGAAACGGAGTTGAAGACATTAGAAAAAAAAATGAAAATGTATGGAGGTTTGGGGAGAGCTTGGGAGGATCGGCACGTGCCACTCGATAAATCTGTTAGCAGCTGAGAGAGGGCTGCTGCTCGCTTGCTGCACGCCTTTCCTAACAAACAGCCGGCGCAGCATGCCCTCGCTTCTCTCTCTCTCTCTTCCCCTCTTCCACTAATTTTCATGTCTCACGTTCTTTCTCTCCCTCTTCCTTTTCTCTTAGATATTTTTTTCTCTCTTTTTCTTATCGCTATCTCGCTCTCCCTCTCTGTTTCTCAACCGTTCTTTTTTCGGCCTCCTTCGATGGATCTTTAACGAACGTTTCATACGAGCAAGTACGAAAGACCGCTGCAACGTTTTTACCGTCCAGGAGAGGACCGTGCACTCGGTCGGCGCTCCGGTTTATCCCCAACAGAGAGCTTTACAGGCTTGAAAAAAATCACGTTGGATTAACGTTACAAAAAAGAGATTTCATTTCAATCAGGCATTGAGTATCAGTCTATTATCGATAATTGCTGGTGCAATCAATGGTCAAAAGTATGAATGAGAAGTTTGAAAAAAATTGATGTTTCATTCGTGATCATGATCAAATTGGTATGTAATTTACGTAACTGGAAATTATTGATGCGGTTTTTAATCAATTGAATAAGGACGAATGTGACATTGATCGCTTTCATTTACACGAAGTGACAGAGTTGATGAAAATTAGTCAAAATGAATAATTAGACGAGGAGAAATCGTCTAATTCGTTGATAGAATTTTATGTTGCGACTGCACAAGACTCTCGCGAGGAGAGAGGACGAAAGGATTCGTTGGTTAAATATAAAGATCAATTTTCTTGAATCGGATTTCGCACTGGGTCACGTCGAACGGAATCCTTTCCTCGGTGTCTGTGTGTTACCAAAAATATCCTCGCTTCGCCCTCACGAATCTCATTAATGCGTGCTCCGTATGATCTAATTTTTTAATTCCTCCAACGCGATTCAGAATCGCGAAATAAATTTCATCACGAGATGAGAAAAATCGTCTCGTTGAGACCATCGAAACAAATTTTCTTCATTACTTACACATTACAACTGAAAAATCGTAATTTAATTCTACAAAATCAAACCCATTAAATTTTAATCCTGAATTCTCACAATTTGATAAAAAAATTTCAATAATAATTACATTTTTCGTACACGAACACGAAAATTTGGTTTCCTTCAGTCGAGAGAATATTTTTTCCCTCAATAAAATTATAACCAACGCGGTTGTGCATCGATCGCTTTTGTACATGAAAATTGAACGAAGATTTTTTTCGCTATACCTATACCGCATCGAAGCCACGTTGCCGATCTTCGTTCCGACAGAGAAGAAACGTCCAAAGTCGAAGCTAAAAAGCTAAAATTAAACTTACACCGGGCTTTCTGGTCTCTCGCTCTCCCTCCTCGTTCTTTCTCTCTCTGGTGCGCAGTTTCCATATACATATACATGAATATATATGTATATACGCATACGTTCACATATACACAAAATAATGTATAAAATACGACGGACTCCAAACACGAGGCTGTGACGCTTTACCGTGCGCCAGTTCCGGCGAGGAGACGAACGGGGAAGACGACGAGAGAGGAAAAACGAGAGAGGAAAGAGGAGAGAAGGGAAAAGTTCTGAGATGTCTGTGGCTTTGCACCGATTCCCCTGATGTTAAATCGCGGCTAGAAACCAGAGCACGTGCTTAATGACGTACGTGTGTGTGCGCGCGTGGACCTCACCCTCGCGCTCCTCGCCCTCCTCCACCTTCGTCCCTTCTTCCGCTTTCGTCTAAAGTTCTCCTCGGAATCAAACTCTTTTTGCCGCGTTTTTTTCCTTCCTCGGAACTTCTTCGTTGAGAGTCTTGTCTCGTTTTTCCGGTTTAAGATAGGTTAAGTTTGGTGGAGTTGACTCAATTTGAGTTGTCAGTTGAGAATCGTACTTTTTTGACACGTTTTGAGTTTATGACGGATTTAAGAAAGAAATCTTGTCATGATTTTTTTTAAATTAGTAGATTTATTTTTAAGGTTTAAGGGAAAAACTTTTAATTGATTTTAAATGAAATTGAATGAAAAATATTTGCACTGTATTGTTATAGATTATTAAAGAAATGTTGTGTTTTTTTTTTTGGTGAATTTTTTATGTGTAGTCATTTGTGATATTTTGCAGTAAAGGATAGAATTTTTCTCAAAGTATACAAAACCTATTAATTATTTTAACGATCTTCTCGAATTCCTCTTTCTCGAAAAATTTAACGGAATCGAGTATGGATGGACATTTTTTCCCTCCCCCGGTCATTAATGGTGGAGGCTTCTTCTTCGTTTTTCATTCGTCGGGGCGACGGTGTCACGGGAGTAAAAAATGAAGGAAGAGCGAATACCGGAAACGCCGATGACGGAGGACGAAAAAATGACGAGCAAGGGAGAACCAGAAGGAAAACAGCGAGTACGCATTGTACAAAACGTTTTCAACCTCTTCACTAAAACTTCAAAAGCATACAAAAAGAAATATTTCAAAAAATGTACACAATATGTAAAATAATGTCAATTTATACTGCACTTCAGTTAATAAAGGTGGTTGCCAAATTGACACACATTTTTTCACAAATTCTGTCAATGATATTAAAATAATCAAAAGAGTTGAATTAAAATCTAGATTATTATGTCATTTTATATTTATTGTCTATTACTAAATCTTATTATATTAGTGAAAGATAGCAAAAAAATACTTTTGTTTTCAAAAAATAAAAAATAATTGACGTTTATAGTTTAATTGACGTATGATAAGTGAATGTTACGTGGGGTACAGCGTGTTCTCGAGGGCAAAAGGCCCCCTGAAAGTACACACGTGCTTTCTTGCTCTCTCGAAGATATCGTGAGTCAAGGAGCAATAGAAAAAAAAAGAAAATAAGAGATAGGGAGAGAGATGGAGAGCTGCTTGGTGTTATGGTACACATTAGATCCCCCGGAGCAATATCGCTCTGTAGGAGGCTGGAGAACACATGGTCTCTCTCTCTCCCTCTCTCTCTTTGCCCCTCTCACTCTCTCTAACTCTATCCCTGATGGTATCTTCAAAATCCCAGAGGGGCCACGTGCTTCCTACGTACACCCTTAATTACAAGAGTCATCGTGGATTCATTCTCGGATATCAATTTCGTTATTAATATACCTATATTTTTTTCTACTTGGAATTTTTTTTTCCATTCTCTTATCCATTTTCGTCAAGGTGGTTCGATTGAAATCGATATTCCAGGATTGAGATATAGGAATTTTCGAAATAGTAAATAAATGGATGAAAAAAATGGTAAAATATAAATTTAGGAAGAAAATTTGAGATGATATAAAAAATGTCGACTTTTGAAAATTATTGAATTAATAAAATAACAACAGCCAATGTCATTAGAAAATTATTCAACTTGACATTCATTCTTGACAAAATGTCAAAATCGTTTTTAAGGTTGTAATGAATTAATTACGAATTTTTTCAACTTTTATCAACAATACAAGAATTTTTTAAAGATTATTCTGATAATTGCAAATTTGTGGTTGATAAAGAAATCATTGATTGCCTTACATGAAAATTTTTCCATTCGGAGGGGCCTTGAGATCGAGAATATTTTTTAACTTTTCATTTCGCTGCAGCTTTTGTATTTTTTTTTCAAGTGTACCCAGATATCGTACCAGTATACTAGAAAATTAAAATCTACCTCTTTTAATCCTTCCACGAGTGTTTTTTCAACTTAATATCCAAAATGTACATAATAAAGATACGAAAAATCTGCCACTAGTCTACCAAATGCCTGTTCGCTCTCTGACTTCGTTATCGACTATTTCGTTATCAAAACGAATCACGAGTAATGTAATAAACCGTGCACGAAATTTTGTAACAAAAATCTAATTTAGATGAAAAAAAATAAGAAGCAAAAAAAGAACAGTCCGGAAAAAATGGAACATTCGAGAAAAAATTTGATTGCGCTTTTTTTAAATTCTTAAAATATTATTCAATTGAGTTTTGTTTTCCTGTTGAAATGATTCAATATTGAAAAATGATCAACCGAGAAAAATACCATCCACAAATTTTATGAATGAAGGATATATTTTATTGAAATAAAAAAAAAGTACACAGCCGTCCAATTGAGTGACGGATTCTCGAGATAAATCAATTTCGAGATTTATCGTTATCACGCGAGCTTCGTTATCGTGATACCTTTTACACCGCGAACGGGAGAGCGTGTCTGCGTACCAAGTGACGTGTAAAATAAAAATGCTGGAAAACGTGCAAGCTCGAATGTGTATGCGTGTGATCGATTCGAGTCTTCGCATGCGTATGTAATCATCCATTGGCAAAAGGGGCATCGTGTGTGAATTTACACGCATTCCACGGGTCATCAAGCTCTTCTTCCGAGCTAAGGCAATCTGCCGCTCGGCCAAGAAAAAAAAATGCGTTCGTCGGAGAACGTCGGCAAAATCGAAAAAGAATTTACAAAATAAAAGAAAAATCCAAATTAGCTAAAAAAATGCAAAAAAATTCATTTTTGATCTCGCATATCGATGAAAAAAATTCCGAACGATCGTGATCGTTAATTATTTTCTTATTCAAATTTTTATGAAATTAATTTCTTCTGTAACGATTTGTTTTGAAGCAAATTTCACGAAATTAATTTGTCGCTGAATATAAAAATTGTTTTGACGCGAAGGGCCTCAAAACTTCGTGTTCGGGTAAAGTGTTAAAACTTTCGGGAACTTTTCCTCAACGATGTATCGCAGCTTGCGAGGAGCTCGGGGCTGGCGGATGCGTAAGCTCGATGAAATGTGACACCAGCGCGACGACGGCGACGAGCGACTCTCCCGGCTACGAGGGAGGAGCGAGAAGCGGGGAAAAAAGCGAGTTAGATACGATGAGGATAGTTCCTACACCGTTGAGAAGATAACGAAGTGAAGAGACCGAGAGAGAGAGAAATAAAATCGAGAACGATAAGATTTTCACATTTTACGCAGTTGCGAAAAATTACAATTAATTTCATTTATTAGGGAATTAATTTAATTCAGTGAAATTCCTAGGATATTTACCATTCAAATAATCGATCAATCTAAGAGCAGTCACAACTCAAAGTTCCTAGATTTCATAAATTACAGATTTTTCTCTCAAAATTTAATAATTAAACATAAAAAAATTACAGTATATTCCTTTCAATCCGAAGACTCAAGGTCTGGTCCGATTTTTTTTAACAATTTGTTTATTAATTTATAAAAAACATGGAAAAGATCATTTAAAATTTTTTTTATTAATCAATAAACAAATTCTCATGAAAAATTGAACCAGACCTGGATTCTTTGGATGGAAAGGGATGTACTGTAATTTTTCTGTCTGTTTAATCTACTTCATTTACAAAATCCTTTTCGGTTGCCCTTAAAGTATAGTGCAAAATGACGTGAATTTCGAATCAATTTTTTTTCAAACGAACCAAATTTCATTGATTTATCTATAAAAAAATTTCAATCCTGGTATAATCATTGAATTCATCTCGCAGCATCAATAGATCGCAAACCCTTAAATTACCAGCCAACTATAATTTATGAAATATATAAAATATCATCGATTCACAATCAATACCATCAACTCACGAATCTCAAACTTCATTTCCAATACGTCCACTTCATCCTTGAAAAAAAAAACACGAGAGATCGTTCCTTCCAAGAATGATGGATCACCGGTTCGTCATAAGTGGAATAAAAAGAAGTGAAGGAAGAAGAGGAAAGAGGGCTGCAGGGTGTATCTCGTCAAGACTGGAGGGGGTAAGTGTCATTTTTCGTAGAGAACAGATGACTGTGACGAGATTCTGTTGACGAAGAGCGAGAGAGCCGGGGAGGTTTGGGAGGCGAAAAAAAAAGGGAAAAAGTACACGGGAGACGATGAAGAGAGAAACAAGAAGACGAAGAAGAAGAAGAAAACGAAAAGAGAAAAAAAAGGCAGAGGAAAGAGCGTGAAGAAACGAGGGAGAAGAAAGTTGGAAGGAATTGTGCGGGAGCTCATCGTGTGCGTGAGCTTTCGCGGGTGTGTACAGCATCCGAGGAGCTTGGCTGGCAGCTGTCGGGCGCGTGCGGCGTCGAACCTTTTAAGGCGCGATCACTGGACGCCGGGCGTCGCGACGTCCCTCTTTTCTCTTCCAACCTCTCGCTCTCTCTTTCTTTCTCTCTCATTTTCTCTTTCTTTCTCTCTCTTTCCCTCTCATTTTCTCTCTCTCTCTTTCTCTTCTCCGCTTCCTCTCTCGTCCTCCCCAACTTCGCTCCTCCGCCCTCTTTCTCATTCCGAGGCTTCCCCACCTTTTTCCGATACACCGCAAAAGCCCCGTTTACACGCATTACTCGCGGCTGCACACATTATTCACACATTATCCGCTTTATCGGAGCCATTTATTGAGACGTAAGCGTCTGTGAGCGTTGGAATGCTCGGTGACAGTTCGATCATTTCGACATTTATCCATTCACCTCGCTATATTATATATCTCTATACGTTATAACATTCGATATAGAAAAATTTACTCGAATTTTTGGCAAAATGCCTCGCTCGGGATTGACACATCTTTTGGTTACAAAAATTGAAGATCGACAAACAAATAACGATATAACGTTTCGTCGATACAATTCGATAGGTGTGAAATCGCTCTCGGAGATCCTCGAAATTGGGTTCATCGCTTAAAAAATTTATACGAAGAATTTCGTTTCGATGGAGCAAGCAGGGTGTGCAGGTGAAAAGCTCGATACTTGAACTCTGGCCTATACGAGTCTCTCTCTCTCTCACGTCCCTTGAAAGGTGTATGCGCCTGTCGACTCGTCAAAGTTCCTCTCATTGTTACCTCTCCACCTGGTATTGTCGTTTAACCTATAAACTCTCTCTCGAACCCTTGCAGCTCTCTCGAGGCTTATATATTCGCGAGCCCTCCTCAAAGAAATAAAAGCTCGCAGCTTGCCAAATTTTTCTTCTCGCTTCGTTATCCCCGCTCGGCTCGAATTTGGCTCGGATCCCAGTACTTGAAACGTCACTCTCTCTCTCTCTTTCTCTGCTTTTTACTCTCTCTCTCTCTCTCTCTCTCTTAGCTTCTCTTCCTTTTAATTTTCTCTCTCCCTCCATTCGATCCATTTGTTTCAATTTTATTTCATTTCCTGCTCCCGCTTCTCTCCTTCCGGGGAGGGAACAAACTGCGACCCTCAAACGCGTTTGTTTGTTTCTTTACGAATCGAGGCAGAGTCGCTCACGTTTTACAGCCGTCGAGATTCAATCCCTGGCGCATGCGCGCCGCTTCTTTTTTTTCTTTTCGCTTTTCTATTTTTTTTTACTTCGTTTTTTTTCTCCTCTTCGTCGCTGTCGCGGCGACTGCAATCGCGAACTCGTGTGCGTTTGCACGGATATAAAATTTTGTGTATATGTATATAAAATATGTATTATATATATGTACGTTTTCGCGTATATATGTATTTGTTATTATTATTATTATTATTATTATATATGCGATCATGCGCGAACCGTGGCCCTCTTTCTCATCCCACGCGGATCGCACGACACGCAACAGGCTTTTCCCGCCCCGCCCGCGATCTCCCCTCGAAACGGATGTTCACGGCTCAAACATCCCGCACTCGAAACTCACGAGCTTCAACGCCCGGCTCCTCTTACCCGGACTTTTCCTTCCTCCGCTCTCGTTACGGTTTTCTTTTACGAAGCTTTTGAGCTTGCCGCCATTTTATTTTTATTCTGTGGCCAATTTTTTTTTTTTTTGTAATTGTTATACGTTATGTTGTGTATTGATCTTTTTTTTTTGTTATTGATTTTACATATTTTTTTGGAATTGATTTTTTCGTTTTTATGATCAGGATAAAATGTTCGGATGTTTTTTATTTTTTTGAAAAATTTGATGACAATTTGATTGAAAACTCGAACCAAAATAATTATTTTGGTAATTGGTGATAATTTTAATTTTTTATCAGTTTCGGTTCTTTTTTCGTAGGACTCATTTTTTGTTCGAAAAATTTCAAAATGAAAGGTTTCAATTTTCTGTGACGTTCCTAAAATGGTTTCAGACGTTATCAATCGGAAAAATTGTCCTGAATTCCCCAATGTATTTTTTATTTCCTTCAATATTTTTTTTATCAATTTCCATTCACTCCACGATCATCACCGATTTTATTTCTGTTTAGTCGTTATATTTTGTTCAGAGTTCCAAAATTACAAGTCGGACTACAATTCAGAGTACAAAATTACAAAACTACACATTAATGTGTTCAACAATTCCGACATCGGAGAAATTTCTGGAGATATCGATTTTCTGTGACATTTCTGAAGCAGTTTCGGAAGTTGACGATCGATCGAAAAGTTTGCTCCGAATTCACGAGATCGACGGAGGGAGTTGGAAGGTTTTTAGGTTAAGGGATTCACGACGGGTAGGCGGTCTCGAGTCCGAGGAGCTCGAAGGATGTCCGTTATCGCTGTTAGATTAACTGGCACATATTTACTTGCACGTAGGTGTCTCCCGGAGAATAAAAGGCTCTGAAGGAAAAGCCAACGGGCTTCCTGGCTTCGATTTACGCCCATTATGAGGAAACATCGCGTATGACCTTGATATTATCGATTTCCTCGTAACAAGACCTTCAAGTTTGATAGCTTTTCGGCAAAACCACACACGAACCCCATCAACGAGCGTAGATAAGAAAAATTATGAGAATTATTTATATGAAGGATTCACACGAGCTTCTCATCGCCTCGTTCACGACGCACGAAATCTTTAACGAAAAGGAAAAAAAAATAGGACAATTTTTATCGTCTCGTATATCCCGGGCTGTCAATCCAGCTTGTCGTATCTCCAATTAATCGATCAGGAATCGGATATATGAAAATCTTATTATATACATTACCACGAAAAAAAATCTTTTCGATCGAAATTTGAGATTTGACTGCAAAAAGGAAATTTGA
The DNA here is from genome assembly GCA_030522605.1 of Cremastinae sp. B BG-2022a. Classification (NCBI taxonomy): domain Eukaryota; kingdom Metazoa; phylum Arthropoda; class Insecta; order Hymenoptera; family Ichneumonidae; species Cremastinae sp. B BG-2022a. The sequence goes on along the minus strand of JAPYYX010000002.1, from coordinate 350,807 downwards.
AAATCTTTCGAAATAACGTTTTTAGGATCAAATATTTTTCAAAAATTTCGTTTTTTTTTTTCAATCGAACTTGCTGCAAGGAAAAATATCTCAACTGAAAATTTTAATACTAAATAGTTTTTAAGGAATTATCCACTTATGCCAACAAAACGAATTTTCCTCGCTAACAGTAGGGTAAAAATTGATCAAGACGGATGAGGTTTTGTTGATAATCTTTGTCTACTATCAGTACACATAAAAAATTTTTTTTTCACTTGTTTAAACAATAAATAAAATAAAAATTCTTAATAAAACATTAGAAATCTATTCAGTATCATTCTAAATATCCCAATAACAAATTTTAACTTTGTAACAGAAAAACAAAAACTAAATTTTAACAATTCAATATGGAAATTGCAATTTTATCACAGATTGAACCTTTTTTTGTTCATTCTCAAAAATCCTTCGACTGTGAAATGAAAAATCTTCGAAACGAAAATTGGGCCTCCTCAATTTTTGTCGATTTTTGCTTTTCTCTCTTCTCAACGTGAATACGAGTAGTGGAAAACTCGTCTCTTTTTTGTCCGATAGTCTCTTCGATCCAAAAATCAATGCTCGATAGGCAAGTCCGTGTCAGTCAACGTGTAATATCTATAAGAATACAGCGTCTAGACGCGCGTCTTGCGAACCCCGGAATACAGGTGCACGTATATTTGCATACATAGAAATAAACGTCCGTAATAAAAAGTAAGCGCGTGATCGTTGCGTTCGATAAAAAAGCGTATATACAGAAAAATACTATTATAACAATTCTTTCCGTCTCTCGCGAGTTACCAGAAAATTGCGAGTGTGCATGAACTTTCGCATGGCGTATAAATAACTCTTAATACCAAAAATATAACGTGGGCTGTAAAAAAAGGAGGAAAAAAAAACACAAGACGGACAGGCAAGAAAAAATAATACGAAAGTCCAAAGAGGAAACATTCGCTCGCGTTCTCACGCTCGTTAAACATTTATGGAATAATCGGCCCGGGTATATGTAATTAACATTTTACAATAATGGATTTATAAACGTCATTCCCGTCAGGACGTTATCGTCGTTATCGACGGACGTCACAGATTTCTTTCATCGGAGAAACAAAAAAGAAATCGGATATGTAGGTTTCGAGTTTTGGGAATTCCTATCGGGAAGCCTTGGGGGACGAATTTCTTTTTTTTATCGATCGTCTAATTACGTTATGCCGGGCAACCTCGATCAGATGAGATTCTTACGTATTCTTTGGAGAATTACAAAACGAATGTATTTGAGAGATCCTTAAAGTGATATTAGAGACCGAGTTATCGTGAATCTAGATTTTTTTTCTTTATGTCAAATTTTTATATTTTTAAATCATTTTTGTCTTATAATATAAGAATATCTTATATGTGTCGTATACAATTTATTATATTGTATGATATATAATACTATCAATTTTTTATCCTGCCATTCCGAATCGTGTGAATTCCTATAGTGCGTTGATTAAACAAATTTTTTTCCAAACATTTACATTGAACAACATATGTAAAAATCTTCTATCGAAATTTCATTGATTTTCGAATACAAAATAATTTTTCAATAATTTGTCAAATCCTCAATTAATAATATGCAAAAAAATGTTCGATCGGTAAAGTGAATTCGTATCGAGTGTTGAGGTCAGAATGGGGCGCAGTTTGTCGAACGAGTAACGAGGAGGCTCGTCAGTAGAGGGAACGAGAGCCGTGAGGATGGTCGGACGTGGGTGATACCGCTGCCTACCTGATTTTACCTCGCCGAGGAGAGCTCGATTGTGAGCGTGTTACGCGCCCCCGTGCGGTTGGAGCGTTTCGCGCGCGTGTGTATGTGCATTCAAACGTTACAGGTAAAAGAAACGTTGTCATGGATACGACCATGGCCACCCTCAATCAATACGCGATGGGGTGTCCGCGTTGTAGTTTCGCCCTTTCTCGCTCTTTCCTCTTTTTTCCTCCTTTTTTTTCTTCTCTTCTCCTCGTCGCCGAGTTTTCTCTCTCCTCGCGGTGACGCACGGGAGAAAAAGGCCCACGTGGTCCTATCACCACGTGCAGGACCTCAATGCACTTTTTCCCTCATTCTTTTCCCGACCGCTCTCCTCATCCTCATCGTCATATCCTCATCCTCACACCCTCCTCACACTCCTCCTCCTCCTCCTCCTCCTCCTCCACGTCGTCCCCTTAGATCCTCTCTCTCCCTTTTTTTCTGCTCTCCTCTTTTTTCCTCTTTTCTCTTCACGCTGTTGCGCGCGTCCCCCCGCGCGCCCTTTCCTCCCTTTTCCACTATATATTTCCACATGCACGCTTTTCTTGACAGGAAATAACGCCGCGGATACGAAACTCTCGATTATGTAGGTTCATCGAGTTCCTACTTCCGGTTCTTGGATTTTTACTCTTTTGTGTACGATTGCGGATAATAGAAGCGATGATTTTATAGATTTCTTGCAGTTTTATGAATGTGATGAATGGTGGAAGAATCAATGTATGATTCACTGGAAAATTTGAGAGGAATTTTTATATAGGACGATTCAGTTTTGATATTTTGATCAGGAATTTCATATACGCAAGTATAGATTTATCGAGTTCTCATTTTATTCTTTTGTGTATGATCGCAGATAATAAGAGCGATGATTTTATAGATTTCTTGCACTTTTATGAACGAGCTTTATAGTGGAAGAATCAATGTATGATTCACTAGAAAATTTGAATGAAACTTACAGGATGATTCAGTTTTGGTACTTTGATCAGGATTTTCATGTTCGGAAATAAATTCACCGAGTTCTTACTTCCGATCTTGGATTTTTACTCTTTTATGTATCATCGTGGATAACAAGAGCAATTTATAGATTTCTTGCACTATTATAAACCTCTGCTGAATAATCAATAAATCGATGATTTACTACAAAATTATATTGAAAATTTACAGGAAGATTCAGTTTCTGTATTTTGATCGTGATTTTCATATTCGGAAATAGATTCATCGTGTTTCTTCTTCCTGTTTTGGATCTATACCTTTTTATGTATGATCGTCGATAATAATTATAATTGATCCACTAAAGAAAATATGAATGAAAATTTACAGCACGTGCAGTTTTGTATATTTTCATAAAAATTTTATATTCAATAATCAGCGATTAATAAAAAGCAATTATTCTTTAATTTATTTCCCCTGCAATGAAAAATCTCAATACACCAAACATTTTGGAATGAAAATTTACGAAACAAAGTTATTCATTTTAATATCATTTTATCATTTTTACTTTTGCCATCGAAATAATCAAATAAATTTATTCTAAATAAATAAATATTGTCGATTCAGCGTGAAAAGGATCATGGATACAAATGCTTGTGTACTCGATCCGCCCTTTTAAATAAAATCTACGTAGCTTTAGCTTCGTTTCGCTTTCATACTCTTTGCGGGCGCAAACACAGCGAGCATACGTGTGTGCGTGCCTCCCGACAATAAAAGCACGTGCGCAAGCACACTGTTCGACACGTGTATATATATGTATATCTGTATACATTTTATCGTGACATATTACAGGAGTCTCTCTGTTACACGATGCATTAATTTCTTGTTGATGCACCGAGCTGGTTTAGGCACGCGCGTATTAATTTAACTCCGCCTACGTAAATCGGTGGAGCTGCCGTTCAACCTCAAATATACGAACCTTTTTCCAGCTATACACATTTATGATTTTTATATTTACCTATGGTCTCCACCGCCACTTCGAACGCCTACAAAACGTTTTCGACGCTTTTTTTCTTGCGCGATAAATAAATTATCATGCCTATGATTGCTTGGATTCGCTTTGTCGAATTTTTGAATATTGATAGAATAAAAAAATATTTTTTTCTCCTTTTATTTATTTTGGCTCTTATAGGCTTTAACGTTTCAAACGCCCACGCAATATTTTCGATTGTTTTCCAAGATAAATTATCATACTTTGATCAAAAATTTATCTAATTTTTAGCTTATGTATTATGTAGCTCAATAGTAATTTTAAGCTGATGTTTGTGTCCTAAATCATACGAAATCAAACTTTGCTTTTTCTCTGAAAATAAACAATTTTCGAAGAAAAAAAAGAACGATATTGTTCTCGTTCCATCATCAAAGAGTAATGATTCTTTTCTTTTTTCTAAAATATCAAAAAATTTCTCTAAAATAATCAAAATTGCAAATCCGTTTTGTATCTGTCCCTCTCACACTCGTTTTAAATTATTTATAAACAATTAGCATTGTTTAATTAATTTTAGAGTCAAGATTTCACTGTTTAAAGGTCGAATAAGAAATTATCTCATAAATTATGATGCACCAAATAGCTCGTCAATAACTGATAAATCGAGATAATAATAAATAATAATAATTAATAAATAATAATCATAGAGCTAAAACGACTAGAATGTAAAATCATTTATATAATTTTCTCAAAAGAAAAGATGACACGAAAGAAATTAAATCCTTGAAACATAAAACATTAGAAAAAAGAAATTCTTGCAAGGAAAAAAAAGTAGAAAAAAACTGTTCTTTCCAGATGCTGGCTCGATATCGATGAAAATTTACGCGGATGTTTTAAAACGAATAAGAACGACCCTGAAAAAAATGTGGAATTCCGACGAAAGTGTATCTCGTAAGAAATTAAAAATCTTGTAATTATTGAGATATTTTATGTTAAAATGTACGCAACGATAAAAATAAATGGTGAATATAATTCGCAAGATCTTCAAATTAAAGTCTACGATGATTTATGATTTTTTATGTTTTTTTTTCTCAATATTTAATACATCGTCGTCCGAACGGTCATTATGACTTTTAGCATTGATTCGTAAGATTGGAAAGATCCACGTAGATCATCAACGAGGTAAATAAAATACAATATCAATATTTCGTCACCTGTGTGTGACGTAAGTGCAGAATAAACCATCGAGCGCCTCTCTCGCACACTTAACTATTTTTTTTCCTCATATTTCACATACGTGAGATCGAACGTTTCACACGTTTGCAATTCCATGGTCAACCTGACCGGCTCGAATGTATCGCGAGTACAAGTCGGTGCGCGAGTGTGAGAGACTCGCTTCAGGGTCTCTTTTATTTTCTCTGCACCAAGGATGTGGAGAATTTAATAAATGAGAGAAAAATGTATAATCGATCATCGCATGGCCCCTTTTTCCTCTCAGGACACACAAGTGTAACGCCTCACACACACGCCTATATAATTATTTAATTAATAAATAATGCTCGATTGAAGTTCGGAATCATTTCGAGTCGGGGAACGTTCGCCCGGTCTGATAAGAAAGGGGAAGGAAAAAGGCGCTACACGATGAAGACGAGATATCAAGAGGGAAACGAGTTTCGATCGAATTCTGTTCGTTTTTTTTTCGGATTCGAGTAAAAAAAAATCTTTTTTTGAGGCTTTTATTTTTTAGGAAAACACTTATTTTTTATTCGTGTTCTTGTTATTCAATGAAAAAATTGTCATTAAGACCCAAATATTTTTTCAAATTATTTTTCTCAACTAGTAAAACAGCGAAAAAAATATTGCGTTAGAAAATTAATTTTTTATTTACGCTGCTATTGTATGACCAAAATGACATTTGACATTTGTAAATAAAATCAAGAATCAAAGAATTTGCTTATTTTTTATTTTTCCCAGTTGGTAAAACAGCAAAATATTGGAATTGTCCAAATGTTGTTAGAAAATAAAATACCGTTCGTTTCTTCTCTTTTTATATTTATGCAGCTACCGCGGGTCTCAAGTTTTTCACAAGTTGATAAAGAGAGTCAACGTTTAGGTCATGCACGCCTTTCAACGGTTTAACATTTTTTTGTAGCCCACGAGCGTATATTTGTATGAGCGTACCTACAGAAATCGTAAGTATTCACGTGGACACGACATTGAATATTCTTTGTTCCCTGAGGTCAGACTCTATGAACCACAAGCGCCATTATTATGTGTCTCTTTTTCTCTCTTTTTTTTCTTCGTCGAACAGATGCATAGATAAATACACTAAATATTTACGTAAATGCATGGGGCTTTTCACGAAAACTAAATTAACTCCGGATTCATTCAAGATCTACGAAAATTCACCCTTGAAAATTTTCACCAACCAGAAATATTATTCAAATATTCCGGCATTACAAATATTCAAATGAGTAACAAAAAATTAACACTTGGTATTTACATTTTTGTTTTGAATTTCGAACAAATTATTTTCTGCTGAAAATCGTAATTTTTTGAGAAAAAAAAATTATGAATGTGATAAAAATGAAAGAAATTGATTTATCTGAATGATCTATGTCTAGAAATATTTTCCTACTATTGGAAAATATCTCTCGATCGTGAAATCTCCTGTACATATTTCTTTTTCCTCATACAGACATATATTATTAAGTCTAAGCCTAAATATATGTATATGTATAATAGAATTATCAGCGTTATGCTATCTGTTGCGTAGGTCTAGGTTCTCGAGATTGTCAACGATAAGACGAGAGAAGGACGCACGGAAAAAAGAAAAGACAGGCGAATATCAACTTTTTGTCACAAATTCTTCGTAAACCGTGAGAAAAGATTGCATAACGTTTCACTATCTTTTTTTATACCCTCCCCAAGTACGCTGGTCACAATGAAAAGTACGTAATAATAAAAACCCGTAAATAAAAAATGCTGAAAATATAATAAAAATTTCAAAAATAGTAAAATTTTTATGTTATTTTTAATGCGAGAATCAATCTGTAATTATGACGTAATTTTTCTTTCAGTTGCATTAAATAATTGTTATTCCGAAGAATAAAAATAAAAATCGCACTAAAAGTGTTTGAAAAAAGAATTTAAAAAAATTTCATGTAATTTTTATCGTGAGAATCGATCTGTAATATTTTATAAAATTGTCTTCGAGTAGTGAGGAATAATTTTCCTTTATACATTTCGGGACCTAAAAATAATAGGAAAAATCCTAGTAATAACCTTCATGATCCAATAAAACCGAAAAAAAAAAAAAATTTATATAATTTTCATTGTAAGAATCGATCTGTAATTACATCGCAATTTGTCTCGGAGTAGTGTGAAACAAGCCCTGTACTATATATCCTGAAGCCTAATCGAATTCCTTGAAATCGAGTCAGCTCGCTATCACTGCCTTATCCGATGACCTCCAGACCGGAGGACCGAATCATTTTTTTTCTCAGCCAAATTATCCAACGTTGAATTTTCTCTCGCACCGGTTCGCTTATCGCTCGAGCGTATTTTTTTTGTCCATCAGATAGGTCAAATATCGTGGTGCGAAAAAATTATCCGGATCGCGAGTCGAAATATTTTTTTATCGACCCATTGACGAATTTCGTCGCGGATAATGTCGGTAACTGCAATACCGACCGAGCGGAGAGAGAGAAAAGAGCGCGCGCCGAAAGCAGATGGCGGTAACTCCCGAGTCCGAAACATTGACCGTTTTTTTTCTTCCTCTCTCTCTCTTTTTTCCTCTTTTTCGATTAATTTTCGTGCTTTTTTTTCCGCTGCGTGAAACGGGTGGCGAGGTTGAACACTCGCGAGCGAGATACGCCGTATCGCGCATGGGGATGCGAACAATGTTTTTTTTGTTGTTGTTGCTTTTTTGTTTTTCTCCGACCGAATTCGCACAATGATTCGATTAATGCGCGAAATTTTTGTTTGCGAGAATACATGGAGATTCGCACGCGGACGCGTCGGTAGCAAAATCGAATTCATTCGAGACACTCGATTGTGTTACCGTAATGCAATAAAAATGTAAATCGCGCACGAATTATTCAACTCTCCGCAGACCAAACTCGAATTTACATTTTTTTGTGCACGCACACACGCTCGGAACGGAGGCACAAGCAAGGTCGCGGCTATCCTAATTTTTATTACAATCACGATGTATATTTTTTTAAGATATTTCAATAAAATTGTCTCGACGATTTTTGAGGAAACAATTAATATCTTTGGTTTCAAGATTTTTCTGTTCCAGTTGTTTTTTACACTTCTGTGTTGAATATTTAATGATTTTGTACAAAATATTTAAATGGAAATAAATTAATTTTTTTATTTTTGTATGAAATTTTTATGATTTATTAATATTTGTATGAAAATTATTTATGTGCGTTACGATAAATGTTCATATTGTAATGAATAAATGTAATTTGATAATAAAGCGATTTTTTTTCTGAGGAATCGATTTTTTACACTTGTATGTGAAATGTGAATACATTCAGAGAAAAATGTACAAATCGGAAAGAATAAAATCGTCTACTTTTCACGGATATACTAATGAAACTGGTCAGGGCAAGACCTTGAAATTTTCTTGGTATATTTATGAGTCCGTCTACGAGAACGTAACCAAAATTCATGACTTTCCAAGTTTTTTTTTATCTATATTCATTTTTGAAATCTAAATGTGATAAAGTCTGGTAAAAATGTCGACACTATTACATTACGAAACGATAAAAGAAAACGATTTTGAGAATTCAAAAAACAAAAAGAATTATGAAGGAAAGTACATTAAGTTGTTTTTTTTATCGACATTTTCTAGCGCAACGAAAAACTTCGGTAATCAACCGGGAAAATTATTTAATTCAAAATGCGTTTCATAAAAACCGGCTTAGTCAATGACCCTTGAAAGTTGATCATCTTTAAAAAATGTATACAAAATCGACCACTTTCGATTCACCTTGAATCCACTAATTTTGTTTTTATGAATAAATTTAACATTGCCATTGAAAAAAAGGAGGATAAATTTTGACACTCCGGAGTACGTTTTTGCAGTGAAAGATTATCAAAAAATGTGCTGAATACATTTTGTCAGTGTTTCAATGATAAACGAATCTCATAAAGATTCTCCCAATTTTTTTCATCCAAGACAATTTATAATGACTTCCAATGTTGCAACTCAAATTTTGATTTGTATTTTCTTCTCTAGAATAATTAGGTGTTGTTTCAACACTTGGTAAATCCCAAAAACAAGAATACAATTTTTTTTCCAAAGTTTTAAAAACACATAATAATTTAAGGCCTTGAATATTCTTTGACAATTAAAAAAATGTTAAATTCATGCGCAAACTAAGATTTTTCATACATATTTGAATTTATCCTCCTCTTTGAATTTATTTTGAAAAGCTCAAAACTTTAGTAAATTGGGGAAAAATATTTATAATATCATATCTTAAAATTTTCTGTAAACTAAAAACAAAATTCAAACTTTGATTTAACATTTCAGTATCAAAATTCCCATCAGCAAAAATTTGAGCATTCAAAACTAGTCAAACAAACAACAAATACTTTAAATTGCAAATAGTCTGTGGATAAAAAATGAATATGTGCAGGAAGTGAAAAATATATAATCTGACCTTTGCAACATTCAAATTTGAGTTCAAAAATTTCAGGTCCATCGCTTTGGGGTACAATTCATTTGGAATTTATCTTGATAAGCTTAAAATTCCAATAATCAATAAGAAAACACTTCTCAAGATAGAATAAAAAAGCAGAATATATTTTTTTAAGGTTTCCGTAACAGCGAACAGACTTAAACTGAAAAAAATGAAGTGTGAAGTTGAAAATCCCTGTCAGAAAACTTAAACTAACAGGATAAAAATCAAATCAAGGCTGAATCATTTTAAAACTTCAAAATGACATTAATTTCTCCAAAGAAATATTCTCAGTTACTAAAAAATTTCTGTACACAAGTATAAAATCATGGTTATGTTCGTTTTCACGACACAATCGATATAAAAGACCTCCGAATAAAATGACTTCATCTCTGCGTGATACTCTCGAGATTGCGATAACTTCAATGATTTCCAAAAAAAAAAATCGTTAAACGGAGAAACGAGAGAAATTTCTTCTCGTAAAAAAATTGCGTGAAAGTGAAAAAGAAGAGGATGGGAAACGTCAGACACGTGAGTACGCAGCTTCCGAAGGCCGTATTCGCGAAAGGACGAGGAGCAAAGCTTGCGAGTGTTTCGAAAAAAGGAGAAGATCGAGGAAAAAAAGAAAAGAAAAAAAAAGGAGGAAACATAAACAGCGAGAGTGGCTGTGCCGTGTTATACGTGTACGATAAAAAATGCACGTATGAGTGCGTATTAGCCTGTGTTCAAGATCGCGAACGGGTTACTCACGTTTTTTTATCTCCTCTCTCTCTCGGTCTTTTTCTCTCTTTTTTCCACCGGTCCACGAAGATGTCTTCTCGTGCGAGGCGTCGTCCTCACCGGGGCCGACAACGGGAGGGAGAGGGGGCCTTCCCACGAACGCCGCAATTATTTAACACGCCGTAGCAACATTATTCGTCGTTCCAACGAAAACGCGAAGGAAAAAAATGAAAAAAAAGAAAATAGGGAATAAAAAAAAACACAACACGAATCAGCCAGTTTCATCAAAACCACAACTTTCGTGACGTCATCGGATCGCCGAGAGCATGCGCAAACGTATTTCGGTGATTTTCCATGTAACACGAAGAAGCACGTGCGGATTAGAGGCGCGCACGATATTACACCAACACCAGAGACACGCGCTCACTTGTGCACACACTAGACACACACTGTGACTGATGCGCGCGCGCGCGCCCGCGCAAACAACACTTGTTTTGGTACTTTTTGTCCCCCCACCCCCCGCGGCGCGTTCCCTTTTTTTTTTATCTCTCCGTCGCTGTGCGGAATTATTTGTTGTTCTATCCTCTTCTTATTTTACTCTCGATTCGGATTTGCTTCTCGTCACTACGTTTCAGCGCGAAACATCGCTCCTAGATCGTGGAGAGCGACATACTCGAGACGATGCCAGTCGTATGTCTTGCGCGTTCCTTGACGATCAACGAGAATGCGGATTCGCGAGGCATGTAAAAAAAATCCGCCACCACCGCACGACGGGAACGTTTTGCCGTCCGTCCATCCATCCACTCCCACTTGTTAAGTGACGTACACTGACGTCATCGATAGTTTACCTTGAAAGCATTGACATTGAATCGCAGTGTTGCCAACTGCGGCGAAATAGCAGAAATATTTATTCGTAGAAACTTTTTGCCATGCGGCGAGCTCGAGAATTAAATCACTAGGCGATTCAAATAATTGAATAACAATTTTCTAATTTTTTAATTTTTAGAGAACTTTTATGAAAGACTTTCGATCTCATTAATTCGGGCTTTGAAAAATAATTACAGTGTTGAATAAATTGACAAATGAAACGACAGAACTAAAACAATTGCAAAGACTCAATGTCACAGCTCCGAATTTCAGTGGACGGATATCTCAAATTTTACATCTTTTTATCGATGGGTATGTAGATTATTTTAAACTTACTTTAAACATAAAAAACTTGTAAATCCGTATTATTTATTTGATTCGGTGCACGTATCTTTCTTTCGTTTCTCGTTGCTCTTTATCATCAAGAACGGAGCAACAAATTTTTGGAGCGTTTTTTCCCGGCTCTCGAAACGAACTGGCAGACAATAAAGATCCCTAGAATTAACTTTCCTCATGAAACGATTTTGCGTAATCAAAAGTGCATTTTCATTGGTTAGGAATCGCCAACATTTCTGCTCTTATTCACCAATAGAGGGATTACATTGCGATAAAACGATATCATTCGTCAATTCTGTATTGAACCAACACAGTACTTTTTACTCAAAATACGCGAGAAAACATTTACCAAATATTTTTTTCAACTACATATCGAGTTATCGTGCATTCAAACATAGGAAATAGAAACTACTACATTTGTACAAGCGCTATGACCGTCACTGAACGTAAATGCCACGATGACATTTCTAAATACTAAATTTTCACCAGGCTGTCTCATTAATTCATTTTTCAGCAGACATAAACAAAAAGGTATTCATCCATTTAATATAATTCATTTTTTAATCATATACAGCAAAATCTATCATTGGATTTAATGAATGTTTATTTACGCCAACGAAATGATTATTTGTATTCTGTTATCTTTTTTTTACTCCGAAATATTTTTTTTTCATTTTTCGCAGATTAGATTATTGACAAAAGGAAAAAAAATTAGAAGACGAGAGAATGGCATGCGTGATGGAAGAAACACAAATCTGCAAAGAACAATGGGAAAAGGGAAAGGACAAAATATCAAGCAATATATCAGAAGAATCGAGTGAATTAGAGAGCGTTTTTAGGGATTCTCACCATGACATTAGGCTTAATGATTGGCTCGTTGAGGACAAAGTATCTGCCTTGATATCAACCATAGATCATGATCCTTCAGCGGCAGATTTGAAATGGTCATTGTTCGTAGCTGCTTGTAATACTTATCGTCATAATACTTGCCTCATGCCTTTTCCACCGATGTACATGAAAAAGGAGATCAAGAACATTGAAGCTTTGGTAAAAGAATCAATAATATAAAATCTCTTCATAAGCAGAATGAAAATGAAATATTCGTTTTTAGAGGGAGGCCATAGAAGTGATACCACCACTGGCAATTGTGTTCCAGCAACTAAAGGAATTCGATGCATATGAAAAATATGGTCAAACTATAGACCTTCTGCATTGGGTCTTAGTGAAATTGAGAGATCCTTCCATAAAGAGTGTCAACAAAAAATCTGTGAGCAAATTTAAAAAAGATTTTTTGAATTTGTAAATATTTTTTAAATTATGTTTAATTATACATTGTCTCAATTTCAGTACAATTCAGTGCTTGGTAAAGTACCTTCTGAGATGTCAATTCAGGGACCAAATTTGATATTTCAAATCGCAAGCTCATCACATTCCGTACGTGAAGAAAAATGGCGCGCCGCATCTCAAGGTTTCACAACGTTTTTCGCGTACCATGGGAGTCGTTTAGAAAATTTTCATTCCATTATTCACTACGGTGTGCAAAAGACGATGTGTAAAGTAATTAAGATTATAATAATTTCTGAAATGCATTTGAGAACGCATCCAATCGTAAACGTGACAAAATTTTATTTGCAGACGGGATTATTTGGTCATGGTATTTATTTGTCGAGTGAACTTGGTGTCAGCTTACCGTACAGTCCTGTCGGGTATGGATGGGGAGGAAGCATGCTCGGGAGCGAATTGAGTTGCGTCGCTCTTTGCGAAGTGATAAATCACCCTGACGTAAAACGCGGTGATGCAGGTGAATTTTTCGAAAATTTAAAAAACGCAGAAATTCGAAAAATATGTGGAAAACTGCTAATCGATTAATATTCATCCAGGGGGAGATGGAAGGAATTTAGCTGATGATTCGATGAGTGGAAAAATTCCCAACAAATATTTTCTCGTGCAAAACAGCGATATGATGAGAATACGATATCTTCTAGTCTACAGTCAGGGTTTCACAAGGTTCAGGTACGTTTTGAAACACTGAACAATCATTGTTTTTCGAGGTAATGACGATAAAAATCCGATTTCAGAAGTTGCAGGGACAAAGGTGTTGTCGCTTGGATCAAACGGAACAAAATGCTGACTTTCGTGCTCGGTTACGTGGTGCTTCTCGCTTCTGTTGGCCTTACGCACAACAAGAGTGCAGAGAAAATTTATAGACTGATAACACAAAAAATTGGATTTTACTGATCTATCCGGGTTGATTTATTAAAATATAATTTGTGGGAAAACGCGGAAGCTTATAAAATCGTGCCAATGCGATGAACAAAAAATCATTTAATTCCAAAAATTTTCGAAGTACATTTCGCGATAAGAGGGTTGATTAATTTAAATATATATTTTTAATTTTTCGCATATTATGTACAATTGTTTTTTATACACGAAATACAAAGTTACCGTTTTTGCTATTTTATGTGATAAAAAATATTACATTAAATTATTATCCGAATTGTCAATGTCTACCTAATATTATGGGGAAGTTTTCCGTTACGAGGTAATCGTCCTCGAAAAGAATGATGAGATTGACTTCAAACTCTGAAAATAAAAAAAAAATTAATGATTACCACTATCGAAAAAATTACGACAATCTTTGCTCAGTTAAGACAAATTTCTTACCAACTTTAAAATTACTTGTACTGAGTGTGGGACATGTGAACAAACGAGGAAATATCATATAAATTGGAATAGCAAAACCTGGGCAAACATTTCCCTCCCCTATTTGAATGTTTTGTATCTCAGTAGCTGTAAAGAAAAATTTATAAATACAACCAGCATAAGAAGAATTTTGACAAATGGTCCTTGTACTAACCATCTCTTGAATATCCTTCTGCACAACCACAAGTTTCTACCCGCACAAGCTGTAGTTCTATCGATTTTATGGCTGCTTCACAACTTTCAATAATCACCTGAATTGGATGATATTATTTTAAAGATGCTGATTTTTCCTGATAGATTATCTAAATTTAATTAATTAACTCATACATCATTTAAAATATCTCACCTCACCGGTCAGGGGTTCTGACAATTTGCACTCCAGAGAATCAATTTTACCAGAAATGCAAAATCTGGGGATAGTAGATCTTTCTCTAATATTTTGGAGCGATTCTGGCATTATTTTGAAACTCACAGGTTTTGCTTGTTTCTTTGGATCATTGCTGTTCAAGTCTTCGACTATGAATTCCAAGGACTTGCTCACATCCTTGGCCAAGAAATTTCTTTTGATATCGCATCTTATCATGTACTGAGTGTTAACAAAAACACCGTGATAAGTTTCATAAAGAGATTTGCTTCCCCTTGGCTTCAGGGGCAATTCAAATGGTATTTCTGTTTTTCCGCTTGGAATTTTTCCAGCAGGTGCAACGTCAAGTGTGTATTGAACTAATTGAATTGGCTGTGACAGATAATTTCAATTTAATAAGATTTAAAAAAAAATTACCCTGCTCGCATATTTGTACTCAGGCTGATACAAACCTTCACAGAGTTGTAAAAAGCTTCGAATATTCCAACATTTTTAGAGCTTAATTGAAGATTGACAGAACCTTCCATTGTGAGAAATATACCATCGTGCTTTACGTCTGAATTTGTTTGTAAAAGTAACAATCCTGTCACGATCTCCTATAAACATAACCTAACAAATATTGCTGTACAATTTTTTGATAATTTTTTTCTTTTTTCCTACTCACTCCTTCGTGATAAATTTTACTCGCTCGTTTCAACCTGATGTCGAGATTTATAGACATTTTTTATTATTAAAAATAAAGTAGCCGCAGTTAAAAAACGCCGTTTGACAGTTATCTCGAGTACGTGTCTTGACACTATTGTTATTGTTATACGCCCTTATTTTTACCGACATCCGGTACAATAACATTAATTTAAAACATGCATATTAATTTTCCATCTATCCTGAAATTTTGTTATGTACAATTCTGCTTTCTTACGAAACTTGACAACTGTTATAGAATAATATTTGTGTGTTATTATTATTGTTTTACATACGCTCCATTTTTACTAACGGTCGGTATATCAAAGTTAACCGTAAAATTTGAACGCAAAAAATAATTTATTCTTTTGTAGTTATGTTAATCAAAATTTAGATAAAAAATTTCAAATTTGATTATTAATTTTATCTGCAATTTTTTATTTAAATTGATAAGTAAATGTTTTAGATAATTCATTTGTAAATAATACAAAAGCGCATGCGAATAACAACAACCAATCAGAAGCGTTCTGACAAATGCCATCGAGATCTGTGATTTCCGGCCGCCTTTTCCCACAGCCATCTGCATCATATCCGGTTGTGCTGAAGCTTGGGAGCTAAACAAATTCAAATCGAAGGAGTCGTTACTGCGTGAGGTCGTGTACACGGTCTGTGCTGGTGATCTTCGTCAGAAATCGCACTGGAAAGGACACGATAAGAGAATAGCTGCCGATTCTCGCGATTTTAATTTTTTTAGAAATTTCGTACTAAGTGAAGAAAAAACAAATTGACTATGGCGTTAAGAAATCGGACAGCGCTTACGGTAAGTTTTGAGAAAAAGTGGAAAAAAATATCGGGAGCTATCCCCGGCCGTTAGAAGATTCGGTGTAACCGTCGGTTACCCCCAAGCGTTTAAATGCCTCGGCCCTTTTTTAAAGCCTCGCCTCGTCATATGAACCGAATGTTTTCGATTTATAGCTCAGAATTCACAGAAAATAATTACTTTTCATATTCCAACGAATTATTTGACTTTTTTCTGGATAATACGAGATTCATATTATTATCGAAAATATCGGTATATTTGACATTGAAGCTGTATCGACCTCGAAGAGAACGCGTTGAGTTCAATCTTTTCTCGGAAAGCCTTTCATAAACATTTTTTTTAACGTTTCTCCGAACTTCTTGCCTTTCTTCCTTGCTCACAAAGGTGACTACCTAACGCGCTAACGTAAATCGAAGATATCCGTTATACATCGAAATATTTTATAAAAAAAATTAAAATATAATTTTTAAATATTTATTATTTTAAATTACATTCGAAAAATTCTCTTCAACTTCAACAAATATTTATGCTTTTGTATTTTAGGAATAAATTATTAATAAAATATATTTTCATTGTCTTTTTTCTTTATTTATTTCTATTTAGTAAATAAATAAAATTCTTGTTTCTAGAATATCGTTAATCAAGAAAATACAAAAAATGTGAAGGGAATCACAAACGGAGTCGTAGCACAGCCAACCAGACGAGCAGCATTGGGAGAAATTGGCAATAAAGTAAACACAGCACGAGCTGTTCAACCGACAAACAAGACAAAAGTGCTGAAGAAACCAATACTAAAATCATCCATCGCCACCGATGTTTCAAAAATAACAGATAAGCTCGCGGTTTCAACAGCAAAGCCTGTGCTGCAACCTCCGAAGCTGGTGTTGAAAAAGGAACCAGTATTAGTAAAAGTAGATCCCCCTCAAGTAGAGATAAAGAAAGATGAGCAAGCGTTCTCCTCTGATCTTCTATCAATAGAAGTTGCTAAAATAGAGGAAAAGCGAAAGGAATTGCCAGTTATAACAGTAGAATCTACTCAAGAAGAGACAAAGAAGGATGAGCCAGCGTTCTCCTCTGATCTTCTATCGATAGAAGATGTTGACCAAATCGACAGAGATAATCCTGTCTTGGTGTCGATTTACAGCAATGACATATACAATTATTTGAGAGATCTTGAGAAAAAGTATCCAGTTTCAAAAGGCTTCTTGAAAGGACAGGAAGTCACTCCAAAAATGAGATGCGTCCTTATTGACTGGCTGGTGGAGGTCCACCAACAATTTCGCCTCTTGCAGGAAACCCTTTATCTCACTGTTGCTTTGGTGGATCGATTTTTGGAAGTATGTTTATATTTTTAAATTATCAATATTGTGGTTTTGTTCAATATTAAATTAAATGCGGTGGTATTCATAAGCTTCATTTAAAATCTTCCAGGCACACAGAACAATAACGAGAAAGAGACTCCAGCTCGTCGGGGTAGCGGCAATGTTTGTAGCATGCAAATACGAAGAAATGTATTCCCCTGACATCTCCGATTTCGTCTACATCACTGACAATGCGTATTCGAAAACAGAAATATTGCAAATGGAGATGTTGATCGTAAAGACTCTCGATTATTCACTCGGACGACCTTTGCCGCTTCATTTCCTCAGAAGATATAGTAAAATTGGACGGGTAAAAATATTTTACATTTTCCTATTCATCCACAACCAAAGTACGTTTTTTTCTTCATTTTTCTAAATATCCAAAAATTTTTAGGCACTTCCGATCCATCATACAATGGCTAAGTATTTCTTGGAACAAGGCTTAGTGCACTATGAACTTTGCCATTATCCACCAAGTCTGATCGCGGCAGCCGCGATATATCTTTCGTTCTTGTAAGTATTAGATGTATTCAGAAATTGATTTTTCATAAATAATTTTCATCATTATCTGTAAAAATTGTCATTATTCGGCGATTTTTGCGGAATCGAACAATTTTTTTGAAATTTTTTAAAACTCATGATGAATTTCTTTCTAGCGTGATCGGCCATCAAGATAATACGGAAGGACAAGAAATTTGGACTGCAACACTCATCCATCATAGCACTTATACAAAAGACGACATATTACCGATCGTTCGCGACATTGCAGCGACGGTAATGAGCGCAGAAAAAAGTAAATATCAGGCTGTGAGACACAAATACACTAGCTCGAAGCTCATGCAAGTAAGTGTTCGCCCCGAGCTAACGTCGCCATCGCTGATCAACCTCGCGAAAGTCAAAAGCGATACCTAATCTAATTTTGTACCATAAATGTCAAACTTTTTGTCAACTTTTTTTTACTTGCATATTCGTAATCGTACAAATTCGAAGCAGAAAAGTTATCAGACTCTCATTGTCTCACACTTTCGGAGAGAAGGGACCAAAATTCGGACTCGGTTAATTCACTTGAAAGTGGAAATGAAAGAACAAGACCGATTAACCGAAAGTATTGTTGACAAGTCTTTTTGAAAATTTAATACGAAATTGAACAAACAAAACTGCTTCGTTATGCGTAATTAACATATACAAGTGTCATTTTGTCTCGTCGTATGTTTTAGAAAAGATAAGTAGAAATTTTACAAAAAGTAACGCATATATATACACCAATATATTTAGATTAATTAAAGCATGAATGACGAGACACGAGAAAGTTTAGAAAGATTTCGATGCTGGCGACGTTGCCTAATAGTTTTTTTTTAATACCCGCACACCGCAACGACTTTGTGAATAGCGTACTACAACGCACTATGATACTACAGCATCTTTTTGTTTTTTTTTCCTGTTTTTTTGTACTGCATATTTAATATTATAGTTTTTATCGTCTCATCATTATGACTATTTTTTTAACAACACTGAATCCTTTTTGGCCCTTTTTGGACATCGGTCTGAGCTTTGTAAAACTCGTTGTGAGTCGTCAAGATTTTATATCGTACGCGAGGTTTATTCGGCTTTGAGCGATTCGCTGTAATATCTTATGTAAAAGCGGCATCTATTTTTTCGGATCGAATTTTTTAATTTTATATTCGCGAAGCTTCGTGCAGATTTTTTGTTTACTCTTGTCTAGTGAAATGAAAGATGTAACAGCTATTGCTTATTTCATAATAATAATAATAATGATAACACCAATAATAATAATAATATATATCGCTTGTAGTCTCTAAGGCTTTTTGTGAACAATCGCGATTCGAAGAAAAAAAAATTACGTGTGGATCGCGATGAGGATTAACAATTATTGTAAATACACTTACATCTTCTGGTTTCGAAAAGGCTCGCATGGATGTCGACAGAAAACTTTTAGGTGATTTAAGAAAATTTTAGAAAACAAAAAAAAAGATAAATCGAATATTGCAGCATATATTTCGGAATTTGAAAGGACGAGAAAAAGAGAAGAAAAAGAATGTGTATGCAAGCGCTGGAAGTAACGATACTTGAATGGAAATTCCAGTAAATATTAATTATTATATACAAATATATAAGTCGGCGTGAATTTTCAAACGGAAGATGCAAATGCGAAAATGAAAAACGCGTTGTAAATAAAAGCGCCGAATGCATTTCGTCGATTACGACTATAAGAAAAAAATAAAAAGAGAATGGAAATAAATTATTTTCCTCGATGCATGGATTCTTCGAGTAATTGTAAGAAATATAATGTTTTATTGATATCACAAAACTTTATCCAGAAATATTCTTTCCAGCGTTGAAAATCTCCAGTTGCCAATCTACGTTCTTTACATTTGGTGGATACAGGAAATGGGGTTCTGAAAAAAACAGCAGTTGAAATTTCACGATATCATTTTTTGGGATTGATTTTAATGAATGGATATTTACCTATTAGACTTTGAGGAATATTTGGATGCTGACCGTCCTTCAGACTGATCGATTCATCTCGCTAATCATAGAAAATAAGATTTTAATTAATTTATTCCATGAAAAAAAAATTCTCATAACTCACCATATCAAAGCAATCGTTTGAAGGTTTTGGAGGCCAAATTTCACTTATACTCCGTTGGATAACATTGAGAAATTCTCCGAACGAGGTTTGCAGGTTTTCAGCCATTTCGTCGTGCTCGAAAATCAGTAACATTTGCGTCACTAATTTCACTTCCTCTGCAAGAAGAGTTAAACAGTTCTAGAAACACTAAAAATAGCTTGAAAAAATTATGTTACCTTTGTGAGCATATGTGACAGTGATCAATTGATGCAATGCTCTAATCAGTGCAAGGTCCTCAAAGAAACTTCCTTCCTTGGTGCTCAAAAGTTTCCTCTCTTGTTTCCTGCGATTTTTACTGGACCGGTAACTTCTCCTAGAATAACAAAAAAATGATTTCAGATAGATGTATATCGTCATGGAATAGAATTCTCCCAAGAATTAATAAATTATTACCCTGACGAACGAGAGCTCCTGGAACTTTGACTAGCAAGGGAGCCAGCGACGCTGCTGGTTTCACTGAGCAAATCGCTCACTTCTCGTCCAGCTGTGTAATCGAAATCAGCTCCAAGTGCTTCTTGAAGGCGAAGATCTCTCGTTGCATTATCTTGTCTAACGGTAGCCAGACGTATTTTATGTTTTTCAAAGGTCTCTCTATTGTGATTCGTCGTGTACAGTAGGTAAGCAACGTGTTCCTGGACGCCAGGTTTTATGTGAGTTTCTAAAACAATAAATTCGTTGTTAAATATTCTATACTCTCGAGGTAAGATTATAAAGTGAGACAAATCACAGAAATATTAAATATAGGGATTCTGCACCTATAAAATCGAGTTTCTTCATAGTATGTACAATCCTCATCGCGTCTCGCCATAGTTGACCCTCGCACAATATTGAAACCGCATCCTCTTGTTGCTTAAGATGATTCATGAGAATTTCAGCCGCGTCCCGATATCTTTTCTGCTGAGTTAGCTGTGATACTAATTCTTCGTATAATTCCTTCATGTCCCTGGGCCTGGAAAATAAAAAAAATTTTATGATAGTGAAATTTCTATCTTTCTGTTAAAATGCTACTGAAATTTCTCTACGATATATGATAATATAATTCTGATTTTATAATTACTCAAAATTCAGTTGTGTCGCGACGATGATGACGTCTTGCCAATTTCCAGCAGCTTTGTGAGCGTGAAGTGCATTGAAAAGGAACCAGCTCCTAGTGTACATAACAGCGGCTTCGCAATACTTTTCTTTTTTCATTAAGACGTCAGCATACACTTTTGCGATTTTTCTGTACTCCTCGCTATTCCTGGGGAAGAGTTTCAAAGCTTTGGCATACATGTTGTGCTTGCAGACAAATTCTAGGCACTCATCGAATTTGTTCGGCGATTTTGCAATGTGAACCAAAGCCGAGTCAAATCTCTTGAGATCCTTATCGATGCTGTACTTCATGTAATTTTCTTCACGTTTTTTCAAATCCTCCAAGAGAGGAATGTACTCCTTTGGATCCTTCTGAGACTTGGAGGCGACGAACAGGGCGAGTTCAAAGTCGTACATGCCCATGGCAATGTCAAAGAGTACATTAACGTCGACCAGGTAGAGCAAATATCTCAGAGCACTCTCCGAGAGTGATTTTTTCGTGTCAGAGGATTCGTTCTCCTCGTTGGCTCTCACTTCTTTTATTTTCCTCAGAGCTGCCTCGAGACCAGGCACTTGACGATTTTTAACGAGACTCGTCAATATTGGTTGTATCAGATTCGAGGAATCTTCTCGGAGTTCCATAATGCCCCTAAGCAAGTCGCATACCATCTGGACTTTTTCTTCCCGCAGGTAGGGATTCGCTGGATTCTGAAACATTCGACGATCTTGATAAGAGCTTTTGTAAATCGTCTCCGTGACGTTTTCATCCTGCAATTCGGACAAGAACAAGCTCAACCAGGACGGGTTTCTGATGGCATCCACAAACTTGTGAGCATTTTCCATGAAGGAGGATGGATCGTGGTCAAAGATGAGATTCAAATTGATTCGTTGCTTTCTCATCATATCGAAAGCGACCGCATAGTTCAGATTATCCAGATGGATTCCGATTATATGCAAGGAGAGTGCTCGCGGTTGAACGCATTCCAAGTTTCCACGAGGCATTTGCAAAATAACTCGGGGATCTTTTGGAATCGCCAGAATTATATTTGAGCCTCGCTCGACGCGTCTTATACTCAAACCGGACGAATTTTTTTCGTTGCAACCATTCTCCCAAGGTTTTATCGTGAGATCTTGATTTATCTGACGGAAGCCATCGTCGTCGAGTCGCAGACAAATGAGAGTATGTTGCAGAGTAGTTAACAACAGGAATTCTGAATGTATGAAGAAACTCGTTATATTGCTCGCCGTTTCGTTTCCATCGACGAAAAATCTTCCTCTGCTCGTCAACGAGAGTATTACGTGACGAGACTCGATTTCCATTATCTCCACCAACGAGCACGTTTCAGGAATCTCGAATGGAGTCGGTACGATGCCCTCTCCCGTTGTGTATCTAAAGACTGAACTGCCAGCCACGATGTAAGCAACATTTTTATCTGGTGAGGGAATCACATGCTCGATGTGATCATCCACGAGGTGCAAATCGCGGACAACGATCCGACCGTCCTGTTTAAAATCTTCCCCTTCCAGATCCAGATGGCAAAGAAAACTCGAAGTACTGGACGATGCTGAGCACAGAATTGTATTTTCGTTGAACCATAGGAAATGATGGAGCGAATAAGTTTGTACGTCGTTCATCATCGCAGAGTTCCACTCGATTTCGTAAGTTCGATGATGATTGTACTCCAGAGGACGAGAATCCTTCAGGTATGAGCAGAGAGCTAAGCGATTGTCACCTAGAAGGCACATGAAAGTGTTGGAATCAAACGAATCTCCGCGTGTAAAACTTGGTGCGAATATTATAGAGTTGATATTTTCGTCGAATTTCAGTGTAACGTGCGCCATCGGAGGTGGCACGATCCCAACGCGAAATCCTGTCATCAAAGCCTCTTTTCCATTGATGACACCAACTATCGCTTTGTCGCTGTTATCAAATCCTCGACTGTGGTGAACAGTCCATCGGAATGAATAGATCATCATATTTTCTCTGGTTAAAAGGATCAATCTCTTGCCTGCCCTCGGGGCTGCACTCCATGTGCAATACACGAGAGGATTTTTTACACTGAATTTGAGTGTTTGCTTGCAATACCAATGATAATTGTTTTCTGTCCACAGCTGCAGACATGTTTCTCCACTGTCTTTGTTTTTCAGTAAAATACTCAGTATATCCGAATCATAAGACCACATTATTTTTATTATCTGTAAAATACAAAAAATCAATTATTAAAATTGAATTAAAAGACATTTTAAACAAAAAAAAGGTTTCCGTTTAAATAAAAATTAACGAATAATAAAAATAGTAATTGAAAAATTACCTCAATTTCATTTGGTTTGTAAGGTAAACACAGTTCCCTGTGCTTCAAGCCATTTTTCTCAAAAAATGCTACCACATGTTTGTTTGGCAACAATTGACTGGCAGCTATTAAATTTCCTGATGGTTTCCAAGACAAATGACATTCCATCCCAGTGGTGAGTTCACTGGTGCACTGAAGGACTCCCTCTCTGTTGAATACTTTGAAAAGTCTGGCTTCACCATCCTTGCGTAGAAAACTCACTGCAAACATTGAGCCATCTCCTCGCCAACTGATTCTTGGCTTTCCATCATCATTTTCAGTTCTGGGAATGATAATGTCTTTAGCCTTGGCAGCTGCCTTTCCTGCAGAGCCATGGAACTGTGTCTCTTTTTTTCCCCATCCCACGGTTATGAATTGATTCTCTCCATAATCACTGGAATTCAGTTCTACCTGTTGAGATAAAAATTTATTAATTTTTTGGATCTTATCATTAAATTATTTTTCTGTTTTCGTACCTTGGATACAACGTGAAAATTCGATATCGTTGTGATTACTGTATCATCGTTTGTGATAAGTACAAGAATCTCTTGATCAGGACTGAGCTTGATACATTTTAGGCCCTCCGGAAAATAATTTATTACATCTTGACACAACTTAGGCTCTACGTTCATAGAAACTACAGCTCCATTTTCGTATGCACACCACAGCTGATGCAGATCACTGGAGTATTCAACTCCTACAGGCTTTACATTCCCTTCTAACTCCACTTTGGTTGAAGCGATCGAGAAAACATCTCTTGCAGAGATTTTAAATAGCTCCGTTTCTCGTAAAACGTAAAGATCATCGTTATCAGGATTCGTGCAGCCGATAACATCGTTTTTCAATAATTCTCTGATCTTCGATTCTTCTTCATCGAGATTATGAATGATGTGAGTGTGAACCACAAGATTTTTCATTATGTACTTTAATTTTTCAAAATCTTATAATCAGAACTTTTAAATTTACACTCGACGTCGATGGTGTTTTACAGCAATATTTTCAATTATTGTAAAGTATGTTTATTTCGTATGACATTTGTTTAAAAACAAAACGATTGTTTTTCCGATAGTTCCGTAACCGAATTCATGACTGCTGTTTCAGGTTATGTCGGGTTGAAACATGTGTTCGTGGGACAAATGTGCGACTCAAATCCTGCGTCAACTTCCTCGTCATTTTACCGTCAACTTGCAAGAGAATTCTTGAACGTACATTTTAGATTCTGTCAATAGCTGAGATAAGAATTTGCATAAAAAAAAGAATAATCCTTAATAATAAGAAATAATAATAATCATAAAAGTATGAATTTAGCTCGTAACGGGGAGACAAATGATGCGGTTGACTTGCAACTGAAAAACTTCACCGAAAGAGCGTTGGCGAGTCAACGTTTTCAGGTTAGTTTCCGTTAAATAATAATTATTTCGTTATTTAAATATTCGCTTGTTCCACGTACATCGTTCCGTTTCTCATTTAGCAAATTTGTAGAAAAGTCAATAATCTTTTTAACGAAGTTTTTTTTCGTTTTTCCAAGTATCGTTATTTTTCAGCTTTACCATCGGCACAGTAATTGTTTCAATTCATCTATTTATTGTTTAATACTTTTTTAGGCTTTGGTCCACAGTCTGACGGATACTTGTTGGGAAACTTGCGTCGACAAACCAACTGCGCGTCTGGAGCCAAAAACACAAAATTGCATAGTCAATTGCGTGGAACGTTTCATAGACACAACAAATTTTATAACAAACAGGCTGCTAGTAGTGACAAATTCAGGAGGATCCAAATGGGAATAAACAAACAAAAACAAAAGTCCATGTAAAAATCCAGTTTTGAAACTTTCCATGACCTGTTCACGAAAATATTAGCAGTGATGAACTTGTAAAATTCTTTATTGTGAGAAAAGCAACTGAAAAATACATCCAGCTATGTTTTCCAGCTTAAGAAATTTTCTCAGCCGACACAAAAAGAAATTTGTTGTCGGAGGATTATTGGTAGGAGGGTTCGTCGTACTGACGCAATACACGCAAAGAAAACTGAGAGAATGGCAAGAAAAAGAAGTGAGAGAACTGGTACAGAGGACGAGAAGGAGCCAACATTTTGAAACGATGGAAAGATCGTGTAATCAAACAATATCCCAATTATCCATTTGTCTGAGAAGATCCGTGATAAAAGCTCTGGATACAGAGAGCGTAGTTGAAAAATTACGAAAAGGTTGCGACGACAAAGTCGTCTGCTGGATGGAGCTCAAGAGTTTGGCCATAACGCGATCAGCGGTTATAATCTATTCAACGACGATGCTCGTTGTCCTATTGAGAATACAATTCAACATCGTTGGTGGACTCATGTTCAAACATTCGCAAGATCCCGAAAATTGCGAGAACATCGAAGAAGCTCAGACGCAAGAATATTTAACTCTGTCCACCTATTTTATGTCCGAAGGTATCGAAAAATTGTCGCGTTTCGTGCGAGAAAAAGTCGACAACGTGACGTCCTCGATCTCGCTGAAGGACAAACTGACGTTGCAGGATCTCGCACAAATTTACTGGTCAATAGCGTCGAGCGTTACAGCAGATTCGCAGAGAGATCCGATGAAGAATATGTCGTCGTACATGATAGACGAGGAGTCGAGGCAATCGACGAATCCCGTAAAGGCCAGGATGATACAAGAAATGGTTGACCTTCTCGAGAGCGAAGAAGTCCAAAATTTAACGAGAACGACCATAAGCGGCGGCTTTGCGCTCCTCATCGATCACCTTTCCGACTACTTCGTCGATTCGTTAGACACGCAGTGTGTCGCGAAGGCAAACGGGATTGTCAGCAATGGTACTAAGGACGCAATCAGCCTTGACAACGGTCTGACGAATGGATACATTAATCGAAACAAAGTGACCATTTCGATGGCGAAAATAATACCGATAATAAACGGTCAATTTAGAGATTCACCGAAAAACGGTGACATCGCTTCGGATTGGCTTCAAACTAATATTACCAATGAAAAATTCAAGACGCTAGCTGCCAATATTTACGAGGCATTCAGTTTTTAAAAAGTCCCCTATATAATAGAGTTTAAATATTTATTAATTCGTTGTGCCGTTAAGGTACAGTCTCAAAAGACAAATGGAATGGAAAATATGTACTACTAGTTTATGGTTAAACTGTATAGTTGACGAAATGGAAATTTATATTGGTGGGGATAGATGATCGTAGGCAACCGCAATTTTTTTCGTAAACGAGAATTGTAATTTGATCTCTGCTTTACTACGATTGCGTTTGACTGATCAATTCGATGGGATATTTTGAAAATAAGGATTTCGAGGTAATAAAACATTTTATTATGGAATAATACATTTCGTTCTTTTTTTCTAAAATTTATTAATTTTTTCGAAATTTATAAACAATCGTAACATCCCGTATCTCATTTTTCGTTGATTACAAATATGATAGTGAAAATCAATGTAGATTTCATCTTTTAAGTAAAAATGTGAAAAGTTTTATCTTTTTGCCAACGTTCGTTGTAATCGACATTTCTAATTATTCGGCTACGTAAAGTTCAACTTTTATCAATTTTCTATCCTTAACCTTACGTGCTTATCTCACCGAGCATATATATCGCACATGCCGAAAGTACTTTAAAATACCCGCTCTTTTTTCCGAATCGATGTAAAATCAAAAAAACATACGAATATGCGATTTTCTCGAATGCAAATTTCAAGCATGATGGTGATTGTAATAGATTTACAGTACAAGTCTATTTATTACGAATATAGTTCTTCAACTTTGCCATCAAACAGAAATAACAAAATAAAACCCTCTCTACATAATTTGTACAATTTTCCTCAATGCTGAAAAAAAAGAAATTTGCGTACGTTGCGTAACAGATGTGTGCGTATATGTATGTGAAGCTAGTCAGCAAATGGAGTGAAATACGTTGATGGAATCAGTCGGCACGTCGACAGCCCGCAGTATTCCACAGGTTGCGGAAAGCGCAGGAGTGAGTGTCGTGTCGAGTCATCATCGATGCTCGCAGCCTGCGAGTCTATTCGGGACTCGTTCGCATCCTCAGTCGTAAATAAATAACGTTTTTTTAATTTTCAAAAATTGTCTATAATAGTCTAGTACGGGGTAAAAAATAAAAATGCGGAAAAGAATAAAATGTGAGTTGCTGCTTGTCGTTCTCATCGGGTTGCTCGTCAACGCTAACAACCTGCACGCCGAACACGCCGATCTTGGAACGATAATATTCGCAAACGTTGTAAGTAAATTTTCCACTTCGTAAAATTCCGAATCATCACTTGATATTCTCGAAAAAAAACTGGATGTTGAATGGAAATTACCTGAAAATACGTTTTTAACCCCATGGTCACACATCGAATCTTGCTCTTCATTACTAAAAATTTATGATTCATTTTTATAAATTACAAAATTCATTAATATCTCGTATCTCGATATTATTTATGAAAAATGTTTGTCGCTTTTCGCGTTTGTTCGAATTTTCTAATATATCTATAACATTGTAATTCTCTTCACAATAAAAGTTGCACAGCACCCTTAAAAGTACTCCAAATTTACCATACGAGATTTTTTAATTTCTATTTATTGCACAGATATAAACATTTTCCAACCTTTTTCTGATCACAGAGTAGTAAACAAAATGAAACCCTTTATATAATTTGTCCAGTTGTCCTCGATGCTGTCAGAGAATAGATACATTAAAAATACATTGGCCAGGTCATGGCAAGCATATGTATACTGGTTCACTGGGTACACGAGCTCTACATGAAAATAAAAATCATTAACTTATTTTTTTGAACAAAACATGATCATAGTTCGCTCATTACTTAAAATAATGAATACTAATGAAGTAATTGAACAAATAAAAAGTTCTTAACAAAATAATTGGTTTGTTTTTAAATTTGTGCTCCAGTCTCGTTCAACGATTTCTGTTTACTTCCAATACAAAGAAATTAAGATAAGCAACGAGCAGACCAATTAAATAAAACATTGAGATAAAAAAATGAATAATAATTGATATTGAATAAATAAAAAGACATTGATAACAATGTATTGTAGTCAATGCGAGTTTACTGAGCCAAGGCTGAGAATGTCAAGATCGAAGATTAAATCTGCTAATGATGATAACAACCGGCTAAGCTACTTCTCAGCTTTCTGTAATTCGTTAACTTACATTGTTCTCTTCTCAAAAAATCTAAGAACATTTTCATCCTTTTGAAGTTGCCACAATTCCATGTAACATCAAAATAAAAGTTTGCAACTAGATGACGCTTTTCTTTTGCTAGTTTTCAAGAATATCTATTTCGAGTTTGAACTGTTTTTTAAAATGCAGTATCAAACACCTGACTTTGCAATGAATTAAAGAGAATAAAACAAACTAAGAACAAGAAAATGACACTCTTGATAAGAATCGTAATTAGCCATACAGTAGTCATTATTGACCAAACAAGGAGATATATGAGCTGTTGTCGGTATCGAATATGCAGCATGATAATTGTAACATAAGATAATAAATACTTACTCGTGTTTCAGTTATTCCGACACGGTGACCGAACGCCCGTTCATCCTTATCCAACTGATCCATACAAAAATGAATCTCTCTGGCCTGTCCCCTTTGGCCAATTGACAAAGGTAGGATTAAATTACGTGAAATAGTCGAAAAATATAAAGAGCAATGAATGGTCGAAGTTGGTACGACGATAAGCGACACGATTCCTGATCTGCCAAATAAATTATCGTTAAATGGTTAGGCGGACACATTTTTGAAAATATAAACGATAAAGAAAAGATTTATCAAGCTATCACTCATTCTTAACGAGCGTGAAGAGTAATTTTTATTTAGCGAGAGCATGCACGAAAATTGATAACGTTGCAATGAACACTCTTATCATTCACGTGTTGATACGCGAATTTCATAAATAACACGGAAATAAACTATACCACATTGAGACTCTTATCTCAAGGAATTAATATTTGATAAATAAAATACATTGAATTTTGAATGATAAAAAGAGGAAGTGAAAAACAAATTCACTGGGACTGCAGGAACATCCATGACTCATTGGCTGAGAATATTATTTTTTTATAAAAATTACATTTTATTATTTTTCATCTGGTAAGTGGGTACAAAAAAATTGATAAAATGCATGAACACTTTTAATTCAAATGTCGTTACGTTGAAACATTTATCTCGATAAAAAGTGAAACTAAAAAAAAATCATTTCAGCTGGGACAGCAGGAACACTTATGGCTCGGTCGTTGGTTGAGAAGACGCTACGATCATCTTCTTCCGGAGCAATATTCGAGATACGACATTTACGTGGTAAGCAGCGACTGCGACCGGACACTCATGTCAGCGGAGGCGAACCTCGCAGGTTTATATCCACCGAAAGGCAGACAAGTTTGGGACACGATTAAATGGATGCCAATACCTGTGCATACCATACCTGAACCTCTGGACAACATGATCGCTGCAAAAAAGTATTGTCCCAGATACGATATCGAGGCCAAGAGAGCTCTCGACTCACCCGAAATCAAACGAATACAGGCAGAAACTGCGGAACTGTACAATTACGTCTCGAACAAGACTGGCAAGACGATAAATGATCTTCAAACCCTCGAATATCTGTACAACACTCTCTATATCGAGGTACGAAATGAAAATTCTGACGTATGGAACGTTTTATTAAATTTCAAAATTTACCATTTTCAGACTCTGTACAACAAAACTCTACCAGCCTGGACAAAAAAGGTTTATCCGCATAAACTGGACCCGCTAGCTCGTTTCAGCTTCAAATTACAGGCCTACAATGAAATAATGCAAAGACTAAAATCCGGTGAGGGAACATAAACAGGGTGTATGGAAGAGGAAATGAATAAGGCGACGAATAAGTTGGCTGATCTAATTGGCAGGGCCTCTGCTGAGCGACATGATCCAACACATGGTCCAAAAAGCGAAGAAAACTCTTGTTCCTGATCGTAAAGTTTGGATATACAGCGGACACGATGATACGATTGCAAATCTCATGATGACCCTGGGCATTTTCGATGCTCACTGTCCACCTTACGCAGCTGCGATTCTCATCGAACTTCGAGAAAATTCCAAAGGCCAGCATCTTGTTACAGTAAGTCATTTATATTACGTATATTGAACTCCTATTTAGAAAGATCATTAATACAGTGCTAAAATTGTTGTCGTTTAGGTTTCCTATAAGAACACAACGAAGGAGCCGCAAATGTTGAGCATTCCGGGTTGCAGCTTTGCTTGTCCCTTGGAGAATTTTATTAAGCTGACGAAACACGTTATACCGGATAATTGGGAAAAAGAATGCGTTTCGAATTCTCTCATGTACGGATATAATGTCAGTAATTCCGCTATTGTCGGTAAGAGCAGCTAATCATATTTTTATAATCATTGCTCCGAATCGCAAAATGATGTACATTATTTTTTTTTTAATTTCAGCGATTCTCTCGTGGTCGGTGTTGTTCCTAGTGCTGCTGATATTTTTGATTTTCACTTTCATTTATTTTCAACACAAAAGAGAAAGTAGCCAATATTATTTACAGCTCTCTACCGATCCTATTTAGAATGAAGAATTTTTTATCGACATTTTACGTGCGTGCCATTGTTTACTTTAATCCTCTACAATGTGATAAGAGTGGAAGGATCATTTATTTAAATACAACTTGCCATTTAAAAGACAAATCGTGATCATGTTTAAAATCAGAGAAATTTTGACGAGAATATTTCTCTTGTTTGTTTATAATTTCCGTACTGCAATGTCTAGTCATATTCTCGCATAATTACTCTCCAAAAAATTCAGAGGCTGCGAACACGTATACAAATTTCAGTGAGCCGAAGACTTTGTTTTTTCGTACATTGTCCTTCGAGTCGAACGATACAAAAAACCGTATATGATTTAAAAGTGATAAAGAGCTACAAAATTAAAAAATGCTGTGAGAAAATGAATACAGGAGAATAGAGGTGACACTATTTTCAATAATTTTGTACTTATACTTAAAATACAACCTCACGGTTCATTCCCTTTTTACCTTTAAAAACAAGAAATTATTGATTGAGTATTAATATTGTACTGGAAATGAGAGAAATATATCTTTGTGCATAATATAAAAGAATTGTATTTTTATAATCTTTCATTGTGTCTAAATCTCAATTTTAATCTGCAACGTCTCGTACTTCGGCGTGTTGATAAGATAAAAAAAATTTCTAGGAAATGTATCCAAAAATAAATCGAAGACAAATTGGATTCAACGTTTAATATATAATTTCATCTTTATACAAATAAAAATATACATGTTTAACTGAAAACGTATTTACATAAAGTGATATGCTTTTTTACTCAACGTCATTGAGCATCTTCCTGTCCTAGGAGGCAAAGCGATAAAAGGAAAAATTGGCGAACGCTTTGCTTTCATCGGAGAACGTCGAGTAAATGAAATTCTCGATATATTTCATATTTACCTGAATAAAAAGTACGAAGTAGCTGAGGGACAAGGCACCTTTATGACCGGCCCATCGATTTGAAGATTACGTCAGTAGAATCTTGGATGCCGATTTAATTTTTCGCAATTTTTATTTCTACAGCTGGCTCAGTGTTCTGAAGGTTCCGTCTAATTCTTCTTGAATCGAGAACGCTGGATTTATTCTGTGAGGCCCTTCGTAACCGTTACTATAAAAAATTAAATATTCGTTAAATTGATCAAAGATAAAATGAATATTTTTAGAAATAATTATTTGAGAGCAACCGAATAAAACCAGACCAGCTACAGCGTTAAAAATATAAAGTGTCATTAGTACTGTTAGCGCAAAAAGGAGTAAGTCAGCGGAGACTTACCTTGTGCTCATCGAAAGTATGAGACTTAAACTCAAACGTTGTATTTCTTGATCTCATAGCCATGCTTTGTTCGCCAAATACGTAACGAGCGAGTAAATTGCGAAGGTTCGATTAGAACAAATTTGCGTGCAACGAGAGTGAGATTAGTCAAAAAGAAATGTAATTATAAAAGAACGAAATGTTAAGGATGTATAGGCCATAATTTTTTTTATGTTAGAAAGTTGAAATTTTGTATTATGTTATTTACAATGATACAATACCTTTCTAACGTTTTATTAATAATTTTCATATTATTTGTTGTTTAAACAATTAAAAAAAGTTTCAACTTATCTTTTGAATCATTCAGTTAATCATTAAATTTGGAAGAGAATTTTCAAAAATATTCACAAATAATGTTCTAAAATTTCAGCAAGTTTTCTAATTTAAAAAAAAGGCCTATACATCCTTAAAATAGTTCTGAACAGAATTAAAAAATCAGGGAAGTTCTTACGTAGCGAGCGAGTAAATTGTGAAGGTTCGATTAAAACGATTTTGCGTGCAACGAGAGTGAGATTGGTCAAAATGCTTATAAAAGACGAAAGAAGTATCAAGATGTTTCAGGACAGAAGAGGAAAATAAAATAAACATTTATAATAATTTTGTTTCATTTTAACAATTGAGAATTAAAAACGTCCCATGCGTTCTTGACCATAGAATTTTCTGACGCACCAGAGTCCAAATATTTTGATCGTGTAATCGCTTTTGCCTCGAAACACCTTTATTTAGACAAAGAAGGAAATGTTGACGAGAGGCGTGCATAGAGAAACAAAGGAGAGAAAGCGCGGGGGATGGACACACGCGCGTATACATACCGCACGATAACGGAATGGCACATCACGAGAGGCAACATTTCAGGCCAAAAGCAAGGTGCACATTCCGATGGGATGATTTTCAATTTGTGGAAGAAACGGTCGTGTGACGATGAGAGATATTCCTTTTACGAATCTAGAGACGTTTCCGAGCTGTTCTCGAAACTAAGAACGAGAAATACGTTAATTTGCCGAACGATCGTGGCTCACATGACCATCCACCGAAATCGTCAAATAAATATCATTTTATCTTATCCATGTTTATTTTTTCTTCTTTATTTTGGATCTGATAAAATGAGCTATCATAATAATATAAAGAAATGAGATTAAAATAATTTTCTTTGTGAGCTTCTTTCGTTGCAAATTCAGTCTAGAGAAAATATAAATTTTTTTTAATGAATATTCCAATGTGTTGCATGCGAATTCTTCGTAACGGAACGTTTTATAATGAATTTTGTGATCGAAGATTATTTTCCAGATATCTGTCATGTTAGTTGTCCCAATGGCCAGTGAACGAATCTGATATTTTTTCGAAACAGGTGTCGATCGGCTTCGTTATCAATGTCGAGCATTTATCAGATTAATATCCAATTACACAGCACATTCGTTCTTCTGATAATTTGCGCAATTAAATATTTAGGTCTCGTAGCATCACACGAGTAACACACATGTACGTATAAAAAGCTTTTGTGGATCCGAAACGTGCATTGTGGAGATGTTGATAAAGTCCTGCGTCGCAATAATCATTTAAAAACGAAGAGGCCATTTTCTCATAATTAAAAAATTATGAATTTTATCCGCTATTCGCCGAATATAAATTTTGTAAATGTTTCTTAAATTTAGTTTATTCCTGGTATCCGGGACAGTGCGATAACAAAAGTTATCAGAGTTGATCGTTTTTAGCCACTACGTTCATAATTCTATTATTTTATCATTATCGTACTAGATAAAATTACATAATCTCTCATATTTAGATAATTAATGACCTATCCGATCAACGTTATTGCGATATAAAAGTGATAAAAATGGATAGTTACGACTTTGTATATGAATTTCAAAATCGAATACTAAAGTGAACCGTCACCCGGCTTTTAGCAACGAAAAAAAAAATCTTTGGTAAATGACTCAAAGCGACACGTTAACACGAAAATGAAGTAAAAAAATTCCAGTTTGACATCGAAAAATATCAAAAATGCAGCTCTGACGATCGAGTTCG
Organism: Cremastinae sp. B BG-2022a; assembly: GCA_030522605.1. Classification (NCBI taxonomy): domain Eukaryota; kingdom Metazoa; phylum Arthropoda; class Insecta; order Hymenoptera; family Ichneumonidae; species Cremastinae sp. B BG-2022a. The sequence continues at coordinate 316,576 of JAPYYX010000002.1, read as the reverse complement.
TGTTACTTGGCCGATCGAATATTTCCTCACCTCGAATAAGCAGCAGGATTGGTAAGAGTGAAATTTGTCGACACTGGCCCACCGATGTATTTCGCAACAAACTAAAAGATAAAGAGAAAAATATAATAGACGATGAAAAAATAATAAATTCGTATACGTGGAAATTTGTAATACAATATTCTACAAACCCTGTTATTAGAGAGCGAACTCCAACCCATGGATATCGCCATGTGTATGGCAAGATATATACAAAATCCAAGGTATAAAATGGCATAAATTGCTATGATCACGAGTATCCACCAATGCTTGCCAACACCGTGTTCATCGATAGTGTCCACGACGAAGTAAATGTTTATCGAAATTACAAGGACGGATAATGTCGTTGAAACTATGTTTGTAAATCTGAAACAAAATACATAACTTAACATCGAAATAGTTTTAACTAATGCGTATTTACGATTTTGTAGGTGTATGAAAATGAGTATGACAATTTTTTGTACTCAAGGAACAGTTGCGTGTACGCGTTTCACCCTCGGCCATTGTGTAAGGAGAGAATTGAACTGATGTTCTTGCGAACATTTGTGTGCATATATGACGTGTGAAGATTCGTACTAATAAAAATATATGAAAATGAAGTGTGTCGGTTGCGAAAAGGGATTAAGTGCTATAAAATAATCGGTAAATACGGAAAAAATAACAGAAAATGATGTAGCTTACAATCCGTTTTTAAAATCACCCATTATGTGCGCACTGCTTGTGAAGGCAATAACGGGTAGAGTGGCAAATGGTAATTGAAGACTCATTACGGCATTGAGAATATCATTCATCCCGCTGAGATGTTCCATATCTGCGAGAATAGCCACGAGGAAAGTGGGTACAATAGCGATAGTTCGGGTGAAGAGAACTCGCTTCCAACGGACCCACTGAAGATTTAGAAATCCCTCCATAGCGAATTGTCCAGCGTACGTTCCTGTCATGGTTGACGATTGTCCAGCTGCTAAGATACCAATAGCCCAAATGAACATTGCCGCGGCTCCAAACTGACAGCCGAGATAAATTCCGCCTTTGTACAAATCAGCTTGAAACTTGTCACTGCCGTTCTGTAAAAAAAATATTAGTATTAATATAGAGATATCTCTTGATTTTTCAATATAGTAGTAAAATCTTGATAGAATGTAACGGTTTAATCTTACCGTGAAAGTCTCTATTCCAAGAGTGTAATTTGATTCCACACAAACTTCCAGCTGGAAAAAAATACAATTATGTCGGATTATCAATGTTTTAAATTCGGCGGTCATTTACTTCGTCCGAAAATTATACGAAGAGCTGATAATATAAAATACTCACAACATCGCTGTCCGTCTTGTTGAACAAACCGTGCGCGAATACAGCGACTACGAAAACATTGATGAGAAAAGAGACCAAGAGAGCGATGGAAGCTTCGATAAAATAATATTTATTCGCTTCTTTGACCTTTGACGTATTTTTCCTGTCGACGTCCCTTGACTGAAATACCATAGTTTTTTTTTTCAATTTATATTTTTTTCATTGATACCGGATAAATGTTCGGAAGAGAGAGGTTTTTTTACCTTAACGAGAGCACTGTGGAGATACAAATTGTGAGGCATGATGACAGCACCGATTACTCCCACAGCTTGCAATAAGACTGCTCTGTCGCAATTTTCGCACATCGGTATAAACATGCCCTTCATAACTTCGATTTGCGGTGGAGCCGATACTACGTACTGTAATTCAAAAAATCACAAAACAATGATTACAATATTCAAGAAATCATCAACCTACGTTACTTAATCAGAGATCACAAAATCATTGAGGGAAATTATTCGAAAAATTACCTCGTATCCAAAAGTCACAGCCATTATAGTAATGAGAAATCCAAAGAAAAATTCGAGTTTTCTTAGACCGTATTTGTCAAGGAATAAGAAAGTAAACGTATCTATTATCGTTATGAGAACTCCCCCCCATAATGGAATCCTGGAAAACAAAAAACGATTTTTCAAGGTAATTGATACAAAAAAAGGAATAAAACGGACAGGGTTTTTGTCTGTTGTAAGACTTACGTTCGATTCGATAAAAGATAAAGGGCAGTAGCCGTGCCTATGACCTCTTGCATATCGCTTCCGATAATTGCGATTTCAATCATGATCCATAGTACCATCCGCGGCACCGTCTTGTATTGTCGATAGCACATCTCCGCGAGATGAAGACCGCTGACGACGCCCAAACGAGCGCTCAGCCTCTGCATTACGAGTCCAAGAACGGTCGCGCTCAGTAAAACCCATAATAACTAGAATTTAATAATCATTATAAGAAAATTCACAAATTAAAAATATTTATAAAGCAACTTAAAAATAGTTCCCTGTACATACTTTGTATTCTGCTATAGATCCTGACTGAAGATCGGACTCAATGTTACCAGGATCAAGATAAGCTATGGACATTAAGAACCCCGGCCCTGTGAATGCCCACAATTTTCTAAAACTGAATGCAGTCTGAAAAAAGAGAGAAAAGGTTCAATTGAATGAATTAATTATGCAGCTTGTATTTCTATTATTTAAACTGAACTGACCCCTTCTATCTCCGGTATAGGTATTCTCTCATCAGCAAAATAAGTTTGATTCGCTACAGGAGATAGAGATGAAGATTCCGTGAGTTTTTCCGTACTCTGAGTTTCCATCGCTTGCATCCTTTTGTGTGGTGTATCAAAGGATTTTCCTGGACTACTGTCACTTGGGGATACACCATTGTTAGATCCATTGCTGCTGCCACCGCTCGCCATCACCAATATTTCATCAAATGTACTAAATAAAAAAAAAACAATTATGCACTGTAGTAAAATATAATTATTTCATAAATCATTCGTTATGAAACACATTCACGGAACGATATAGATTGAAAATGAAATTAATTAACTTTGATCGTAAATTCATAAGATTCATCATAAAACTCGGAATTTGAGGTTAATTAGGAGTATTCATGATTCAGCACACGTATACTTACAGACGAGAAATAGAGCGAACTATTTTCAAATTTAGATGAAAGGAAAATAATTAAATATTCTACACCTTCTCCCTTTTATTTTAATGAGCTGTCAAGTTTGATTCATTGTTGTAAGTATCGATGAAAAATGGAACTAAAAACGACGTTAGAAAATCATTGTTGCACAACAAAGGAGAGATCTCGAGTGGCACGTGTCTCTGAAAATCGTGGTGATAACTTCATACGAAAGTATCTAATTACCCACATCTCATCACTTATGTTTTCGCTTGACGGTTTTATCAAACAAACTCAGAAAAAGAATGTGACACCGCAAGAAAAAGAGGAGAAAAAATATTTATAAACATATGTATATACCTATTTTAAAACGTAGCAACAATCCTCGAACTAGAGATTAATTAATAAAAATTAGGATCTTCGTGGAAAAACATTTTTCAAAAAAAAGACGTGAAAGTAAAAGTGAATGGATAAACGGGTCGTCGGATCGAAAGTGGATGGAAGCGGAATCCTGTTTTTGAAGTTATATTATGATGGGATCGATCGAAAAAATCGACCAGACGACGGGATGACGCGCGGGAGCTCGCGCGTAGACCGTTCGGATCACAACGAATAACCGATACGACTGATTCAACCGGTCAACGAAAAACGCGCTATGTACAGCGCTCCGACTTTTCCTCATTACCTCCCCTTCCATCATTTAACTCGAATTTCTACACTCCGACAAAAATACGCGTGAACAGTGTAAGATAAAAGTCGGGTAAATTCCCCGCCTACTACCGACCAACTCGTATTTCCTTTATTATGATTTTTTTTTCTTTCCATGTGTACGTATTGCATATTACGCGTCTTTCATTCCAATGCGTACGAAAAGAGAGAAAATGAGGATGATGCAGCGGAGGATAATAATTCATTCCGTCTCATTTTCTAATAACGATGATCAATGGATTCGCAGAAAAACAAGAATAGCCAAAGCTCTCGGGCTTTCCCCTAAAGTATGTATAGTTCGGATACAATCATGAAAAGCCAGAAGGAAAGGAAAGAGAGACGTATCCGGCTGGTAGCTGGTAGTCATTTGCGAAACCGTTTACGCGTTTCAATAATCGTCGATGCAATTCAGTCATACTCTGCCAAGGACGCGCAAGGAGACTACACAAGCGCGCGTTTCCGAACCTTTTTATCTCTTCAAATATTTCGTTGTGCCCCAAATTACTCAGATATCTCGATATAAGTATATATTTTTTCAACGAAATTCATAAACAGAAAAAAAATTCAATTTTTTTTACCAGAGAATATTTTGTCATGAATGAAAGGGAAAAAAATAACAATTTTCACGTAAACACGTGAAAGTTTTGTTACTCTCGTAACAAGAGAAAAAAACGATACTGTTGAGAAATAGGAAAAGAAAAGATTAACGGAGCAAGGAAAAGAACTGCAGATTTTTAATTTCACATTTCGCACGTTCAAGATATCTGGACGTGCAAGGAGACTGAACGGGCGTTTTTGAACCTTGTTGTTATCTCAAATAATCCATATGCAACACAGGACAACATTTATGTTATAAATAACTATCGGTCTATTTTTGTTCGCAAAATGCGAAAAAAAAATTTTTTGTTTATCACAGTATATATTTGCTTATCAAATGGAAAAACACTTTGTAAAATTCTCACGTCAAGGCTTTGATGCTCGAAACAAGAAAAAACGATACTATTGAGTCACATAAATGGAGAGATTATGGCTTTGGAGTGAGGAGAATAACTGCAGATTTAAAATTTGACATTTTGCACGTACAAGATATCTCGTTGATCTCTGAGTTTACTCACGTCGCATTCTATCTAATCAATCTCGATGTAAGTGGACAGGTTTCGGTTCTGTTTCTGCTGAGATACAAAACCAATATAGATAAGGGTACGTCGCGTCTTCGAAGGAAGACCACCCAATCTCATCAAGATTTTTTTCCAATTTATCAAAATCTTTGTCATGTTAAATCCATCAAAATATATTTTTCCGAAGTTAGAAAGTCCATTCACGAATATGTAAAATGTTGCATCGAAACGTAATACGAAATTATTTCACAATCAATGAGCACAAAGAATATTTTAAAAATCTCAAAATATGCATCAGGATGTGCTCAAATGAACCCTGAAGTAAATTATATAAAATAAAATTATAGCCGATGCTTCATTAAAATTTTTCTTTTTAATTTACAGTTTTCTATTTTGCAATAAAAGACAATGTACTCCCGAGAGCAATGATTTATTTCTTTTTTTATTACGTCTATAAAAAAATGACTTTAACTCCTAAGAAAAAGTTTGAAGGTTGTTTGTCTCTTAAGGATTGGAAAATTAGTCATTCCCTGTGTGACTCGTCGAGTAAAAGAGACCGATGCACGTGAGCTTAAATATTTAATTAATTTGAGGAAACGACAGAAAAGCTCAAAACAAACAAAGTATGAGGAAAGAAACTGGCCTTTTTTTGCTCAGTCTCAAACCGCGCTTCCTTACTCCGATTCTATTTTTACAAAATGGAAAACAATTCGTCGTTTATCGAAGGAAACGGAACTTTGAACAATTCCTCAGTGCACTATGTTAATCCGATTTTTAATATTAACAGGGAGGACAGTACTTGGATCGTCTCGAGTTCTTTCATCATTTTCACTATGCAAACTGGTAAAAAATATTCAACAAACTTTTTTTTCGATTTTCGCGTTGATATAGAATTAACATTTATAAATAATTATTTTGAAAAAATTATTAATAAGGTTTCGGAATGTTAGAATCCGGTTGTGTCTCGTTGAAAAATGAAGTGAACATAATGATGAAGAATGTCGTGGACATCGTACTTGGAGGTTTGACTTACTGGGCATTTGGATTTGGCATGAGTTTCGGCTGGGGCGAGCCAACGAATTTCTTCATAGGGACGAGCGGATTTTTTATAGACCCGGATGTAAACAACGAATTGATGGGACCGGCTTGCGCCGCTTTTCTCTTTCAACTCAGTTTCGCTACTACGTCTACGACCATTGTCAGTGGAGCTATGGCTGAAAGGTCTCTCTATCGTTTATCACTTTTGTATTTGCTGTTTCATGACTCGTAGAAATTATTTGAACAGTATCTAAAAATCCGAGTGCTTTGCAGATGCAATTTCAAGGCTTATTGCTTATTTTCATTTTTGAATACGATCGTGTACTGCGTACCAGCCGGCTGGGTCTGGGGAGATCACGGATTTTTGAAGCATCTCGGAGCTGTGGATATCGCTGGATCCGGAACTGTCCATCTTGTTGGTGGAGTCTCAGGTAAAAAAGAAATGACGAGAGAAAAAGTCTCTGAACGTGGGAGAAGAAGATGCTGAATCGATGAATTGAATGTTGGATTTGAATCAGCATTGGCGTGCGCTATAATGCTCGGTCCGAGACTGGGCAGATACGACAACGGTCTGGATCCTCTTCCTCTTGGATGTCCTGTAAATGCAATCATGGGTTTATTCGTTTTGTGGTATTATAATAATTATCATCGTAAATTAAAATTAATGCAAATATTTTTCATTCATAAACAATTATGTACCTTTTTACCAAGTAATATAAATATTTAAAAAAAGGTGGGGATGGCTCGCATTCAATAGCGGAAGTACTTACGGCGTGAGCGGATCGCAATGGCAATTCGCGGCCCGAGCCGCAGTTTCGACGATGATGGGTAGCATGGGCGGTGGCCTGGTCGGTCTTGCATTTTCCTTGACGAATCCAAAGGGTATTGACATTCTCAGTCAGATCAACGGAATTCTCGGTGCTCTTGTTGCTGTCACTGGTAAAAAATCCTCTCGTCCTTTTATACAATTGTTCCTCAAGGCACAGCAGAACAATTTTTCATTTTGTCGAACAAGGCGGCTGTTTCCTCTTTCGCGCTTGGGAGGCGATGCTCGTAGGGATGATCGGTGGATTGATAACTTGCTTCGCGATGTCGGCTCTCGACAAAATTTACATCGATGATCCGGTTGGAGCTTCGGCGACTCATGGTTTTTGATTAAAATATCAATCAAATTTTTCGCTAAAAATAAAATAAAAAAATTGGGTGAATTATAAAATAAAAAACGTAAAAATTAAATATTGGGAAATTATTACAGGTGCCAGTGGAATTTGGGGAATAATCGCGATAGGTCTCTTTGCGGACAATCCGTATCCTCTGGAGACGACAAGTGGACGGAGTGGATTATTCAAAGGTCAATGTCCCTATAACTTCAACTTAAAAAAATTATATACATATTAGTAAAATGTGTATTAAATATTAATACACTTTTAGGAGGAGGATGGCGATTATTGGGTATCCAGGCGATAACAGCGATTTGTCTAATTTCTTGGAGCTTTACCACCTCGATAATACTACTCTGGGTCCGTAAAATATATTTTTCATTAATATCCGTATTTCTCTGATATTGACGGTGTGGACGATCATCCGGCTCATCGCAGGTGGTGAATAAAGTGATTCCGATAAGAATGGACGTTCATGAGGAACTTCTCGGTGCTGATCTGACCGAGCATAGGATCAAACACAATCAGGTACCCTTAAAAAGATAAAAATTGTCATTAAAAAGTTTCTAGCTTGACTACTCTTACTATAAAAACACCTGAACAGATTGGAGTGAGCAGAGCTATGTCGGCCCTTCGTCCATTCTCCAGAGAAAGTATCTTCCGATCGGTCGTTTCCGTTGGAATAAATCCAGGCAAGTTGACAGTAGACGACAGTAGAACTCCTTTTTTTACCAATTTTCATCACTCCATAAAATTTCAGGACACGAATCCTACATTGATAAGCACAAGAGGAAAAAGAAGATGCAGAAAATCACAAAAATTATGAATCAAAAAAGAAATAAGAAAATGTGTAACGATACAAGGATCGAGGAAATATCTCCGGTGGAAGACCAAAAGATTTATCCCCAAATTAGTTGGATTGACTAATTTTTTGTTGGTTGAAAGAGTAAGAATAAATGAACAACTTTTAAAACTCAGTTTAAAAAGGAAGGAATTTCTTTCATTTTATTTTCATGTTACAGACTGTACTCGATATCGAGTACTTTTGTTTTGTTTTTTTTAGAAACGTGTAAACACATCCACGAAATCTCTTTCTCTCTCGTTATTGACACTCTCGGCAATAGATTACCCTTGAATTCTTTTTTTTTCTTCCGAGAACAAAGTTTCCAAGTTCATGGGACGAATTTTTATGGACGTTATTTTCGAGATTCATACTTTCCCTGCCTGTTATACTTCTTCATTATTTATTTCGTCGTATGTATTATTGCAATTTGATGATTGTGAATCGATAGTTCTGGGTCTCGTTATACTGAAAGAAGTGAGTCCCAATTTTAACAAGAATCTCCTATTTCTCGGCGTCAATTGACACTCGATAACTCTTTCTCTCTGACTTACTGCACTACGCATTGAGCACATTTATATACAAATAAATAATTAAAAAAAGACAAAACAAAAACACGAACTACCTAGAATAAATAATCGAACTTAAACAATAGGGTAACAATAAATTAAATAAATGAGTTTGAATAAATAGAGAGACTTGGGAGGGTCGACGATTTGTACGGTTGGAAGTATACGCGTTGAAAAAATCGTCAACAATGATAACTATCGATATGTGATCGGGTTAATTATCAGCTAAAACTCCGGAAGTGCTTGTTTCAATCAGCAGCTCGGATCGGCTATTTCATCACTCTTCAAAATTCCTCTCAATATTATTTGGAATGGACGTGACTTTTTCCACGATGAAAATACATTTTGTACTGAAATAAGTGACTTAATGGAAAAGAGAGATCGATACTTATTGTAAGCTGTTGGTCGCCCATTGAGCTACTTCTGTCGGTAAACCCGGATAATTTTTAACGGCCTCGAGGACCTGCTGGGGCGTTAACAGGAATTTGTAATACTGATATTCTTTTTCGGTTCGCGAATTGGTACCACCAACCGGTGACATGAGCTCCAAATTCTGCATGAAAATAGAAATTTGATTTATTATATTGAATTTTTTTTTTTTATATTTGGAAACAAAAGGGAAATTACCTTGATGTGTTCAAAAGCTTTCATGATGACAGGCCTCTGAACGGTTTGGACAGCCGACGTCTGATTGGCAAACTTTATGTACCGATTGAGAACAGTTTCAAAATTCAGTGGACCGCCATCGTAAATTTCGGTCTCGTGTTTCATGGCGATTATCTGGAATAATGACATAATAAATACAAATTTTACTTATAGATTCAAACTCGATTGGAATTTTATCATTAAAACTTACCAGACTAAGTTCGAGTACTGAGAGACCCTCAAGAGTGAGAACTTTATCGTCCGGTGAAAATATTTTGCTCGCCTCGACGAAATCATTGACCTCCAATTTTTGATGTTTTTCGTCGAGGCTGGAAACAGCCACGGCAAGAAAGTTTCTGAAGCTCCTTTCGCTGACGTCCAACTGATACATTCGCTTGAGAAGATTAATCATCGTTACATTTTGAAGAAGATTATCGATGTATTCGTTCCACATAGTGCCAAAGTGAGGATCAATGGTGACGTCGTCGTACTGCTGCTCGATCCTGTTAACGTTCTCGTCGTCTGGAATTCGGAGCAAGTGACGGAAGAGTTCGAGTCTGTCGTCAAAACCGGTAGTTGGCTTGTCATTCGCGGCACCTGCACCGGGTCCTCCTGTCTCTCCAGGAAAAATAAATATCTGACGATGGGAGAAACGAGATTTAACGCGTTTCTCGAGCAATTCTATAACGTCCAGCCGACACGTTATTCCAAGAACACAGATGGGCGCTTGGGCCGATTGCGCCACGTCGAATAAGTTGTAGAGCAACGTTTGATTCTGGTGACCGCAAAAAAGATCAAATTCATCGAGGATAAATATACAGGGTTTTGAACGTTTCTTGTCACCTGATTTTAGACATTCAAGAAGGAATGACAAATTTTCGGCAAATGTACCGAAAACCTTATCACCAACGACGTTTTCGAGTTGCATCTGCCTCGTCGCGTCTTTCAGAGCTAAACGATCGTCTGTGTGAACCAATCCGTGAAGGTTCACTATCAAAGCATTTTCTTTAAAAGACTTTAATGCAGACAACTCTTTCAGCACGCTGTTCACCAACTGAAAATTATATTTTAATTAATTAAATAGAATATAACTCGTAACTTAATAATGTATTATTTATATTTTCATAATAATAAGAAAAAATAATAAAAAAAAATAAATCTTTACCGTAGTTTTGCCACTGCCTCTGGGGCCAATAAGCAATGCAGAATTGCTCTCGCCTAATTCAACCGTATGTTTGAGCAGTTCTAAAATGTGACAACGTTCCTTAGTATGATGTCTGAACTTTGTTTCCGGACACATGATCTTTCGCTTGAGATACTTCCTCGTCAAAAGTATCATGTTGTCTTGGAAGTCTATGGCCATATTCTTCTTCTTGCTCATGATTACCGCTTTTACACAATCTGAAAAAATCCAATCAAACAATGTATTACTCCTGGACTTATTTCTCAAAACATTCTATTTCAATATTAGTTCATCAAATGAAATAGAAAAAAATCAATACTCTTCTCTGTAACTACTAAGTAGAAAAATTAGGTTATGAACGAACACTTTGACAGAACGAGCTATAAAAATAATCAAATCGCTGAAATTTCCACTTTCGCGCAATATTTATGTGAATTCATTATAATATTATGTCAGCTGAGCTGTGGAAATGAAAATGATAACTACGTAAGTAAGCCTACCTTACAAACATAACCTTCTGTCAATGAAACAATTCGTACCTGATTCAAATCTTAATTATAACTTCAAGATACTCACGTGTATTGACTATTCACGAATAAACGTTTTCCGGATTGCAAGTCGGAGTATCAGAAAAGAGAAAATTTATTGAGATTGGAGCAGGAAAATACTGATTAGGAGAGTCAGCAGTATCTCGAGTTTTTAGAGAGAAAGAGAGAGAGAGAGCTGGACGCCGAAGAGCCGAAAAATCATCGAATCGTAAGCCGATCACGCGCGCGCGCTTGACGCTTCTGTCAAAAAATGTATATACGTATATATGAGGATAATGATAAAAAAGTATTGAAGCAGTAACCAGTATTTACCGGCAGTTCCGTGAACTTGACACTTGACAGTTCACCGGCTCTCCGCGGTTAGTGCTGTAATCGTGCAGAGGACTTCCGGCTAGCGATCTTTCCCATTAGATTATTCCATGCCTGTGACGTCATCCCCGAGAGCAGTCAGCGCAGTTCGGAGTGACAGTTGGCCATATAAAATTCACCTCGTTATTTATTACTAACGAGGTGAAAAGCGAGGTGTCGACCGTACCGTGATAATCGGCGAACGCGAAGTAACAATAAAGAGCAGGGAAATAGCTTCGTGAAGGAAAATGGGTGATTCGCTGGATGGCTCGGGCGAGCCATCACCCGAGTCACAAAATATCGCCCTCATCGACTACAACGCGTTCGTTAATTTTCTTCGCAAGATCGTCACTATATTGGCACCTGAACAAGATCGCGTATCACGATCCTTCAACTCGGCACTCGAGGAGAAAAATTCTCAAGAGCGCGTTAGAAAATTTATCGGTGACTCACAAGTCTGGGCGCTCTGTATTCACCGATCCTCTATCAAAGGTACATTTTTTTTTTTTTCGTTATGTCTACAAACTTCGAATAAATATGATTTCTGGTTGTCTTGCTCCCTCTCCTTTTTTTCTGCTTCTATATTTGGATAAATAACGGCCCACGTCAATGTACGTAAGAGCTTATAAAGTGACACAACAGTGATAATTTATTGTAGATACTTTTTGGAGCAGAAAAAAATATCTGTGAGCAAATTGTTGTTAAAACTCATGAAGATGATCCAAAACATTGATAATGTACAAGACTTTATCCCAAATATTCGTGATGTGAATTATTTTTTTTTATTTTTAAACAGAAACTACAATAAAAAAAATTTGAATAGTAATAAAATTTATTTGAATGAAATAGTCATAAATGGATTGTTATTTCAGATGAGGACAGCGGAGAAGGAGATGAAGACCGGGAAAACGCAATGTATTACATTACCAATGAAATTTACTTTACAAGTCCAAATGTATCATCCGTCGTATTGACGAAAAGAGGTACTGTCATAGAGGCTGACAAATCCGTCTATTCGCAAGTGCGAATAGTAAATTATCCAGATGGACCTCCCTACGAGACCCTGCATGCTATTAGCAAAACGATGGCTCCATTTTTCAAGAGTTACGTGAATGAAACTGGACGAGCAGACCGAGATGGAGACAAAATGGCACCTTCGGTCGAGAAGAAGATAGCTGAATTGGAAATGGGTCTTTTGCATCTTCAGCAAAACATTGATATACCAGAAATCTCATTGCCGATTCACCCGGTAGTGCTTCAAGTGATTAAACAATGCGGCGAGGAGAATCGTAAGCCAAAAGTTGCTGACTTTGGTGACAAGGTAGAAGATTCAACATTTATGAATCAACTTCAAAACGGCGTGAACAGATGGATCAAAGAGATACAGAAAGTCACAAAGCTAAACCGTGATCCAGAATCTGGGACGGCTCTGCAAGAGATCTCATTCTGGTTAAATTTAGAGAGAGCGCTCCATCGTATACAAGAAAAACGCGAGAGTATAGAGATTACTCTGACTCTTGATATATTGAAGTATGGAAAACGTTTTCACGCTACTGTCAGTTTTGATACGGATACTGGTCTGAAACAGGCATTATCAATGGTGAACGATTATAATCCGTTGATGAAAGATTTTCCGATAAACGATTTACTCTCGGCTACGGAGCTCGAGCGCATAAGGGCTGCAATACAACAGATTTTCATGCATTTAAGAAAAATTCGTAGCACGAAGTATCCAATTCAACGTGTACTGAGACTGGTAGAGGCGATATCTCGCGACCTCGGACAGCAATTGCTCAAAGTACTGGGAACAAGAAGATTAATGCACATTCCATTCGACGAATTCGAAAAAGTAATGCTCCAATGTTTCGAGGTATTCATTACCTGGGACGACGAGTACGACAAATTGACAGGATTGCTGAGGGATGTAATCAAGAAGAAACGTGACGAGCACATGAAAATGGTTTGGCGTGTCTCGCTGGCTCATAAGAAGCTTCAAACGCGAATGGAACATATGAGAAGTTTCAGACGTCAGCACGAACAATTGCGAACCGTTATCGTCCGCGTTTTGAGACCGACGGTACGTCAGAACAACGCGAATCCCTCTCTCGAAAATCCTGATGAGGAAAGCACGAAAATCGAATTCGCTCTTGATGCTGCCGATGCTAATGCCATAAGCGAGGTAAATCTTGCTTACGAGAACGTCAAAGAGGTCGATTGTCTGGATATAACGAAAGAAGGCCTCGAGTCCTGGGAAGCAGCGGTTCATCGTTACGAGGAACGTATCGAACGCGTCGAGACGAGAATCACAGCTCATCTGCGTGATCAACTCGGTACTGCTAAAAATGCCAACGAAATGTTTCGCATATTTTCTCGTTTCAATGCTCTCTTCGTCAGGCCTCACATCCGTGGAGCCATCAGAGAATATCAGACACAGCTGATCCAACGAGTCAAGGACGATATTGAGGCTCTTCATGAAAAATTCAAAGTCCAATACTCGCAGAGCAAATGCTGCAAAATGAGCATGGTCAGAGATATTCCACCGATTTCAGGATCAATCATTTGGGTCAAGCAAATCGATTATCAGCTTACGATGTACCTCAAAAGAGTGGAGGATGTTCTTGGTAATTTTCATTTCATAACGAATATTTTGTAACAAATATATTTGTAATATGTTGTTTTAATGTCAAATTGTAGGAAAGGGTTGGGAGAATCACATCGAGGGCCAAAAGCTCAAAGCCGATGGAGATAGTTTTCGTTTAAAGCTGTCCACTCAAGAGATATTCGACGATTGGGCACGGAAAGTACAGCAACGAAATATCGGTGTTACCGGACGTATCTTTACCATCGAGAGCGTAAGATCGCGTTTAGGACGTGGCAACGTGCTCAAGCTCAAGGTCAACTTTCTACCGGAAATCATAACTCTCTCGAAGGAAGTTAGAAACCTGAAAAATCTCGGATTCCGCGTACCACTCGCGATCGTCAACAAAGCGCATCAGGCTAATCAGCTCTATCCGTTTGCCATTAGTCTCATAGAGAGCATTAAAACTTATGAGCGAACTTTGGAAAAAGTAAGTTATCGTTACTTCGTAAATTACACTTTTTCTTCTAATAAAAAACGTCCAATAATAATAATCGATATTTCAATATCCGATGGATGATCGATCAACAAAAAAGAGCGTTTATTAACATCGACAGAGGCTAGTCTATAGCACGAAAATCTATTCGTCAGGCTAGTTCTTTTGTCTCTACGAAAGATTTTATAATCCCTCCGATCTCGATAATTTTTTAGCTCACCAATCGGAGTCCCCACTGTCCCACGTTAAAGGTAGTCACCGAATAAAAACCATGATTTCTACCGAATAATGCATCTTGGCCTTATTCTTGCAATCTATCATCATTGTATATGCCTGCTTAGTATTTGTAGATATAAAAAATGAAAAAGGCGTTCCTTCAAAGACGTAAAATATTATAATTTTCCCCGGCCATATAAAGTCATTATAATTTGGTATATAATGTACTTCGTATAATAATTTTGATTTGTATTTCATAGATAAGCTTGTTGGAGAATTTTCAGTTTATTTATTTATTATCGTTACAGTAACGACAATAATGTTGCGTTATTTTTATTATCGCTTAACGAGGGCAACGAAAAATCTTCAGTTTGCATTGATTAAATCCTCAATTGAAAATGTTCTTCAATGTCGTACCGTCGTACGTGAATCTGTACACGTGAAATGTTACGTGAACGTATTCGATGTTACGCGAAAATTTTGAATAAGTTTAACGAGATCTGTTGTTCCATAGATTGAGGACAAAGCCAGCATTATTCCACTGGTGGCGGGCATGCGAAAAGAAGTACTCTCGTTAATATCTGAGGTCAGTATATCATTTATTTAAATTTATTCTATAAATAAATAAAAATTAAACGATTAAATATTGTAATTCAGGGAATCGCTCTGGTCTGGGAAAGTTACAAACTCGACCCGTACGTTCAACGTTTGTCCGACATTCTGATACTGTTTCAAGAAAAAGTCGAGGACCTTCTGGTGGTTGAGGAACAATTGGACGTGGATGTGCGTTCTCTCGAGACTTGTCCTTACTCCGCGAACACATTTGCTGATATATTAGCAAAAATTCAGAAATCAGTGGATGAATTGTCGCTGAAGAATTATTCAAATCTACACATATGGGTCGCGCGACTGGACGAAGAAGTGGAAAAGAATTTGGCAGCGAGATTGGAGGCTGGTGTGAAAGCGTGGACGGATGCGCTGATGGGACAGAAGAAAGAGGTCGACTTGAGCATGGATACCGATGCGCCAGCTCAACCAACGCACAAGCCAGGCGGTGATCCCAAGATTCAGAACCAAATTTACGAAGTTCGTATAACGAACCAAACGATGTATCTCTACCCGAGTATCGAAGACGCCAGATTCCAAATAATGCAACAATTGTTTGCCTGGCAAGCAATCGTGACTTCGCAATCGCGTCTTATGAGCTCACGGTATCAAGTTGGTCTTGATAAGCCTGAATCAGGAACATACAGAAATTTGTTGACCAAGTTACCAAATGGCAGGCAACCGCTCGAAGCTGCTTACGAAGCGGTTGAATCCAAGATGCATGACGTCGCCGAATACGTCGATCAATGGCTCAGATATCAAGCTCTCTGGGATCTTCAACCTGATAACCTCTATGGAAAATTGGGTGAAGATATAAACCTCTGGATGAAGTGCCTCAATGACATCAAGAAGACGCGCACTACGTTCGATACTTCGGATACGAGGCGCGAATTCGGGCCTGTTATCATCGATTTCGCTAAAGTTCAGAGTAAAGTCTCTCTCAAATACGACTCCTGGCATAAAGAAACACTCGGAAAGTTTGCTTCTCTTCTTGGCAACGAGATGGCCAGTTTCCACTCTCAAGTATCGAAATCTCGAAGCGACCTCGAGCAGCAGTCAATCGAGGCAGCGAGTACAACCGACGCTGTTGGCTTCATAACGTATGTGCAATCATTGAAACGTAAAATGAAAGCTTGGGAGAAACAAGTGGACGTTTATCGCGAGGGACAAAGAATCCTCGAGCGTCAACGTTTCCAATTTCCAACTTCGTGGCTGCACGTTGATAATATAGAGGGTGAATGGGGAGCTTTCAACGAGATTATAAAGCGCAAGGATACGAGCATACAGACTCAAGTCGCCTCGCTGCAGATGAAGATAGTCGCTGAAGACAAAGCCGTCGAGACGAGAACGACCGATTTCTTGAACGACTGGGAACGTGGAAAACCTGTCGAGGGACACCTGCGACCGGACGAAGCGCTTCAACAGTTGCAGCTGTTTGAGAGTAAATTCGCTCGACTCAAGGAAGAACGAGACAACGTCGCGAAGGCTAAGGAAGCTCTCGAACTCCAAGAACCTGGCAGCGTATCCACAAGTGAGGATCGAATGCAAGTCGTCTTCGAGGAGCTTCAAGATCTCCGAGGAGTCTGGTCCGAATTATCGAGAATTTGGTCGCAGATCGACGAAACTAGAGAAAAACCATGGTTATCCGTGCAGCCGAGAAAATTACGTCAACAGCTCGATACGATGATGTCTCAGCTCAAAGAATTGCCCGCTAGATTGAGACAGTATTCATCTTACGAATACGTCAAGAAGACCCTGCAAAATTATATCAAGGTCAATATGATGATCATCGAGTTGAAATCAGATGCGCTCAAGGAACGTCACTGGAAACAACTGACGAAACAATTGCGCGTTAATTGGATCCTCAGTGAATTAACGCTGGGACAAGTCTGGGATGTAAATCTCCAGAAAAATGAAGCGATCGTAAAAGACATCATACTCGTCGCTCAGGGTGAAATGGCACTCGAGGAATTCTTGAAGCAAGTACGAGAATCCTGGCAAACTTACGAGCTCGATCTCATTAATTATCAGAACAAGTGTCGTTTGATAAGAGGATGGGACGATCTCTTCAACAAGGTCAAAGAGCACATAAATTCCGTTGCTGCAATGAAATTGTCTCCGTACTACAAAGTCTTCGAGGAAGAAGCTCTCACCTGGGAAGAAAAATTAAATCGGATCAACGCACTCTTTGACGTTTGGATCGACGTACAGCGACGATGGGTCTATCTCGAGGGAATATTTTCCGGCAGCGCTGACATCAAAACGTTGCTACCTGTCGAAACTTCCAGATTTCAGAGCATAAGTTCCGAATTCCTCGGCCTTATGAAGAAAGTTTCGAAATCACCGATGGTGATGGACGTCCTGAATATCCCAGGAGTTCAAAGAGCTCTGGAACGTCTCGCCGATTTACTTGGAAAAATACAAAAAGCTCTCGGCGAATATCTCGAACGTGAGAGAACTTCGTTCCCTCGATTCTACTTCGTCGGTGACGAGGATCTTCTTGAGATCATCGGTAACAGCAAAAATGTCGCGAGACTACAAAAACATTTCAAAAAAATGTTTGCTGGAGTCGCAGCGATTTTACTAAACGAGGACAACACTGTTATCACGGGAATAGCTTCGCGAGAGGGCGAGGAAGTTAACTTCAATACACCGGTCTCTACGACCGATTATCCCAAGATCAACGAATGGCTGACTCTCGTTGAAAAAGAGATGAGAGTTACTCTAGCCTCGAGTCT
Source organism: Cremastinae sp. B BG-2022a (assembly GCA_030522605.1). Classification (NCBI taxonomy): domain Eukaryota; kingdom Metazoa; phylum Arthropoda; class Insecta; order Hymenoptera; family Ichneumonidae; species Cremastinae sp. B BG-2022a. The sequence goes on along the minus strand of JAPYYX010000002.1, from coordinate 298,769 downwards.
AGCTAAAGCTGTTCATGACATAAAGCAATTCAAAGACGGAAATATTAACGCTCCAGCTTTTATGTCCTGGTGCGATAATTATCAAGCTCAAATAATCGTTCTCGCTGCTCAAATATTATGGTCGGAAGACGTTGAAGCAGCTCTGTACGAAATTCAAGCAGATCCAACGAAAAATTCTTTGGAGAGAGTTTTGATACAGGTTGAGGGTACTCTGAATATTCTGGCGGACTCGGTACTTCAGGAACAACCAGCGTTGAGAAGGAAGAAGCTGGAACATCTCATAAACGAATTCGTCCATAAGAGAACCGTGACGAGGCGATTAATCGCGAATAAAGTTTCTAATCCGAAAGCTTTCGAGTGGCTCTGCGAAATGAGATTCTACTTCGATCCAAGACAGACCGAAGTATTGCAGCAATTGACGATCCACATGGCGAACGCTAAATTCTATTACGGCTTCGAATATCTTGGTGTGCAGGATCGACTGGTACAAACGCCTTTGACCGATCGTTGCTACTTGACGATGACTCAAGCTCTCGAGGCTCGTCTCGGTGGTTCGCCGTTCGGTCCAGCTGGTACAGGAAAGACCGAATCCGTCAAGGCTCTTGGACATCAATTGGGTCGTTTCGTTCTCGTATTCAATTGCGACGAGACTTTCGACTTCCAAGCCATGGGAAGAATTTTTGTTGGATTGTGTCAAGTCGGTGCTTGGGGTTGCTTCGATGAGTTCAATCGTCTCGAGGAGAGAATGCTCTCGGCTGTCTCTCAACAAGTGCAGACCATACAAGAAGCTCTCAAGAGTCAAATGGAAGGAAAGAAAGAAGGCACGCTGTGTGTCGAACTTGTTGGAAAACAGGTCAAAGTTTCTACGGATATGGCCATTTTCATTACCATGAACCCTGGTTATGCCGGAAGATCCAACCTTCCCGATAACTTGAAAAAATTGTTCCGTTCACTGGCGATGACGACTCCTGATCGACAACTCATCGCTGAGGTCATGCTGTTCAGTCAAGGATTCAGATCCGCTGAGAAACTCGCTTGCAAAATCGTACCATTCTTCAAGTGAGTTTTATTTTAAAAAGTCCTCTCATATTTTACAAGGATTATCATTTCATATTTTTAATTAATTTTTTACAGATTGTGCGATGAACAGCTTTCTAACCAATCCCACTACGATTTTGGTCTACGTGCACTCAAGTCCGTTCTTATTTCGGCTGGTAATGTAAAACGAGACAGAATTCAGAAGATTAAAGAAGGCATGCACAATCGTGGTGATACGGACATCGACGAGGCCTCGATAGCTGAAAATTTGCCGGAACAAGAAATACTGATACAGTCTGTCTGCGAGACTATGGTCCCCAAACTCGTAGCTGAGGATATTCCACTTCTCTTCAGTCTTCTCAACGACGTTTTCCCGAATGTCAACTATACACGTGCAGAAATGAAGGGTGAATTTCTTTATAAAAAAAAAAATTCTCCTAAATTAACAAATTTCTGTTAAAAAAAAATAATTTTATTGTATCTATTTTTAATCGCAGGCTTGAAGAACGAGATAAGAAAAGTTTGCGCCGAGGAGTACTTGGTGTGCGGTGAAGGAGACGAGCAAGGTGGAGCTTGGCAAGAAAAGGTACGAAACTTTAATTATTAAATCGAATCTTTCATAGTGTACATACACTTTTCATCTCATACGTTATGTTCATGAAAAACGTGCGCGCTAGTTGCAATTCCGAATTATCGAAGCACTTTATCCTCGAAAATATTTTTGTAAAATAATATTTTTAAAACTTCTAAATTGAAGCATTCATACCCAGTTTAAAAAATATCTCTAATCTGCATTTTGACCTGAAGTTCAGCATTGAATTTTAATTATTTACATTTCATTGATGGTATGAGACGCATAAAATTTTATTAATACATATGTCGTAATCACGAACACCCCTGTTTATTATAATGCACGCTCAGGAAAGTGCGGGTGAGACCTGGGTAGAAAAGGTGAGACTCTAGATGAATAAGTTGCTGAGTTATGTGACAGTAGAATATGTACATGTTAATTTGCATAAGTTCGTGGGATAGTAGTTTCGAATCGCCCGACATAATTTGCACGTATTCGTAAATTTGATAATTTTCCAAAGAAGAAACTATTCAAAAAAGTAATTGTTATTTTTGTGTTTCGACAGGTATTACAACTTTACCAAATCTGCAATCTCAATCACGGTTTGATGATGGTCGGTCCAAGCGGCTCTGGTAAAACGACAGCATGGAAAGTATTGCTGAAAGCTCTCGAACGCTTCGAGGGTGTCGAAGGTGTGGCACACGTGATTGATCCAAAAGCCATAAGCAAGGAAACGTTGTACGGAGTGCTCGATCCAAATACCCGTGAATGGACGGACGGTCTCTTCACGCATATACTACGTAAAATAATCGACAACGTTCGAGGAGAAATCAACAAACGTCAATGGATCATATTCGATGGCGATGTAGATCCTGAATGGGTTGAAAATTTGAACTCTGTCCTCGACGATAACAAACTGTTGACACTACCGAACGGTGAACGTCTCAGCCTACCGCCGAACGTGCGTGTAATGTTCGAAGTTCAAGACCTCAAGTACGCGACCCTCGCGACTGTATCCCGATGCGGTATGGTCTGGTTCTCCGAGGATGTTTTGTCAACTGAAATGATATTCGAGAATTACATGATGAGATTGAAGAATATTCCTCTCGAAGACGGTGATGAGGACAATCTTGGAAAGAAAACCGAAAAGGACGACACCCTTTCACCCGCATTGCAAGTACAACGCGAAGTCGCGAGTATATTGCAGAGCTATTTCGCTCCTGATGGCCTAGTCGTGAGATGTCTCGAATACGCTATGAAGCAAGAGCACATCATGGACTTCACAAGACTGAGAGCCCTTAGCTCATTATTCTCAATGCTCAATCAAGCTGTCAGAAATGTTCTTCAATACAATCATGCTCACGTCGACTTCCCATTGCCGAATGAACAGCTGGAGAGATACATGCCCAAATGCTTGGTCTACGCTCTGCTGTGGAGTTTTGCTGGAGACGCAAAACTCAAAGTACGATCGGACCTGGGTGATTTTGTCAGATCCATTACTACGGTACCGTTACCCTCGCAGAGTAATATTCCCATTATCGATTTCGAGGTGAACATTCATGGCGAATGGTTGCCCTGGAGCAACAAAGTTCCGCAGATCGAAGTTGAAACTCACAAAGTTGCAAGTCCTGACATCGTCGTACCCACTCTCGATACCGTCAGACACGAGAGTCTCTTGTACACTTGGTTGGCCGAGCACAAACCGCTTGGTGAGTATTCACGACAAAGAATGAATTTTTATTACATCTCAGTATTTTATTATCTTTACAATATTGGAAATTTTCAGTGCTATGTGGACCTCCCGGTTCTGGTAAGACTATGACGCTCTTCTCCGCACTTCGTGCTCTCCCGGACATGGAAGTTGTAGGCTTGAATTTCTCGTCGGCCACGACGCCAGAGCTTTTGCTGAAGACGTTCGATCACTACTGCGAATATCGAAAAACTCCAAACGGTGTTGTACTCTCTCCGGTACAGCTTGGAAAATGGCTCGTTCTTTTCTGTGACGAGATTAATTTACCTGATATGGATAATTACGGTACCCAACGGGTAATCTCGTTCCTTCGACAACTCGTTGAACACCGAGGCTTTTACCGAACGAGCGATCAGGCGTGGGTTTCTCTGGAGAGGATACAATTTGTCGGTGCTTGCAATCCTCCGACTGATCCTGGCAGAAAACCTCTCAGTCACAGATTTCTGCGACACGTTCCTGTCATTTACGTCGACTACCCTGGAGAGACGTCTCTCAAACAGATTTATGGAACCTTTACACGTGCAATGCTAAGGTAAGTCACGAAAACGAAATTGAATGAAAGCAAATCTAATTTAATACAAAAAATTATTAAAAATTCTTACGATTTCATTTTCGGCAGATTGACGCCTTCTCTGCGCGGTTACGCAGAACCTCTGACCAATGCCATGGTAGAATTTTATCTTGCCTCGCAAGAGCGATTCACGCAAGACATGCAGCCTCATTATGTCTACTCACCGCGTGAGATGACACGATGGGTACGAGGAATTTGCGAGGCCATAAGACCATTGGACAGTTTATCGGTCGAAGGTCTCGTTCGTTTGTGGGCACACGAAGCTCTTCGCCTCTTCCAAGACCGTCTCGTTGAAGATTCGGAACGTGCCTGGACCAACAAGAACATCGATACGGTTGCTCTGAAGCACTTCATGGGCGTCGATCGCGAAAAGGCACTCTCTCGTCCGATCTTGTACAGCAACTGGCTCTCCAAAGATTACGTTCCCGTTAATCGTCAAGAGCTACGCGACTACGTCAGAGCTCGACTCAAAGTCTTCTACGAGGAAGAACTGGACGTACCGCTCGTTCTGTTCGACGAAGTTCTCGAACATGTATTACGAATTGACAGAATTTTCCGTCAGCCGCAGGGACATCTTTTGTTGATCGGTGTTTCTGGAGCTGGTAAGACAACTCTGTCCAGATTCGTTGCATGGATGAACGGCCTATCGATATTCCAAATAAAGGTAAGAATTTAATAAGCAAGGGAATCCATAGATTATGAGAATAATCCACAATTAATCGCTGTTCCTGTATTGTTTTTAGGTTCACAACAAATACACTGGTGAAGATTTTGATGAAGACTTGCGTCAAGTATTGCGCCGTTCTGGCTGCAAAGACGAAAAGATTGCTTTCATCCTCGACGAATCGAACGTTCTTGATTCTGGTTTCCTCGAGCGAATGAATACGCTCTTGGCGAACGGCGAAGTACCTGGATTGTTCGAAGGTGATGAATACACGACGCTGATGACTCAGTGCAAGGAAGGAGCGCAACGTGAAGGTCTGATGCTCGACTCGAACGAAGAATTGTACAAATGGTTCACTGGCCAAGTTATGAAGAATTTGCACGTCGTATTCACAATGAATCCAAGCACCGATGGTCTCAAGGATCGTGCCGCGACGTCTCCTGCTCTCTTCAATCGTTGTGTTCTCAACTGGTTCGGCGATTGGTCGGACAATGCTCTCTTCCAGGTTGGAAAGGAATTCACGAATCGCGTCGATCTCGAGAGACCATCTTGGAAATGTCCAGACTTTTTCCCATCAGTCTGTTCTCTCATTCCTGCGCAACCGACTCATCGGGATGCCGTCATCAATGCCTGCGTTTACGTCCATCAAACCTTGCACAAAGCAAACGCGAGATTGGCAAAACGCGGCAGCAGGACGATGGCCATCACGCCTCGTCATTATCTCGATTTTATCAACCACTTTGTCAAATTGTACAGTGAAAAACGCAGCGATCTCGAAGAGCAACAACTCCATCTCAACGTCGGCTTGAGCAAAATAGCCGAAACTGTTGAACAAGTCGAAGAAATGCAGAAGAGTCTCGCTGTTAAATCTCAAGAGCTGCGAGCTAAGAACGAAGCTGCCAACGCCAAGCTACGACAGATGGTCAAAGATCAACAGGAAGCAGAAAAGAAGAAAGTTCAGAGTCAAGAAATTCAACAACAATTGGCTGTCCAAACTGTCGCCATTGACCAGAAGAGGGAAGACGTAATGGCTGACCTAGCTCAAGTCGAACCTGCTGTTATCGATGCACAAAACGGTTCGTACCCGAGTCTCCCGCTTTTTCATACTGTGTTGCTTACACAATGCCTCGGTTGCATTCTTTTATTCTTTTCTATGAGATCAAGTATTCATAAAAGTATTCCAATGATAAATGAAATCTCAAGTTTAAATTCGGTCTGAATATAGAAAAGGAAAAAAGAACGTTTTAGACAAGTCGTCTCTTATTTTTCGCTCCCAAGAGCAAACTCTCGAGCCGAGAGCTGTTTTTTTGTTGGTTTGTTTTTTACGAATTTACTACGAAGTGTAGCTGTGAAGGGGATTAAACGCCAGCATCTCGTTGAAATTCGATCAATGGCGAATCCACCGGCGATAGTAAAAGTCGCTTTAGAGTCGATATGCTTGCTGCTCGGGGAGAACGCAGCAGACTGGAAACAGATACGAGCTGTTACTATGAAAGACAGTTTTATACCGACTATCGTCAATTTCAACACTGAGGACATCACGTAAGAGACCAATGATCTAGAGGAGCCTGATAATATATGTTCGACGCTAAGCTGGGATTCTAATACAACAAAATTAAACTCGTTAACTTATTTATTGCTTGTTACGTGTCTTTGTTCTGTGTTACTTAGTGTTCGTTTAAATAATTTATTACGCACGTACGTTGCTTTTGCATCAATGCTTACCGAGCAGAGGAAATTGTCATTATTTTCTTTTCTTTTTTACAGTTTGTAAATTCACACATTGGACACTCGGATGACGATTTAAATGATGATCGATGATAAATCCTTGAAGGTTGCATTAATGCAATTGGCAAAGGTTATTGCACCTGTAAATAGAAAGACCTGTAAAATGATTCATTGTTTTTCAGAGCAAACTAAAATACAATGGAAGTTTATAGGTGGTCCGATGCGAGTTGGCGCACCAATGCAGCGCTATAGCTTGCCCAGCTTTATACATAACTTTCATCGTAACAAAGTCTAGGAGGAGATGAACAGAATCTCTTATTTCAGCATCTAATTTGCCTGCAAGCAGTGCTATTAATTCCTCGTTATTTACATTATATCGTTTTGTTCTTTTTCTGTTTCTTTTCATTTGCGAACTTCTTCTGGTATGCAACAGCGGTCAAGTCGATAAAGAAACACCATTTGGTCGAGGTTCGCTCGATGGCGAACCCACCAGCTATCGTCAAGGTCGCGCTGGAGTCGATCTGCCTGTTGCTCGGCGAAAACGCCAGCGACTGGAAATCCATCCGCGCTGTCATCATGAGAGACAATTTTATCAATACGATAGTCTCTAATTTCAGTACTGAGGACATAACGTAAGCATGGATTTCAAAGTTTCATCGTTCATTTTTTTTTTATTATTTTTTTTTACTTTCCCTCCCTAGAGGACAATCGGTACGAGCGGTAACTTTAAGAAACAATGCCGAGACAATTTTTTGTCAGTGTAAACTTCGAAGATTGCCAATCGTCGTAACTTGATGAGGAAAATTTTTGAAATTCAATCTCACGGTACTTGTCGAGTTGTAATTACTTCCATCGACCGCCTGCATATCGCATTTTTAAATTAAAATAAATAAAATATAAAGCACCGCTAAACAGCTTCGTAATGAAGATATTTTTATCTGGCACAGTATTAACAAGCGGTGATACTTGTATTCGTATTGTTATTTTCTTTCTTTGAAAAATTAAGCACTACGTTTCTCTTAATCCTTGTTTCACAGTCGAATTGACTGTTCAGCTAAAAAAAATTGTAACTCTACGAAGATAAAAATTGAGGGCGCTGTTATACTGCTACGGATTATATCATTTTTCAAACTTAACTCGTATACGTCCCATTTTTATAACGCATGCTAACAACAAATGATACAATTGTCACTAACTGAATTGTAGTACGTTAGAAAAAAATGAAACAAAATTTGTTGTCTTGACACGTTCGTAACCGCAGAGACGTTCTAATAAAATTGTTAACAAGCTTAAAAAAAAGTACATGAAAATTCAATTAAAATCGTAACAGCGACTGATATGTGGCATTTTTTTAGCGACGAGGTACGTGACAAGATGAAGAGCCGTTATCTCAGCAATCCTGATTATAACTTTGACAAAGTTAATCGGGCGAGTATGGCTTGCGGACCTATGGTCAAATGGGCAATTGCACAGGTGAAAGAATTATTTTAATTATTCAATCAATGAGACAAAATATTGACTTTAATTTCCTTTTAATTTTTGTCATCTGAATATCTTAATGTAGAGAGAAATCTTTTTTAGATCGAGTACGCAGACATGCTGAAGCGCGTTGAGCCACTCAGAGAGGAGCTCTACTCGTTGGAACGTCAAGCAGAAACGAACAAAGCCAAAGGCGAGGAGGTGAAGAATTTGATAGCACAGTTGGAACTGAGCATAGCTTCTTACAAGGAGGAATACGCCCAGCTGATTTCCCAAGCACAAGCGATAAAGACAGACCTGGAAAACGTTCAAGGAAAAGTAGACAGGTCGATTGCTCTTATAAAATCTTTGGTAATCGAGAGAGAAAGATGGGAAGCCACGAGCGAGACGTTCCGAAGCCAAATGTCAACGATAATCGGAGACGTTTTGTTGTCATCGGCGTTCCTCGCGTACGCTGGATACTTCGATCAACATGTAAGATAAAATTTCTCAGCAGCTGAAAAAAATTGAGGTTTAAGAAACAGATAATTAAATGATTTAAAATATTTTTTGTTTGCAGTACCGTCAGAATCTTTTCACGACTTGGTGTCAACATCTGCAACACGCGAACTTGCAATTCAGACCTGACATCGCGAGAACGGAATATCTTTCGAATCCGGATGAGAGGCTGAGATGGCAAGCGCACGCGTTGCCGACCGACGATCTATGCACGGAGAATGCTATTATGTTGAAACGCTTCAACCGCTATCCTCTCATAATCGATCCTTCGGGACAAGCGACCGAGTTCATAATGAACGAATTTAAAGAACGTAAAATCACCAAAACGAGTTTCCTCGACGACTCCTTCAGGAAAAATCTGGAGAGTGCATTGCGTTTTGGAAATCCCTTGCTCGTGCAAGATGTTGAGAATTATGATCCAATATTGAATCCAGTACTTAACAGAGAGCTCCGCCGAACTGGCGGTCGAGTGCTCATCACCCTCGGTGATCAGGACATCGATCTGTCACCTTCTTTCGTTATATTCTTGTCGACGAGAGATCCAACAGTCGAATTTCCACCAGACATATGTTCTCGTGTAACCTTCGTAAACTTCACTGTGACGCGATCGTCTCTGCAGAGCCAATGTCTCAATCAAGTGTTGAAGGCGGAACGACCGGACATCGACGAGAAACGTTCGGATCTACTGAAATTGCAGGGCGAATTCCACTTGAGACTCCGACAATTGGAAAAATCGCTGCTGCAAGCGTTGAACGATGCGAAAGGAAAGATCCTCGACGACGATTCGGTGATAACAACTCTGGAAACACTGAAACAAGAGGCCGCTGATATTAGCAAAAAGGTCGAAGAAACAGACAAAGTTATCGCTGAAATTGAGACTGTCTCCCAGCAATATATGCCACTGTCACAGGCTTGTTCCAATATGTACTTCACGATGGACAGTCTCAATCAGATACACTTCTTGTATCAATACTCACTGCAAATGTTCTTGGACATTTTCACTTCTGTCCTCTCGCAAAATCCAAAATTATCAGGAATATCAGATTATACTCAGAGGCTGTCTCAGATAACCAGCGACTTATTCTCCGTTTCCTACGAGCGCGTAGCCCGCGGTATGTTGCACGCGGACAGAATCACGTTCGCACTTTTGCTCTGTAGAATTCACCTCAAGGGCATCGCCACGGAATCGACTTACGACAGCGAATTCACGTTCTTCCTGCGAGGCAAGGAAGGCGTCTTGAACATTCGCGGTCCTCCTGTACCAAGCTTGAGCTCCGAGCAGCAGGAAGCTATGATGCGTTTGAGCTTGAGACTTCCAGCTTTCAAGAAACTATCGCAAAACATTCAAGAGTACACGGACTTTGCTTCCTGGCTGCAGTCATCGACTCCTGAAAATTCTGTTCCAAAATTGTGGGAAGAGGAAAAACCACTTTCCCCGACCGGAGCATCGATCCATCAGCTTCTGATGATCCAAGCTTTCCGCCCTGATCGTGTTATGGCAGCTGCATCTTTGTTCATAACGTCTGCACTCGGTGAAACTTACATGTCTGCTGCTGAAGTAGAGATGGATTTCGCTTCCGTCGTGGAGAATCAACTAAAGGCGACGGTACCAGCTCTCTTGTGCTCAGTACCTGGATTCGATGCCTCCGGTAGAGTGGACGACCTCGCTGCTGAATTGGGTAAACAAATAGTAAGCATTGCTATTGGTTCAGCCGAAGGTTTCAATCAAGCTGACAGAGCCATTAACATGGCAGTAAAAGCCGGTCGGTGGGTCATGTTGAAGAATGTCCATCTGGCTCCTCAGTGGCTTGTACAGTTAGAGAAAAAGTTGCACAGTCTTCAACCCCATGCTGGATTCCGTCTTTTCCTGACGATGGAAATAAATCCCAAAGTCCCGGTGAACCTTCTCCGAGCAGGAAGAATATTCGTCTTCGAACCACCTCCGGGTATACGAGCAAACCTGTTGAGAACTTTCAGCACGGTGCCAGCATCGAGAATGATGAAAGCTCCCAACGAGAGAGCCAGATTGTACTTCCTGCTGGCCTGGTTCCACGCCATCGTCCAGGAACGCTTACGATACTCTCCTCTCGGCTGGGCCAAACACTACGAATTCAACGAGAGCGATCTTCGCGTAGCTTGTGACACTCTGGACACTTGGATCGAGACGACGGCGATGGGAAGAACAAATTTGCCACCGGAGAAAGTCCCGTGGGATGCTCTCGTAACTCTTTTGTCTCAATGTATCTACGGTGGTAAAATTGACAACGATTTTGATCAACGGCTGCTCGCCTCTTTCCTCCGCAAATTATTCACGCCGCGCTCCTTCGAATCTGATTTCGCGCTTGTCGCTAATGTCGATGGAGGACAAGGAAATCAGAGGCACATAACGATGCCTGACGGAAATCGACGCGATCATTTCTTGAAGTGGATTGAGTCGCTCTCCGATCGACAGACACCATCCTGGCTCGGCCTGCCTAATAACGCTGAGAAAGTCTTACTCACTACTCGAGGTACGGATCTGGTTTCGAAACTCCTCAAAATGCAGCAACTCGAGGATGAGGACGAGTTGGCATACTCGAATGACGAATCCCTCGATGCGCCCCGGGAAGCCGAAGCTGATGGACGACCCTCTTGGATGCGAGTCCTTCACAACTCTGCCAGCACTTGGCTTCAGCTTTTACCGAAAAATCTCCAAACGCTCAAGAGAACCGTTGAAAACATCAAGGATCCGCTTTACAGATACTTCGAGAGAGAAGTCAACAGCGGGGCAAAATTACTTCAAGACGTTATTCACGACCTCGAAGATGTTGTATTAATTTGCCAGGTCAGTTTTTAAAAAGAATTTAATCGAATCATATAATTCATATAATGAGACTCATGGGGTTACCTGGACGATTTGTATCTCCTTTTATAAGAGAATTTAAAAAAAAGTATAAAATGAAAAAAAATGTGGTCGAAAAATTAGAAAATTGTCTTGACCTCGACAGCAACATCACTTACCGGGTTCAATTAAAGCTAAAAAGTATCCAAGGGATCCCATAAATATCCACAAAAAATTTCATTGAAATCGGTCAAACCGTTTAGGAGATACATAAAAAAGTATGGGCCGTGTTTCGATGAGCGACCAACTGCACACTTCTTTACTCCTGATACCAAGCTTAGATTTTCGACCCATTCTGGCCGTTATTTTACTAACGCGTTGCGGGCGCCTGCACTAGTAATACAGATATAGCGCCTGCGCCTTGGTAAACAACCTCCTGTGTACTTCTTTGCTCCTGATACCAAGTTTGGATTTCGGACCTGATTCACGCCGTTATTTTACGAACCGAGCTCCTCGCGCATGCATAACAATATAGATATAGCGCCCGTGCTTCAGCGAGCGACCAACTATACACTTCTGTGCTCCTGATACCAAACTTGTATTTTCGACCCGATTCGTACCGCTATTTTACGAACCCAGCTCCTCGCGCATGCACGAACGATATAGATATAGCGCGCCCGTATTGTAGCGAGCGACCAGCTACCAAGTTCTTTACTCCTGATACCAAACTCGGATTTTCGACCCGATTCGTGCCGTTATTTTACGAAGCGCGCTCCTAGCGCATGCACTAACAATATAGATATAGCAACCAACTACACACTTCTTTACTCCTGATACCGAACTTGGATTTTCGACCCGATTCGTGCCGTTATTTTACGAACCGGTCTCCTAGCGCCAACGCAGCCCACATATGTATATGCAATATAGATATAGCGCTGTGTTTTGATGAGTGACCACCTGTACACTTCTTGACTCCTGATACTTAGCTTGGATTTTTGACCCGATCCATGTCTTTATTTTACGAACCTGGCTCCCGAATTAGCATAGTGCATCAACTTCTTTATACCTCTTTACGTTCAACTTATCTATGGTTATACATTACTATTGGTACATTTATTTATATACTTTGTTACTATATACTTTACTATATATTTACATTATATACTTTATACATAACGTCAATTTTTGTCTGTTTTCCAGGGCGAGAAAAAACAAACCAATTATCATCGGACGATCCTCTCCGAGTTAGTAAAAGGCATTTTACCAGCTGGTTGGAGACGATACACCGTTCCAAGAGGATGTACCGTCATCCAGTGGATCACAGATTTCAGTCACAGAGTTTCGCAGCTTCAAGAAGTCTCACGTCTCGTTTCTCAAGGAGGTGCAAAAGAAATCAAGGTAATTGAACTGATACTTCAATATTTACTTCCTAAAATATTTGTAATTACTGTTGTAATATCCAATTTATTATTTTAACAGAGTTTCCCAGTATGGCTCGGTGGTTTATTGAATCCCGAGGCTTACATCACAGCAACGAGACAATGCATTGCTCAGGCAAACAGTTGGTCACTGGAAGAATTGCAACTGGACGTAACGATCGGTGATGGCGACAATATCGCGACTGATGATTGCTCCTTTGCTGTTACTGGGCTGAAGCTTCAAGGTGCCCAATGCAAGGACAATCAACTTTACCTCACCTCAACGATAATGACGGATCTACCGGTGACGATGCTCAGATGGGTGCGCTCGACCACCGAAGATGCGAAAAAAGGAAAATTGTCATTACCTGTTTATCTAAACAGCACGCGCACAGAATTATTGTTTACAGTGGATTTGAACACGGCATCGAAACAAGATCCGCACAGTTTTTACGAGCGGGGAGTTGCAGTGTTGATCTCTACGGCTTTAAACTAAAATTTATTGAATTTATAATTTATACTATATCTACCGTCGATAGCTGTCAAATTGTCTTAATAATCCGTACTACCTGTATTTATTCTTCAGCAAAAGCTGAGATAGCATGAAAAATATGTGAAAATGAAATCCTTTTTTTAACATTGTCAAAAATTAAGAATTGCATGTCAAAATAGAGGGAGAGAGAAAGAGGAAATCGAGATTCTCGAATATGAAAATTAGGATGGTTACAAAATTTTATTTGTTCGTTTCGTTAGTTATGAGTAGTGTCGAGAACTCGATGAGTGACTTTGTGAGTAAGATCAATTCTTTTTTAAATACAGATATACTGTAATTTATTTTTTTTACGCGTTCGATTTAAAAGCACGCCTTTTTTAGAGAATTGTCTTCGCTCTCAAATGAATTTTTCCCTTTCCGCAGAACACAAGAATAAAACAAAACAGTACTAATTTGTCACTTGTCAAAAAATAATTGTTATAATAGAAAGCTTCTAATAAAGTATATTGCCAATGGCGAACAATTAAATTTTGTTGTCCAAAGTTAATCACCTTTCCTAAAAAACTTGGTATAAAAGAATAAAAGAAAAATTGTAAATGAAACAAAGGATCGGAAATAAGGATGTTAAGTTGACAACCTCAAATCTTTTTGCTGCTCACTTATAAAAGAACATAAAAACTTTATTGTGGTCCATATCAGGTAAATATATAGTTTATACTTAACGAGAAAAAAAGCAATAACGTTACACTCTCACATTACAATTCGAGCTACGAATGTGATCGATAACATTATTTATAAATTGCAGATTCAATTCGTAAATTATGTATTGGAATTTTCAACAACGGAAAAAAAATATTCGAATGTACTTACAAGATTTACACGCATAGCAAACTGACTTGTTCACACTCAGAAACATTGGACGGACTTAATTTTAAAACATACTTCCGAGCACTCCATTCGCTTCGTAACAGTTACACGTATTTACAAAAACATATATTCTACAAAGAAGAAGCGTATTTTATTTTAAACGCGATGGTACGTCGTTCTACGAGAATCGAAAAATAAATTAAAATCAACAAAATCTTCGACATTCTATTTTGTTGACAAGTCGAGACGATCAAACGAAATGCATTTGAACACATGTACAGCGATAAACGCATTTTTTTAAATCGCGACAATTTAAATTTGTGCTTTTTCGTTCTCAATGCTGATTTCTCGTTAATAATCGAAAATCGAGACACACAATAAATGTTTCGTCGCTTGTCCCGCAATTCATCGTCATTCATACAGACAAATTCATTAAAATATAGATAAATAATAATAAAAAGAACCTCTGCATCGCACACTGCATACTGAATCGGAACAACTAATTGGTGCATATCTATATCACAGAAACGGAATTATCCATTTCATTAACAGTCTTCTTTTCATCGTCGTCTTCGTCGTTTACGGGTTGATTATGGACTAGAGGCATATCTTTGTCGCAAACGTCCTCGTTTATGGGAACGGCAGCATTTACGAGATTTTCGATCGAGGCGGCAGTCGTAGCGCTTGTGTCCGATATCGAGGTCGTCAACGTGTGTGAATCGCTTATCGAATTGGAGCACAAGTTCGTTTGCGTTCTCACCGCTGCTCGTCTTATACTACTACGTAATAAATTAGCGACATCGGCAGCTGTGAAGTTCGAGCTGCCGACATTATTATAAATTCTTCCTCTTGCACGATCCATCGTCGAGTGCGTGCGTTCGATCGAGCTTCGATCGATCGTGCTGATGTGCGTCATACGATCGATCGTTCGAGGACGATTTCTATCGTGATACGTGAGTTGAAGCGAACTTCTCGTATCCGTAACGTCCGGGCGTACCACCTCGTGAATAGATCTGTCTTCGGACAATACGCTTTGATTCATCTCGACGAGAACCGTCGCATAATCCGGAGGCGGTGGCTGCAGAGCCGGCCTCGTTCTCGGCGCGCTCGACTCGCCCAATACGCTCGCTATCCTCCTTACACTCCGACGAAAGCTCTGTCTCAACATCTTCGCTATTCTAGCACCCGTTGCAGTCGTGTAACTCGGCGGTGGCGTGTACTTTGGTGGTGGATCTTCGAATGGTGGCTCGCTGGCTGTCGTCAAAATTCCATTTCCATGAATGCTGGTGCTCGTTTCGTTGCCATAAGTTACGGGTGAGGTCGTCGATTCCTCAGTATCCAAGGGTGGACGATACAGCAGTTGTATGCGCTAAAAAATATAATTACAGTCATTAAAAAAGGAAAATGATTATTGAACACATTTATACGTTGATCGAAAAAATTAAAGCTGATTCTTTTTGATTACGATAAATTTGTCACAATTCACATCGCACGCGTCTTCGTCTATGAAATAACTTACATTTGCATTGCACTGTTCGCAATGACTACAATTTACATCCCCTTCATCGGTCTTAAGATAGCACGAATGAGAGAATTAAAAACAGAGATATAATCATAATTAGCACAATTGGAGAATATATTTCTATCTCGAGCTTGCATTAAGTGTGAATTCCCACGAAAATTAACTGCATTTATGAGGTACTCACATCGAATATATCCGGCGGACCGCTGTTGAGGTAGCGACACGTCTGAATTATCGCGACACCAGGGATTATGAGGATCGGTGTCAATTGTATCGCAGCGCCTAATTGTCGAGCCCAGACGGACCAGTAATCGCGGCTTGTTCTTCGATACGAGTAGAGATCCCGGAAATTGCTGTTCTTAAAGATCGTAATGCTGAGGACCTGAAACAATTATATTTATACATTTTAAAAATTATTCTATTGCAATATTCAATCTATTAAAAATACGTCTTTTTATATTTTCAATAATTTTTAGAATTTTAATATTTTTTAATGTTAAAATAATTGTAATGAAGTTTTACCATTAAAGCAACTGGTAGAACGACGTTCCACGTGAAAGACAAAAGAGGACCTGCCCAATGTCTAAGACATCTGCCAGTTGGTGGGAACAATTCGGCGACGACAGTCTCACCCGTATGAGGACGTCCACGGACTGCAAATACAGCCCCGACTTGTACGAGATACAATATCATTATCCACCATGCACCACCGATCGTGTAATCCAAATAATAAACGACGTAGATTCCCAACTGAAAAATTAAAAAATAACTTAATTAATCTTCTATTTTTGAGTTACTTGAGATACGATGAAAATATATTGCTAGATTGTACGTTTTGAAATATTTGTGAAACGCGTTGAAAATTTACTGCGAGCTGAAACGTCTCAGGGAACGAGGCAAGAGGTCGATCGACTACTTTGCAAATCGGTTATCTGTACATCGAGAAACATGACGTTATTTTTAGTAAATCCACTGTATCTTGTCAGACTCGTGTGAGGTATGAACATATCCAAGCCTGAATCTTTTTCGTAAGTATCGGAATTATCTTGATTTCCACGCGATCGAGTTTTCACTATTTTTCGAATATCATTCGCTGGATTTTCTTGATCGCGCAGCGTTACAGTGGCTCGGAGAGCGCATGGCCAGTCTAAGAGGGGATCCCAAGGACCCTCGACAACGCGGAGACAACCGATAACGTTTCTTCCTCTCCACTGTCGTCTGCCATTCATGAACAGTTCCATTCTGAGCGCGTATCCGTAATCTTTACTATAAAATATCGGGCTGTAGTGAATGACGTCGTTCTCCTTCGCCTCAGTCATTTTTTCCCTGTACCGATCGATTCGCCACAAAAGTCGTCCATTCGTTGATGCCGGTTGGAAATTATTGCTCGGCTCCTCATTTTTCGTTGGCGAGATGAAATCCTTGTCAACTAGATCTTCCAAGACCGCGATCATCTCTTTGCTCTGAGCCTTCAATTTTTTCAATCCTTCCTTTTGTTTTCTTATTTCGTCTGCGTGCTCACGTATCTCATTCACCATAATGTCTATTTTTTCAGAAAGCAAATCTTGTTTGTTCTCGAGCTCTTTTGATATCTTGCATCTTATCTCGAGCTCTAGTTTCAGGTCGTTAAATCGTTTTGCCTGTCCATCAAAAAGATCGCTCACCACGGCGCTCTCTTTAACAACGAATTTTGTTAATTCTCGAAGTTCCATATCGTGTTGACCCAACAATTCTTTGCTCCTGTCTGTCTCCGATACAAATTGACCCTCCAGATTCTCGAGTTTCGAGGAAATAGCGCTGAGACTCTTGAAGGCGCGTTTTTCCGTTTGCAATAAGGCTACGTCGAGATTCTTTATTCCAGATTCGACCGACGAGTTTCGTTGACGTATTTCCTGGATGTCCTGTCCTACTGTTTGTCTTAACGTTGTCAATACTTTTTCCTGCTTGTCCAAGCGCGTCGACACATATGACAAATTCTTTCGAAAGATATTCCGCTCAATTTCGCAGTCACCCAACGAGGAGCGAAGAAGTTTCAACGCTCCGTGAACGTTGTCTCTCCAAACAAGATCGTCGTTCCTTCTATTCGAATATTGAACAGTGCTGTACGGTGAAGTATTCCTCCCATAAATTCTTTTTGGACACTGTCTCAGATGTGAATTTAATGAACGTCGAGGCACGTACGCGCCACATTTTTCTGGACATTCCTCGAGTACTGCACCGCAATGTTGAACATGCTCCTGCATGTATTTCTCATCGACCATCTCATTGCAGAAATAACATGGACTCGTGATACGAGATTCACGATTCACGTCGCCCATCCTCGTTGTCAAATAGCCAAATTTATTTCTCGATGGTATTTTACTGAGTAATTTGATTAATTATGTCACTGACGATGAATATTTACTTCAACAAGTCTGTCTCTATCATAGATGAATTCACTTGCCGTCTGTACATCGACGACCACACGAATGACTCCCAACGATCAGATAGTACTGTCGTGATGTATTTACTCGAGGGGCGAGAGGGGGAAGACGGAGGGCGTTTCTCCATGACTCAAACACGTTCATACTACGAGGACAGACGTTTATTCCAAGTTTAAATTTACTCTCGTACTCTCCACCTCGTTCCCTCCGAGCCTACAATTCAACGTGATAACGCGATTACGGATATACGAGAAAAGATTACAAAGTTGCTTTTTGATAAGATATTAAAAAACGCTCGTGATAGTGAGTCAATACTTTTTACTGGAACACGTGTCTTTTCACACTCGATTATACGAAATTTAGTAAAAAAATAGTGCCGAGATAAAAGGATTTTCCGAGGTAATTATGACGGCAAATCTCGTCGCTATGTTGACACAATGAAGAGACGAATCACTCGTAGAGGACGATGCTCTTTTCATACTTCGTTGAAATACGAATGACTCAAAATAATAATTACCTCGGTTGCTATCGGTAATCCTAAAATATAAGCACAGGCGCAGCTGAAGAACGTGATAGTTGTTTCCCACAGTTTCATCATTTTTGTGTTGATCGCCATTATTCCCGTTATGACGCAGTGCCATATGGCGAGCTGAAAAATCGAAATAATTTCACAATTCTTTACCGATTCTTCGGAAGCCTTGAAAAAATGAATATTACGACACAATCGTCGCGATTTTTTTTTAAATCAGAAAACAATCGATTGTAAATCGGTTGTGAATTTTTTTTCAGGAAAAGAGAGCATGGGATTTACCTGCTGAGCAATTCCAAAAAGAATGAGAATAAAGTAAAAGAGAACTGCCCAGAAGGGTGAGACTTGCTCTGTACCGAGTATAGCAAGAGTCGCCGGTACGAGCTCGGTGGAAAGTCTGAGCGCCTGGTAACCGGACTCTGAACTGAGGTCAGCACCGGGTCTAACCACCCGTTGGCCGAGTAGAAACGAGGCATGTGACATAAATCTCTCCGGAGTGTTGCTGAATCCGCTCGGTGCAGGTTGATTCACGTTGCGCATAAACGTGTATCCCGATATTCTTTCTGCAACCACAAAAGCCAAAGTTATTCAAGTATCAGACGACATTATTTTTTTTTTTTTATTGTAATAACAAGGAAAAATGGAGGACATCGATTCTTTATTCGAATGTGAGTCAAATGAATTTTCTGCACAGTAACTCACCGAAGGAACTCGTTGTGTAAACATAACCGTAATGTCGCAATATCTGAACGCACGTATTGGCCAAAAAAGCCGAAAGTAGAAGGACTACGAGCGTTAGAACGACGACGAGACTCGTGTCGCGTTGGAGCAAATGTTTGTGCCTGTTGTGAGCTGCCACCTGAAATATCGAAAAAATTATTCCGACTGATCTGTAATGTTCTATAATATCAATGTGACTATTTTTAAATAAAAATACCTGCATAGCGGCAGCTCCGAGTAATCCCCAAGTGAGAAAAACCTCGGAAGACGCTGCGATCCATGATTTACTATTTATGAAAAATTCTCTCCAGACTGTAGCTGGGAATAATTGATGTATCGAACCCGGTGGTGTCAGACCGAGAAGTTTTGTGCAAAGTACAAGTGTGCCAAATACAGGAACCAGAGTAAAAAAGTAGACAACTTTCCCATATGACCTCAAGCCTGAAAAAAAACATGTGATTTTTATAAGGATCCAATTATTGTGATCTTGCATATTTCATCGACATTATTTTTTCATGCAATTATTTTTACTAAAGCGTATATTCCGTAGTACTATTCGTAACGATTTCTTTGCTTCCGTGTATTCATCGATCTGTTGACACCGTAAACGTTCTTCGAATAAAAAAATCATGCCTCAAATGCTGACCTGATTAGAAAAGTGACTCTCAAAGAAATTTTCATTCGTCATTTCAGTCACTCTGCTCCAAATTCTTGCATATTTATACATGAAGAATTCGCAATGTTTTAAAGTAAAATCAAAGTACCTTTGCTCAGTGAGACAAAGACAATCATCCAGACAACCGCGAGATTGAACGCGACCTGAAATTTTAGAGTCACAACTCCTGGATCGGGTTCATGAAGATGATGCCTCTGAAGTACAACGCCGCTAAAGTAATCCGGAACAGTCTCGTGGAGTTTATAATTCGTCGAATTGTGCATCACCCTCGTGTCGTCTCGATAAAGTAAAAACGGCTCGGCCCAACGATATCTGTCCTGCTTGGTAATGAACGAGTCTCTGAAATTTGAAGAAGACTGAATGAATAATATATTCAAGGCCAGATAAAATAATCAAAATTTATTTTTGATGTTTTTAAGAATTTGTGAAATTTGTGTCAACATGGTGAACTGACCTGAAGTAAATAAACATCCAAGAGACCCCGATAATACTGTAGATACCGATGAAAGCTTGCGCGACCAGCAATGCGATTCCGACTCCGTGAAAAATTGGCGATATTCGCCACATGTCGACCGCACCTGCCGACAATCTCTGGCCAAGGCATACTTGAAGCGTGAGTAACGGAATACCGAGTACCAACGTCAGCACCAGAAATTGTACGATGAAGTTCGCTGAAACATTGAAATGGATCATTCATTATTTCGATTCATTATTTCATTCATCATTTGTAAACAAAATTATTTAAGCATGAACTGGAGATAGAATCCCTGACAAAAGTGACTTTTCCACAACAAATTATTAAAATTTACTCTTTCTTTTTCAGTTAACAAAATTGAAATTTTTTATTGTGATATTTAGAATGACACTCAATAGGTTTATAATGATTGTGATTAAACAAAAATTAATAAAATTAATAAAAAAATCAACTCACCTCCAAATTGGATGCTCAAAATGGCAAAACGACTTATATTGAAAAGCCCAAGGGTGCATCCGAGACACGCGAGTGCAGGACTGAGAGGATGAGGCCATCGTCCGAGGGGATTCTCGTCCTCGTCGTCGTCGTCGCCGCCGCCTCCTCCTCGTTCGTTGTCGCGTTCGACCTCTCTCTGCCTCTCGCAAATTCTGAAACACGTTCATATTTATTAAACTTCCGCTCGATACATCTCAACCGAGCCCAAGACTCAACAAATTCCATCCTGAAGTGCACATAAAAAAATTGAAGCAATAATAATAAAGTGAGCTTTAAGGGCGCGTTCCGAGGCTAATTGAAAAAAACAAAAGATTCTTCCGTTGCTCGTTACTTTCGTTATGCGCGTATAATGGAAAATAAAAAAGCGTTTTTTCTCATTTTCCCGAGTAAAAGGAGAAAAAAAATTAAATATATAGAGAGAGAGAAATGGTAAAGAGAGTGTCCTGACGAGCGTGTACTCTCCAGTGTCTGGCGGAAGTGGTGTCGCGCCCTCCGCATTCAGACAATGACTTGTACCACCTTGCCACAATTCTTCCGTTCCTGTGGCGGCGCGTATTTATTTCAAGCAGCTTCACGGGCTTCGCCTTCCATATAAATCCACCGCTTTTTTAGCCAACCCATTCAGAAATTGTTCATGCTTGTTTTTATTTATTATTATTATTTTATTTTTTTGAAGTACAGTAATGAGTTTTTAATGATTCGTGGATAAAATAGCATAAAAATAGCAATCTTGAGAGTTGGCGATAATCTAATAAGGACTAATTAAAGCGTATCGTATTCATTGTGTAAGAGTCAGTCATTTGAACGAATTGGTGATAATTTGATCAAAATTCTACTAATTGAACTGTAAGTCGACAATCAGGTGAAATATTGATAATAATATTTCATTTTCTGTTTAATTTTATTTATTTGTGTTATATTTAAGTATGTAAGAAAAGAAAATAATGTTGATATCAAATACGTATTTAAGTAAAGTTCACATTTTTATAATTACTCTGTAAACTCCACTAGTTTTAAAATATTTATTTGGTCAAAAATTTGCTTGTTGAATCAAATCTCGTGTATTTTTTTAAATTTTTTGTCTAGGTATTAAATTAATGATTGACAAGAAATAATATTTATTCGGATAAATCTTATTCGCGATTAATGAAATCTTCTCGCTCTGCTGTCGGAAACTCGTTCGCGTACTCGAGAGTACAATTTCAAGTCGTATACCTTGACAATATACGCTCAAAACGTTCAACTCCAAGGTCGCCCGGTACGAATCCCCTTCGTGTAGGCGAAAAAAAAGAGTTATAGGATATTTTCCTCAAGTTGAGCGTGAATCAACAATACTCGATATCCATTTGTTATATTAACGAAAAAAAAAGTGAATGCCTGTCAAAATGTTTTTATTTTCTTTTACATAAAGAGAGCGTACCTTACGCGTTGCCGTCGTTGACTGTAATAAAAATATCGCCGACAAATCGTTAAGTCGTGGTTCATCCTGATCGCGTATCACTTTGGCGAATTCACGAAGAAAACACTAATTTAGAAATTATTAATTCGAAGCATCGACAATATTTATTTTTAAAAATTTATTTCTTTAGTTAACTCGAAAAATAAATCAAGAATAAAATAATAAAAAAAAGGTAAAATTGATAACTCCGATACGATGAAAAATCAAAATGCCAATCGTTTGTCTCATCGATAATTCAGCAAATCGTTCAAATATCTCATTTTGAAAAATTTTACATAAAAATATATAAAAATCGATTTTTTCGACATCGAAATTGTAATCAAATCTTCAATTATTCCAAAATCTCCTTAAATAAAAATTACTATTTATTTAAAAATGATGACGTTACTAAAAATTGCATCAAGGTCGTGAAAATGAAAACTTTCATAAAACAATTAAAATATTGCAACCATAAGTGAGAAATAAAATGAGAGGCAATTGCGGTTAGTTGATTAAAGCTAAAAAGGAACGAAAGAGATAAATTTAACGAGTTTTTCGATCGAGAACAAAAGGAGATGCAAAGTTGACCGACGTCTGACTCGCACTGGCGAACTCCACTTGCGCGCAACGCTCACGATAATTATTTCTCTCCCGGTCGAACTCTCCTGCCGGGGAGCTCACGAGTCGGACCTTGACGCGATCTTTCAGTCGCCGGTCCGTCGATCTACGCGTACGCACGATTCTCATAAACTTTTTATATAACTGTACAACGGGCTGTCACGTGACCAGAGCAAATCCTTACGTACACACGTGTCCCTGTCTCGAGCGAGCCTCGTCAAATTCTTCCTTCGTTTCGACAAATCCTTATCAATTATTATTCCATGCGCGCATAGTTTTTTTTTTCATTCGTCGCTACATTTCCTTTTTTTCAGTTTTTTTGTCTCCTTTTTTCTTAAACGTTTCTCAGGTTTCGCTAAGAATATAAAAAATGTCTATTTTTAATTTCGTGGGCTCAAGGAGATGATTTTGGTTGAATGCTGTGATTGAAGAATGAGGAAGAAAAATTGACAAAAAAATGTAAAAGTGCAACGTTGCACTTTTCGATGAATCGAGAGTGCATTGAAATGAAGAATCAATGATAAAGTCAAATCATCATTATTTGTCTACTTTTTTCTTAAACGTTTTTCAGGATCACTAAGAATATTTAAAAAATGTCTATTTTAATATTGTGGGCTCAAGCAGATGATTTCGGTTGAATACTGTGATCGAAGAATGACAAAGTACAATTTTTAAAAAATGCAAGTGCAACGTTGCACTTTTTAAATCGAGAGTGCATTGAAATGAAGGATAAACTATTTTCGTTATATTTCCTTATTTCAGTTCTTCTATGAAGTAAATAAACGAATTAGGTCAAAAGAACTTGGTAATCAATCTCAAAAACGATTAAAAAAATCAGCGATCAATCGAAAAAAAAATAAAATAAGAAAATGTACAAATGCATCGATGCACATTCGCGTGATTAATTCCCTACCAGGATCGCATCGAAGTCATTCCTACGTCACTGAATCGCAGAATTAAATGAATAAAAAAATATCAAATTCAATATTCAATCTTAATTAGGATGAAAAAATCATTACGAACGAAAATTACTTTTTTCTAATCTGATTCTAATTACCATGGATCTTTGTCCATCCATATGCTAATGAAAATAGTTAGAGGATAATAAATTTCGAAAGGAATCACTCGGAGCGTGGAAATAAAATCAAAAGCTAGGAATAACGTTTGACTGGTGAGGACCGGAAGAAGAAAACCGGCTGATAAGAAGATAGATCGTTGCGGGAGGTTGAGCCTGAACTGATGTATACAAAAGAGAGAGACTCGAGAATGCAGGTTTCCGCTCTGGAATATCGATCGGGATTGCGTGCAGCGTATGCAGTCCGAAGCTGACCTATTGTGCGGTGCATCGGCCAGCTCTGCATGGATTTAATGCCGAGCAAAAAAAAAGAAAAAAATTCCCTATCCCAATTATAGACTGCAAAGACACGAGCCAAAGGTCAGCTCGTATCGCATCAACATTGTTTTTTTTAGACACAGATTTTTACATTAAACTTTCAAAAATCGTGTCACTTTCCACGAAGACCTTAAAAAAATATATTCAAATCACTTTTTTACCAAACAAACTAACCTTGAAGCCCTTTCTATTTTTATTTACATATTTTTTCCCGAGCTCACCGAAGCGTCGAGTCAAAACGATCTTCGTGCATCAAACGGAAGATAATTTCAAAAGGGGCATTTCGAACGAGCAAAAAAAAAGACGAAATTTGATACGAGGTTCATGGATTACTGACAAGTAATTCGGCAGAAAATTATATATCGCAATTCATCCCGTCTCATTTTTACTAAAAAATAATAATAATAATATCTCCCGTATAAAAATTATTAGGGGGACATTCGTATAAACGCTTTTACGGTCAACCGAGTATGACGACGTGACATAATCTCGTGAAACCGAAAGGAATATTTTCTTATCGCTCTACTAATTTTAATGTCCAATTTAACGTCCAATTACATACAGTGATTTATATAACAATGTGCAGGTATAAACAAATGTCGACGAACACAGCGATAAATCTATTGAAATGCGGGACAGGCCATTTATTTTATGATTTACGTGTTCGATCAGAAACGATCGAGACACAGAATTGATTGAGTTTTTTCTTCCTACTGACGAAGGAGCCGGCGATCGCGACCTTGATTTTTACCGCTAGAAGCGTTAACACCAAAGTCAAACCGCAGAGTCCCGAGATCGAATTCGAGGCCTCGCTGATCCTATCCACCGATCAATCCGTCGTTTCCGGTGTTTATACATTTTTAACGTGCATACGTGAATTTTTTCCAATTAGCACGAGTAACGTTTAATTGTTTTTTTATTCAATTTTTTTTTCTCGGTTTAAATTTATGTTTCGTTTTTTGCTTGGAATATTATTTTGTCATTTTTGCTAAAAAAAAGTGAGCAAAGAAAAATATTTAATTAATGAAAATTAAAAGCGCTTTTAAAGGCGAAAAAATTTAATGCGGAAGGAAAAAATAATGGAAATGAAGTTTAGAGCAGCAGAGACGTTTTTATGTTTTTTTTTCTGTTAATGGGAATTCATAACGCAACATGGAAAAAGCGATAAGGGATTTCCATAAAACGAGCGGTCCGCGAAAAACAGTTAGACCGTGTGTGCATTTTACGTTCGTACACATTGACTGAGCGCATTTGATGATGGTGCATACGAGATTTAACATACAGGGTGTCGCATAATTTTTCACCCAGAGAACGAATTTTTATTAGAATTTTGGTAAACAAATTAATTTTTTTTATTTCATGTCGACTCGACAAAAATTTCCAACGTGAATTCTATTTTTATTTCCGTTTTTATGTTTGAAAAGTTATCGAATATTTTAGATTTTTGAAAAATTTTTTTTTACATATTAATAGGTTTTTATAATTTTTATTTTATTTTTGGTGCGAGTTCAGTGTGAACAAATTTTAAGGACACCCCGTACACTCGATACGTGTTGTCTACTTTTTTGCACATGGATAAGTGCAAGGCCGAGACTCAATACCGTTGCTCTTTGCTTTTATATCGGAGTTTATTACGTGAGCTATTAACGAGAAGAGAAAAGAATAACTGAGACTTGCGAAAACAGCTGCCATTCGTATAACCGAAGTCACAAAAACATCAGTTATTAATCTTCCTTTTTTCACGACTTTTAGTTTGTTTTGTCTGTTTTTTTCAATGCAGAGTATATTGAAGGAAAGATACAATTTACGATCTTGATAACATTTTAATTTTCCTAATTATTTTTTTTCATTTTTATTTTGAATAGAAAATTAGAGTGAACAAATGGAAAAATAAAACGCTTTCGCGCATAATTACGCGGTCTGGTTTCTTGCTTTATCAAATCCACATTTTTTCACGATTTCAAGTGTTTTTTTTTTTTTGGAAAATAATTTTTTCATCGAGAGAAGCAATTTTCAAAGTTTTAATTTTTCGCGATTTTTTTTCGTTTTTATTTTCCGTAAAGAGTCAAAAAATACCGATGGAAAAATTAAACGCTTTCGTGCATAATCACGCGGTCTAGTTTCTCCTTTTATCAAGTCTACATTTATTCACGATTTTCAGTGTTTTGTTATTTTGTTTGAAAAACAAGATTTTCATCGTGAGAAGCAATTTTCAAAATCGTAATTTTTCGTAATTATTTTTCATTCTCAATAGAGTCAGAATAAACAAACACCGATGGAAAATGAAACGATTTCGTACATAATTACGTCGTTTAGTTTCTTGTTTCATCAAATCCACATTTTTCGCGATTCTCGTTATTTTATTTTTATTTTTTAAAAAACAAACTTTTTATCGAGAAAAGCAATTTTCAACGTTATAATTTTTCGCAATTTTGTTTCATTTCAGGATGAACAAAAACCAATGGAAAAATAAAACGCCTTCACAAATAAATACACGGTCTAGTATCTTGTTTTATCAAATCGACATTTTTCGCGATTTTCAGATTATTTTAAAACAAATTTTGCATTATGAGAAACAATTTTCAAAGTTTTAATTTATCGTAATTATTTTTCATTTCTATTATTTTCAATAGTCAGGGTGAACAAAATACCGATGAAAAAATAAAAGGCTCCCATGCATAATCACGCGGTCTGGTTTCTCTTTTTATCAAGTCCACCTGTTTCCCGTGCGGCATCGTGGCCGGGTAGACAGCTGTAAAACTTCAGAGCGCAACGAACGCATCGACGCGCCAGCCACTGCCGATTGTGCGCGCGACCATTCGACACTTCCGGTTTCACAAAGAGTGCAACGAGGATGTTGTGAAAACTTTCCTGGTATTTCTCGCACGAAAACGAAACGTCCGTGCCTTTTTTTTTATTTAACGCGAACCTTTTTTTTTCTCTCCGAACAAAAATCATTGTTGGGAAATTTGTTTCTCGTCGAAACACGATTGAATTTTCACCTAATTGGCAAATGCGCTTCCTACGGTCAGAACCCACGAACTCGTTTTTATAGATGAAAGATTTTCAACGAATGCGTAAATTTAACGAGAAACGAGAGATAAAAAAAAGTTTTTCGTCGTCTCGTCACGTCGGTGGATTCTTTTTGCTTGTATTTTTTTTTCTTCTTTTTTTTTAAATCCTTCTTAAACCGGTATGTCCCGAGGTGCGCGAAGCAATCTCGCGGTTAAGTTCCCCCATCGAAGGAGGAAGAAATCTAGAGGCGGCCGAACCGAGACACTGCACGGGCGCATCCTTTTCCTCTTTCCTTTTTCTTTCTCTCATTTTCTTTCCTTTTTTTATTTCGCCTCGATACGGCTCAAACCGCGCGGATAATTATTTTCTACCGAGTACTAAGCAAAACTGGAAATAAAAAGAGTCCAAACCGGAAACTCGGATCGATTCTTGGCAAAGGCGTGCACTGGCATCTAAAATCGTCGTGACTATTTCGAGTCGACAAAAATTACGATAATCTTTTTGTTTGCTGCCGTGAGAAAAAATTGGTGTAATTTTAATTTTCTCGGATGAACGGTTTTTAATAAAAAGAAACTTCAGAAATCAATAACTCTGCGGAAAATTTCTTCATGACTCTTTCAGAGATGTACCGAAGATAATTCGAAACGATGGTAAAAATCTAATAATTTGATCAGTTACTGATAGAACCCTAATGCTTGTAAGCAAATTTCAACTCAATTCACTACATTATTTAAAAGTTATAATAAATTGAATATTATACGTATTTTTATGTAGATTCATCGAAAAAGAAAGTATAATAAATAATAAATATTGAAAAAAGATTTCTGCCGAATTTCATCAACTTGCACAAAACAGTTTTTAAGAAATTATCCACTCATGACAATAAAACGAATTTTCCTCTCCAGCAGTACGTAAAAATTGATTAAATTGACATTTTCAATTCTTTTATTATTTTTTTCTAATTAATACTCTAATCGATATATTAAGAAAAATGATTTTATTTATAATTTTCATTTTTGTTTTTATGTTTTACTCTAACCAGAAAAATGTCTCACACTCTTAATTGAGTTCTAGATTGCTCAATATAAAAAATTTATCATTTTTGTTTAATTAAAAAGTCTATTACCGAGATTATGAAATTTTTTTTATCAAAGCCAGTCTATTTCGATATATCCAGAAAAATATAGAGCGTTTCCGGCAAGCGATCGGGATTGTAACAGGTTGGTTGGCCAGGAATAAATACCGTTATGCGCGTACACGCGAGTCTTTCTAGCTTTCTTGATATAATGCCCGGGGAAGGCGAGACCCGCGTTCTCTCCGGGTCCGCCTTTGCCTTTCTACCACCGAAATAATCAATAACAAAGTAAAACATATGCGTGTCCTCAACGAGAACCACGTGCGCGATGAATTTTTCGTTCTTCTCAGCTGCTATACGACACATCCATCGACGAAGAGCACACGCGGCACGAAATGCGCCGGACTTTACTGGCCCGAGGCCAATCCGTCGAATCGTCGCTCCGACGAGGCAAAACTCATTTCTCGTTGATTCCAATCACGAACGCGCGTTTCGATCGCGATTAATTGTCTCGAATCGAAGAAACAAATTTACGTTGTAAATTTTTGAGCTCGTTTGTTTTTTCATAAATCTGTCGTGATTGCGAAATGATTTTTAGAAAAATCGAATCTATAAATGAATCTGTAACATAACAAAGTCTTTCATTATTATCGTGATTGATTTTTACAAATTAACGAAAAAAGAGATAAAAAATATTCGAGTCCAGTTTTTCACGAATCTAATTTCGAAACAGATTTTGATAAAAAGCAGACTAATTCCTATGAAAGGAAATCTTTAATTATTCCTCAGCCGAAAAGTTGAAAGCGAAAGGCCCTTGAACGTGTAACGAAAAATTGCTTCTCGATGCTCCGAGTTCGAAAAAAGGAAATTCTCGCAATCAGAATGGGCCTAATGGTTTGAAAATAATGAGGAGAGAAATTGAAAAGGATAAAAGTGTCGAATGACGACACGAGTCCGAGTCTCTTTCTCTCCTTCTCGCCTTTTTTCATTCCTTTTTTTTTGCACCTCAAGCGCGAACGACGTAACTTTTCTCGATTCTTTCTGTACGAGCGAGCGTCGTCTTCCTCGGCTGGGAAAAACTGAGAAGACGGGGAACAAAAAAGGAAAGAATAAAAGTCGAGGCGGCTCTCTGGAAGTGAAGAAAGGAAGACGAGAGGGGCCCCAACCGAGACAACACAAAAGAGTGCGTTTGACCTACATTCTTCTCGAGAATCATCAAGGGAAAATAACAACTAGCCTGTAAAAGTCTTCCCTTTCCTCGTATTTCAAACACCATCGAGTCAAAACTGATATTATTCTTAGAATAACGTTTTTCAAAATATTATCACGAGATTCAGATTCTTATAACTTTCAAACGATTTAATGAATTAAGTTCAAATCTGCACAGAAGCAAATTGAGTTATATTATCAGAGATTGGTAAAATTTTCAGATTTTTATCACCGTTTCAAGTTATCCCCATACCTTTAAGAAAAAATTAAAAATAATTTTTTGACGATAATTTTTCAAAATAATTCCGAAAATTCTTTATGACCTTTCACATCATTTTAATTAAAAAAATTAATGAGTTTTTACGATACTGCAAGACTCATCAGTTTTACCGTTATCCTTCCAATCCTTCCCCGTGACTGAGTCATTCAATTCAGTCTAATTTCTCTGCAAATATTTAATATTAGACTGAAATTGCTTATCATTGAATCAGAATTATACAACTCTGTGTGCAATTCGGATGGTCCAAGTCTCGTCGGAGCGTTTCCAAGGAAAAGAAAATTGCATTTTAAATCGGGAACGTCGATTGTTTCTCAACCGAGTGTCCGGGAGGATCGGTCTGAGAATCGCGAAATGGCTTTTGCGCAAAACATAACGAATAAACGAAGCGTGGCGTCGAAAGACTCTCCCGGCCGACAAAAAGAATTAACTCGCGATTATCTAAAAAATCCTCTTTCCACATATAAATAAAAGTTTAAAAAATTATTTAAAAAAATGATATAATCGATGACTCGAGGAAAATAGAAGAAAATCTTCCTCTGCTGTTATTGTTCTTGTCTTTTTCTCTCATGATATTATTATTGTTGTTGTTATTATAACGTTAGGAGTGCCGGAGGATTCTATGCAAATATGTATTTATGAGTAGGCAGTATGGTCACAATGGGACACGTTAATGTTCGTGCCTATATGTGTATTTATAAAAATAATACATATAGCGTCCGGAAGAGAAGTCGGCGAAGGTCCGTTGGTTAGTTTTCTCGCGTGAGGATCACGATTCGCGCGCGGGAGTCTCGCGAGGGAAACACGACAGCGGTGAAAAGGGAGAGAAGTAATAAAGAGAAGAGAAAGAGAGAGAGAGGAGAAAAAAGTGTAAAAAATTGGCCGCCTACGTCGCTCCGAGGTAAAATCGAGTCTGCCGGTAGAACACGGAACACGATTAACGGACACGTATATTGCCGTAAAAGGGGACACACTCGGAGGACCAAATACACTCAACGTCCTGCATCTACCTACTTTTCCACGTTTACTTGAAACAATCGAGGTTGGGTGTGCTTGGGAATTCTTCGAACGATTATGCGCACTCTCGAAGAGGTCTGACTCTTTTTTTTCAGTTTGGCTAATCAGATAATAATTGGCCTTCGAAATTTTCGTAAAGATCTTGTTCTTTGATTGCTCAACATCAAAATAGACTCAGAGGAGTCCTTTGACGAGAGCATTTCGATGAACTTGACTGACCTTCTCGGAGCGTTCGGTGCACCGGCTGGATTTTGATTCGATGAGGAATTGACTCGTCGGTTCTGCGGACTCGTAGCGATGCTCGTTTGAGAGGAGATATCCGTGGTTTGACGTGCATTGTTATTGTTGGAACGCGCACCCGCGAGCCGGCTGTTGCGCTCTTGAGTTCTGAGAGCTCTTGCCCGTGCCTCGTGCCTCCTTCCTCGTCTCGGGCTCGCGCTGTTTTCTTCCCGAGTGTGAGCCGGTGCGCTCGACGGTCTCGAGGAGTTCGTCGAGTTCGTCTGAGCCGCGAGTATGTCCGGAGCAACGAGAGCGATATCGGGAAGCGAATTCGGACCCGATCCAATGAGCGAGACATTCGTGAGCATCGAATCGGAAGCTATGCGACGATCAGAACTCGCGTCAGGCAATCGCAGTCGACGGATTCGTCGCATGGAAGCTCGAAGCCACGAGTTCGGTGCGGCTGTTCTGCGATTTTCGTCGTTGCCTGGGTTTCTCGTGCCTCGATCTCTCCCCTGGTCGTTAACGATCGGATAACCAAACGAGCCTGATAGCCATGAATTTTCGTTCACTATTCGAGCCTGAGTATCTCCAAGGTCGAAGCAACTCGTCGACGTCGCGTCATACTCGTTCAGGGACGAAATTCTGTCCTCCCTCGTATCATTTGACGTTTGCGGTGCTGGCGAGTGGCCGCTCGTCGCGGAGAACTTGCCAGTCCCGAGGACAGACATCGCGGCACTGGCGCTCGACTCCCTCGCGAGGTTCGAGCCGGCGCGCCGCGCTGACTCGTTCGTTACCTCGCCACCGATGGCAGCAGCCTCTCCGCCCTCCGGTCTCCACGATCCCTTTGTCAATCGGGTGGGGGCTGACGACGGTCTCGTCGCGTCGCTCCGATAATCCTCCTTCTTTCTCAGCTTATCAACGGCGCTACGATTTTTTTCCTCGACCCGATCGCTCATCTTGCTCGTACTCTCGCGATGAGATCCTGATGTGCTCTCGTATTCCGCTACCCAAGACCAATCCACATCGGAACACTCGGAAGATGAAGCCGAATCGTTCGGTGCGTGTCTGCAAATGCAAAACAATAAAATTAGCACAATGAACAATTTTATTTTTATTTTCTCATAAAATTTATAAAGTTCTAAGTGCAATTAGTCAGGATAATCTAAATACATATTATTTACTCTGAAATGTACATGAAAATTAAAGTCCTGCATATTTTCGACTTAATTACATCCCAATTATTTTTTCTTATCTCTGATTCCCGAATCCATTTCTAAAATTTTTAAATATATTCTTTGAACTTAGATCTTGATATTGAAATGAGAATTTGCAGGTTCTTGACCTTTGCGAGAGGTGAAAAAAATAAGGAAAAGTAAAAAGGAGAGGAAGTAATTTCTTGGTACACGTGCCACTGAAAAGACACGTGATGTCAAAGATCCGGTCTTGCACGCTTCTGCGCCGACGAGTGTCCACACGAACACTACTATACACGTTACCGACAACTTCCGGTTGTACATTTAACCCCCCAGGAATTTACCTTTGAACCCCCATTCGAGCAATGCTAATTCCGTTTTACGCTCTTCTGATCACCACGTGCTCAAAAAAAAGGTTTTTTCCTCTCTATATAGCCTTGACGGGTTCAATCCTCCGAAAAAAAAGACAGCTGCTCCGTGCAATCAGACCTCATATCTAGAAGACTTTCCACGCCGAGTCGCACGCTTTCACTATTCTCGTTCAATTTCATACTGAACTTTTTTTTTATTTTTTATTTCCCACAGACATTCGCGATTTTTTGATTACGTAAAAAAAATCCTAATCTCTGCGAGTCATTAATTTTTCCAGATTAGATAAATTGATTGTATTTTGAATTTAAACAGTGGAAAAATATTTAGAAATTTTTGTTATATTTTAATTTATTTTTTTTCGACAATTGCTTTTTCAAAATTAGATAATTTGCTAATATTTCAGTGTTTAAAACGGAAAGAAGTTTGAGAATTATTAGGAATTAGAGTGAAAGTAATTTTGTACAATGACTTCTTGGTTCTCCTGTGTTTAAAAATTGCAACTTAAAATGTGGAAACGACGAATCCTCGCTCCCTTTCTCGACCTCTTTCGCCAGCAACGTTCCACGCCCATGATTCATGTAATTGGGCGAAGCCTTCTTGCCCCTAGTGGTCTTGCACGGATTCTCCATGTCGTTACATTCACCCTACTCTCATCTGACCCCGTATTTTATTCCTCTCACCGGTGAGAGTCTAATAGCGAACCGACGTTATCCATTTCGTTTAGATAGTTGTGATTTTATTTGCTATTCATTAAAATTGTACATGTATTTCTAAAAATATCCTCTCGGAAATGTCAATGTAACCATTTCGTCATTTATCATTGAATTATTATCATCGGATTATCAAAAATCTTATTAAGACTCCTGAGAATATGTTCATCGAATTCGTTAAATTTTACAGACAACATTTTTTCTAAAAATGTTCCATGGAAATTTTTTTAATTCTCCTGACAAAATAACTTGACATAAAATGTCTCACCTAAAAATATTTCTAGCTGATCTTCGAAGTATCGCCGTAATTCCTTTCGAGGTAGAAGGTTCGTTGAAACGATCAATATCGATGCTCGTCGATCTCTCAAAATTCTTGGAATCCTTGTCATCATTCAAAACATATTTACGAGACGATTCTCCCTCGCTCCAAGATTTTCTCTCAGCTCGATTTTCCATTCTCCTCTGTCTCGTCTCGTCTCGCGACTCGTTCGTCACAGGATCGTTCCAAAATCGAGAAAATTTGGAAAACCCGTTCGTCAATCCTCGATCTCTGTCCTCGGCCTGTCGATCGTTAGATTTCGACGTGGGCGAAACTTCAAACGCAGGATTTTCGTGATTTTCGATGAAAGCTGAGCGATCCTCGTCTCTCTCGATAACGAAAGTTTTATCGTTCGCCTCGATCTGACGATTTTCACGATCGAGTTCGTGATAATCGATAGAAGATTTATTTCGAATCAGACACGTCGGCTCCAGAGGATAATTCTGACGAGACTGATGAGTCGTCTCGTCGTACTGAGCCTCGGTTCGTCGTCTCTTGTCCGGAGGTTGATCATCCTCTTCCTCCTCGATGTCATCGAGCTCTGACAAAAAATCAAAAGCGTTGTTTATCGCCTGAGTCTCGTAATCGGTCGATTCGTCGATTTCTCTGGAGCAAGCCGCGTCAACATCGTCGCTGTCATTATTTGGTCTCTCCTCGTCGTTCAATCTCGAATTCTCGCAGTTTCTTATAACCGGCTCGAGATTCTTAGTTATGTCGCGTATTCGTTTTATCGTTTCGGTGGAAACGACGTCGATGCGTTTCTGCCTCGGGACGAGCTTGTCGTGGCCCAGAGTCACGAGCACGTCGTTCGAATCAGGATTTTCAATGATCGACTCTTGCTTACGAGTGAGGGATAATTTCTTCTCCAATTGAGGTGGACAGACGTCCAGCAAGTGCTCGAGCTCCTCCGCTTGGATTGAAGCTTGCGACGAGAGATTTGATACCCTTGAGAGCGAATTCGGCGAACCAGCTGCATCCTCGAGGTCTATCAGATCTTCCTCCTCGACGACCCTGGACGCCATCTTGTCCCTCCGTCCACCTTCTTTTCCTGAAATGATACAATTTTATGTCAGTTTTGTCAAAATGGTATTTAGGAATTAAAATTTACCCAATTCAGTAATCGAAAAAAAATTATAATTTTTTTGCTTTTATTGCACGATATTTTCCCTTTTCTAAATTAATATATTTTTTGCCTGATTAAAAAATTAACAAGCCAGAATCTCATGATAAAAAATTGAAAAAAATCGTGAATATTAAATAATTATCACTAACAAAATAAAATTGTTTCACATCACACAATTTTAAGTTATAATTTCTATAAGTGAATATTTTTGACTTTCTTCATAAAATCTCTTACCAGACTTTTGAAATAAATTCCGCACGACATCGCGAAAAAATGACATTACTTGTAATTTTATTTATCTTTTTATACGTTCTAATTTATTGCCATTTACTCAACAACATTAAATATAAAATTTATATTTTTTAAATTAACATTTATTTTAAATTGTATTTTTTAGGAATACTTTTTGTTATCTTAGCGAAATTTAAAGATTATTTGCCAGTCTTGTTAGGATCGTAAATAGTGTATTAAACTTCAGAATAAACAACGATGAGGAGACCGTCGCGCAAAGAGACGTAGAATGAACAAGATACAAAGACGATGTGACGATTTTGCAGACTACGATATTGCAACCAATATTTCTCTTTTTGTCTCTCTCGCTCTTTTTTTCTATCTCTCATACGTCAGAATAGAGTGAGGGAGAGCAACGAGATTTTCTCGCTTTGGTCCTCTATTAACAGTACAACGATAACTCGCCAAGACGCACCGTACGAACTACGTTCGCAGAAAAAGACGAGAAAAAATAATCCCCCGTATGACACGAGCGCGAGGTTAGATCTCGTCTGCTCTCGCTCCGTCCACGCCAATATTATTTTATTTTATCCAGTCGAGAGTTGAGAGCTCGAGTTCTTTTATAATGATAATAAATACTGCAAAGAATCAGCGATTAAAATATAGGAACGACCAAGAAATTTCTATCATTCAATTATTTCGATTTTTGCTAATTAAGACAAAAATGGGATGTAAAATTTTGGTTTGATTTCAATGAGATTAATATTCGAAAAAAAACAATTCAAGTAAGAAGAGTCTGCATGGAGAGTCTCGTACACATGTAAACACAAGTTTCAATTATAGCAAAAAATATAGCAAAAAAATATTCCTCAAGGTGCACCGGTATCTGTAAATTGATATTTAAATGTATGATTATTTATAAGTCGATAAGTGACGG
Organism: Cremastinae sp. B BG-2022a; assembly: GCA_030522605.1. NCBI lineage: Eukaryota > Metazoa > Arthropoda > Insecta > Hymenoptera > Ichneumonidae > Cremastinae sp. B BG-2022a. The sequence goes on along the minus strand of JAPYYX010000002.1, from coordinate 262,882 downwards.
ATGATTTGAAAGATGCCGAGAGAAATAAATATTCATAGATCAATTAACGTTAAAATTCTTCATGGACTAATTTTTGACACTTTCAATTTTTGTCAGTTATTTTACAATATATTCGAGTACCAAAGAAGCGAAATGAATTTTAATTCTCGAGTAAGTAATCTTGAAATTGAATACGAAAAGTGCAACAGTCATCAATAATATTTATTCATCAAATATATTTCGTCAAAGTCGACGAATCGTATTGTGTTTGGGTTTCATGATACAATGCATTATATAACACTGTCAATGTGGAACATTGCTGACCGTGGGCATTTCGAGAAAGAGGTGTTTTATTAATAATGCTGAGGCTTTATAAATCTCGATTAATTTTTTTCTTCTTCTTTTTCTTATACTTATTAAAAGTCCTCTTGGATTGAGCCGACACACCCACGAATCTCGGCTTACCAAACGCGTTATAGCGCGTTTTAATTATCTGTGTCACGTTACACAATTATCACGATCATTCATGCGCGAAGATAATGAATCGGGCGGGAATAAAAGAGTGCGATCTTTACGATTCGAACGGGTCACGTGACTTCGAAATTTTCATATAACTACAGGTCGTTCCAAATGAAATTCTCTCGATTTATTCAAAATTGTATTTCAATTATCGTCATTCATCAACATTTATAAAATGTCAGAACTGAAATGAATTTTTTTTTTCTATTAAAATAATATTAAGTATCATTTTTTGTATATTTTCGTTTTTACTTATCAGCCATCTACGAATTATAAAAAGGATAGAAACAAGAATGCATGATACAGAAAAAAAAAACGTAGACAGACGAGAGCTAATCGTGAAAAAGAAAAATGCGTGAGGATTGTGCCTTTATTTACGTTTCTCAGATATACAAGACAGAAAGAGGCGAATGGGGGAAGAACAAGAGAGAAAAAGAGAGAGAGTACGAGTGAGAAAGGGGAATAGAAAAGAGACGAAAAGAATGAGGGAACGATCGACGTTTTTTCCAGCGAGGTCCGAGGTCATGAGTCACTACACAATCTAATGCCTTTCCAAGTTGGAGAGAAAAAAGGGAACAAAGGAAGAAAAAGAAATGATATACCATCATCTTGCTCCCGCATTATACATATTTTGTATACATAAAAATAGAATTAAGTAATTTTATGGAAAGCGAATAAATTATCCTTCATTCTTCTGTGGTCAAGAAATTTTGATGGGTCTCAGATAAAACTTTTTTGTTTTTATAGAAATGGAGACACGCCATTTGTGTACTAAAAAAATCTAAAAATTCAATTTTAATAGTGAAAATAATTTCACTTTCAAATTCGACATTTTTTCGATTATCAAATTTTGGAATAAGAAAATCAAAAATCCCCCTACAAAGCAAAGAATTTTTTAAATTTTTGTTTGATGCGGAATTTTTAGATAAAAAATGAAACGTGATCAATTCGAAACGGAGCGCCTTACACATCTGACGTACCAAGAAAGCACGCATACTTCAGTTCGTTGAACTTTTTATGTCCATCTCACCACACTTCTATCCAATGAGTAATTCTATCCATACGTAATATATGCGTTTTTTTATTATCACTTGATTTTCGAGTGCTTTTTCATATTCATGCACATTGTATTTTCTTCAATTTCCATTATGACGAATCCTTGAAATTTTTCAATAATACAACAGAGATTGTTCAAAAAGAATATCTAACCAATGAGTAATTTAATCCGTGCGAAAAGTATGACTTTTTTATTGTCAGTCGACTTTCGAATATTTTTTCCTTGCATTCGACTTTTTTTTATTTATTTAAATTTTTTGAAATTCGGTAATAGCGAATTTTTTAATTTTTCTAATTAAATATAAATATGAAATTCATTTGAAACATAAACTCGTTGATTTTTAAATAATTTTTCAACTTAAAATTTTATTTGTTTGAATTTGTGTTGTTTCGAATCGTCGAAGTGCGCTTCAGTAAAAAAAACAACGATTTAAACATGAAAAAGTAATGTGCATGAAATAGGTAAATGACGATTGTCCACGTACTAGTTAGAGAAAGACTTCGAGCACAAACAGTAACCTGTGTTTATACGCCTTGTTGCGATAAAACGAATGACGAATATTCGTCACTTGATCGTTAATTTTTTATCGGTATCGATAAAAAAACGTGACTCGTGGCATGAAAAAATCGTCAAGGCCGGCAGCGGGAAAATTTTTAATTTAGTTATTCATTAACCATTTGGTTCAAGTATAAATAAAAAAAATGTAATCGAAAATTTGACTAAATTGAATATCCGGTCACAAATGCATCTGTCGCTGATGAGAAAAAATAAACGAAATAAAGGGCAGACGCGACGAGTCATCGATTAACGAACTCATAAAGTGACGTCACGAAAAAAATGTCGACGAAATTTTATGTCCCTTGTAAAATAATGGATATTACTATGATTACCAGAAATAAAAAAGTCACCTATTTTAAAAGTTCCATGCACGAGACAAAATGTGATGTAATGACTATAAAATAATCTCGTGCGATCGAGAACCGTGCCTCGAGTCAACAAACCTGAATGAAAAGGTCAACGAGTACTTTTTCACTTGGTTCACTGTACTTATATTTTTTATCATTTTCATCATTTGAATAAATTTTATTTTAAAAAATGTTAAAATAAAATATTTCGAATAAATAAGTTTTTTATCATTAATTTTTGTAATGAATTTGTATCGTTTGGTAAAAATCAATTTTTTAAATTATATCAAAATGCAATATTTCGTAAAAATTATTTTTCTTAGTTAAATTGTAATGAGAACTTTTTGAGTTATCTTTCGAGTGTTCGTTGGTTGTCGAGTGACAGGACTGACAAGGTTTTTCCGAGATACACATTGGATGCGATCGATTGTCGTTTCGCGTTAGTCCATTCTACTGTATGGATGGTCTCTACATACGATTCTTGTAGAAAATGTTACTATAGACTTTCTTTCCGTACGTGCACACGTCCGAATCGAGCGAAATGTCCCTATAAGCCCTTCTCAATTATTTACGAAGCAATTACACTAACGTTGCTTGTGTTTCACAAATAAAAGTTTACTCCGTGCACAACCCAGAAAAAGAAACACCAAATTCGTTTCTTAGACATATGATAATCGTTTGACCGACAAAAAAATTACTAATGACCAAAAAATTTTGTAGATAAATAACTTAATTTTTTAACATTAAATAAATTTTTAAAAAATTCGACGTATGCAAAAAAATAAAAAATAGTAAAGTACCTCAAAATCCACAAATATGATTTCCTTGTTATCGTCTACGAATATCCTCAGCCAAAGCACTCAATTATCACATAATTCACACGAATTAGACGTTAAAAAATTATCACTTGAACGAAATAAATATTTTATAAAGTCTTAGTTTCATGTTACACTGTGCTCTGAACCCATGAAAAAATTGGGAGTCTTTATTCCGAGACACACTCAACATTCGAGGCTGCTAAAATTCTAAACACGAAAAACAAAAAAATTAATTAAAATGATAACCCTCAATAACGGTTAAATTTGGTGACTACGAAGATCCTGTCGTTGCACTCGATTTTCGCATAATTTAAAAAAAAATAAGCTATGAGGAAGAATTTTTACTTCCACGAAACAATAGATGTACGTTAAAATTTCGTGCTTTGAAGTCATTCAATAATTACAAATAAACGTGAGAAAAAAATTTCGAATGATAACGTTCAAATTTGGCTAAATTAGGTGATAATTATTCTTAATTGATGATAAAAATCCTGATGAAGCACCCAATTGACGTAATTCCTACGTTAAAAAATCATTACTAGAAAATGTAATATTCGATAAAATTTGAGCCTGCCCGTGAATTCGAAATTCTTAGAAAACGCACCAAAATTCCGCACGATTGAAAATTTGGAGCCACCACGAAAAAAAAAAAACGACACCGTTCAAGAATGTCTTTAAAATTCAATAATAACCATGCGAGGTTTCAACGAACGCAATGCATCTGGATGAAATCGCTACCGGTGGTTACCCGATGTCGAAAATAATTCGAGTCGTCTAAAAATAATGCGCCCACTTTGCGACGATAGCCAGCGTCTTTCGCGTACACGTAATCCTATGGCAACAGGCTAACCAGCAGCCTTCGTTTCACTCGAACGCTCTCACTCCACCATACGTAAAAACTTTTTCACCGATTTCGTCGTCGGCGAGGAAAAAAAGTAGCACGGTGATCGTCGAGGGTAAGACTTGTCGCGAAACGCGTCGCGAACCGATTTCCAACGGCATCGAAGATCGACTGGACACGCTTCGCTGTCACTCGGCACGATACGCGTGTTGTATGGTCCGTAACCTTGGGGAGGGGGAAGAAAGAGTCCTCGATGAAGGTTCACGGGAAATTTTCGTGGTTGACCGTCTTCCAAAATTCCAGCTAAATGCTTATTCAAATGTTTTATATATTTCCACATGTCCGGTATGACACTTACACCGAATAAACATTAGATTGGTAAAAACGTCGGTAGATGTCGCGATTGTCGCTCTTTTCAACGTTTTTTTCCCTTCTACCTGTTTTAATTTTGTATCCTTTTTTCGCGTGTCGCCTATTCGGCTAGTAACAAAAATTTCTCACGAAGATACCGATGAAAACAATAAAAAGAAAAATAAAGCCCGGAAATTACTGCGCTTTAAATTTGAAAAACAAACGATAAAAGTGTCTCGCGATGTTTCTCCCGTTTCGCTCCGCCACGGCTCGTAATCAGAGACCCGCTTCCCATCTACTTTTTCTCCCTCACGCTTTTACGATGCAACGAACAGGATCAGGTTCGACTAGTCTCAAGATAAATCGAGAAACATCTCTTCTCGATTCTCACTATCATTTCCACAATAACCGTCGCGCTGAAAACGGTTTATTCGCACAGCGAAGAATATTCTTCGGGAAACTTTGATTCGTGAATATAAACGAGAGCCGCGATGACGAGGGTATACTCGCGTTTGTAACACGAGTTTCGTATACAAAGTATATATAACTCCGTGGCGCGGTCACTCAGGAGTGGAGCGCGCACGCCGTTACCGTGGAACTGAAGAAGAAAACCTTTCGTACGAGTCACAAAACACAGCGCTCTCTCGTTGTTGCGGCGTTGGTACGTTCGCCTCGCCCGTGTGAGAGGAAAGGAGAAAGAAAGAAAAGAGAGAGAGAGAGAGAGAGAGACAGTCGAACGCGAGAAGCCGTTCGTGTACATTCACCGATCTACGTGTAAGTTATGCATACACGAATACACACTTGTTCATTTCGTAGGAACGTACAGAGTGTATGAGATAGGTACAAACGCGTATAGATCGAAGAAAGAGAGAGAGAGAGAGCTGGACAATATGCGAAGAACGAGGTGAGCGGGGAAAAAAGACGGACAGTCGCGGAGAGGCCAGTTTCGCGAAGATAGAAAGAAAGAGGCAAGAGAACCTCGAGAAAAATAAAAAGAACGAGAGTGAGAGAGAGAGAGGGAGAGAAACAAGTGAACGGCCGAGGCGAAGGAATATAAAAGGGGCGCGCGCGACTCGTGTGGGTCGTTTCGTGCCAAAGTGTGCAGGTTTCGCATACAGATTTCTTTCCTGATTATTTATGCCCTTGTCTGCTGCTGTTTGAAGTGCCATCTGAACTTTTTGTAAACAAACTCTGTATTCGAGTTTTTCTTTGTTTCGGAGACGATTCTCAGGACGAAACAGTTTGGAGTCAATAATTAGATGTTTTAGTACTAAACGATAATGGAAATTGAATAAAATGTTCTTTTACGGAAATTATGAAAGATGTTTATGGATTTCTTTGTCCTTTTATCATTAATTTACACGTATTTTTGTCTATTATGTCGAATGTACTAATAAAACTTACGTAAAATTCCCTATACGAGAAGACGAACGTAGGCAAACAGGTACGAACCTGTAGCGTAGAATAAGAATGAGCGGAAGGAAATGGACATCGGAGATTTCGTCTTGGATTCTCTGCAATGATGAAAATTTCTGTGTCAGATTCAACAATTTTACTCAAGTTCAACAAAATAAATAGAAAATCTGAATAAGTACAAGATGTACCTGTTTTCTTATTTTCTATTTACGCGAAAAGAGTGAAATTGCTCGCGATGCTCAAGAGCGTGAAATCGAAAAATTTCTACGATACATCGAGCACGAAAAGTTTCCTTGAATGAAACAGGACAATGACGCAGGACGACCCACGTTCTTGGTCGTGCGACCAGGACGTTTCGAAAAATCTCGTCCCTTCCTTTATTAGGAGACAATTCAACATCCTGGAGGCTTTTAACGGAAAGAGAAAAAGAGAGACGGAGAAATGGCTCGACAGCGTCGCGATGCGAGAAAAAAGGAGAAATATCGAACGAGGGAATTAGAGAATGAGTGAATGAGATGAGAGACGACTGGTAAGGAGCTGAAGACAGAATAGGAGGGAGAAAACCGGCAAACGAGGTGGAGACGTCGAGATGCTCGAGAACTGCGGCCGAGACTCCCGACGAGATTGGCGAGAGAAGACCGAGAATCACGCTCGTCGAAGTTCCTTTTCCTTCCTCTCTCTCTCTTTCTTTCTCTCGGGTTGGACCTCTCGAAGTTCCAAGACGTACCACACGCACAATATAAAAAGATATACCTACCTACCGGTCGCAGACCCGCGCACATTATGTCGGCCATTTTGCCCCATAGGCGCCGCACAGGGTGGGCTCGTGCAACTCAAAAAGATGTTAGCAAAAAAAATGACAGGCGTTCACGTCACGTCATTTTCTATCGTTTATCAATTTTTGCAATGATGGAATTGGATTTAAAAATCCTACGCAAATTGTACTTATTGATTTCTTGATAAAAACCTTGTGATAATTATTTTGTAAAAAGGATTTTTCAGGATATGAATTTGTTGACATGTTTAGTGATAAATAAAAACATTTGAAAACGATTCTACGCAAATCGGTTGTCCTCATTGATTTCTTTGAAAACAATTCGTGTCTATCCTGTTGTGAAGGATTTTGCGGGATGACAATTACACAGCAGGTCGAAAGTTTCAGCTGGTAGTTAATCCCATAAATAAAACTCTTGAGGAAAATCGAGAAAGAAAAAAGAAATACATTGAAGTACATGCTGTATGAGCAGGTGCGTCACGTCACGGTCACTCGACTCGGCGAATCCTACACAACTTATTAAATATTGGCTCGTATAACGTTGCAATTAAGAAACTTCATAAAATTAATAAAATATGCAAACTTTCAAAAATTTTACAACGCAATAATTAATTATTATTTATAACAAAATTAATAATTATTTAATAAAAAATTCCCGTTCCTGTGAAGATTTGATCTCATCATTTTTCAACAGACATGTATTTTTTTAAAATTAATTTATCAACGATTACTTACAATTGATTTTTTTTTTACAATCTCATTAAGTCTCCTGTCCAAAAGTTCAGCATCAAGACGATGCTTACACAAATATTGTCCTTCCAGAAATAAAACAGGTATTTCGTATTTGTACAATTGCAGAAAAGTTTCGTTGCCGACTGCGGTTATATCGATCTCTTTCAGTTGATATCGATTGTAAAAACGAGTTTTCAGTTCTTCTTTCAGGACGTCACATAATGGACATGGATGCTTGGTGTACAGTGTCAGTATAGGCGGCGATGAAACTTGATGAGATCTACGAAATTTGTTTTCACGATTCGTAAAAATAACTTACCGAAATAATTCAATAACAAATTCAAAAATTTATTGTCGTCTTGTAGCTCATCTTGATTAAGTACAGACGATATATTGCATTTGATTACTTAAAAAAATATATAGAAATGCGTATAGATTTAACAATTGCGATTGGAATTCGATCTTCGGATCGATAGGTAGTTTTTGGCTCGTCATTCAATCATCGGTGATGAAAACTCACAATTTTTCAATAAGGATCGAAGAAGCTCCGCCACCGCCGTTACAAATAGATGCGACTCCTTTCTCTCCAGCTTTTAACGAATGAACGAGGTGGACGATTATTCGAGCGCCTGACATTCTGCGAACGTTTGAATGTGAGATTAAAAATGTGCTGAAGTTCGAGTTCCGAGACATTGTATTTAAAAAATTTCATCAACAATCCTATACCCTATGGGATGGCCGAGGGAAACAGCTCCGCCGTGAATATTCACTCTCGATGGGTCAATGTCCAAAAGCTTTTGATTCGCGAGTACAACGGCACTGAAAGCCTCGTTTATTTCCCACATTGCGATATCCTCTGTATTTACATTGGCATTTTTCAGAAGCTGAAATAAAAATATAAAAAATTTTCATAATTCGAATACATTTATTTATAAATAAAGAAAAAAACTCACAGTTGGTATGGCAAGTGCAGGTGCAATCGGAAAATCTATCGGCTCGGTTGCTGCATCAAAAAATCCAACTACCCTTGCCAAAGGTTTGAGATTCATTTTTTGAGCGACCTCAGAGTTCGTGAGGATCAAAGCAGCAGCTCCATCATTCAAAGTGGATGCATTACCGGCTGTTACCGTTCCATTTTCTTTCTATATCAGAATAAATAAAGTCGACTGGTTAAAGTGGCCAACTTGGACGCTTGGAGTGATAAAAGATAATGAAAGCAATAATTTCTAAAGATAATTGACTCTAATTTTCAAGACAAAATTAGAAGAGAATTAATATCGAAAATCACGTCATCAGAGGATTTGAAGAAAAATGTATGGACTTTCCAACTTAGCAGCAAACATTTGTTACTTTTCCCGACTCCAAATCATTGTTTACATCATTTTTTTAAAATTCTTACTTGAAAAACTGTCTTGAGCGTATGAAATTTATCAAAATTGACTCGTTTGTACTCTTCATCTTCTGAGACAACGAGATCCGGTTTTCCCTTTTTCTGTGGAACATTCACAGAAACAATTTCATCTTTGAAAACATTTTTTTCCCATGCTGCAGCGCTTCTCTTGTAACTGGAGATAGCAAAATTATCCTGATCTTCTCGTGTAATTCCATGTTTCTTGGCAGTATTCTCAGCACAATTGCCCATATGGAATTTGTTGTAGACATCTGTGAGACCATCAAAGACAATTCCATCCTCTAGTTTCATACCACCATAGGTAGTTTCACCACGTTTGAGATAAAATGGTACATTCGACATTGATTCCATTCCCCCTGCTAGAACCACTTCTTGGTGACCACACTGGATTGCCTGTGATGCCAGCATCACGCTTTTCATCCCACTCGCACATACTTTATTCACAGTTGTGCAAATTGTAGACTTTGGAAGACCTAAAACAGAAAATCAAATAATTAAAGAAAAATTTCCAAAACCATCAATCAATTTCCTTTATCTACAGATATTAACCAGCGAAAATTGTAGCTTGTCTAGCTGGAGCTTGGCCCAAGTATCCTTGACAAACATTTCCCATGTAAACTTCTTTGACTTGTTCCTTGGGAATAGCTGCACGCTCTATCGCAGCCTAGTGTACATAAAAAAGTTACATCAGTACAAAAAAAAACAATTTTTACAAATTTGATCATAAATACAACCTGAATGGCAACTGCTCCAAGTTTCGGAGCAGGAATTGAGGAAAGGGATCCCAGAAAAGATCCCATGGGCGTCCTCGCTGCACTGACAATGACCACATCTTTGAGAGTAACTTTTGTACTGTATGTGCGACAACCGGTTAAGCAATTCTAAAAACATTAAAAATAATTTTAATTAATAAAAATATAATACAGCATCATACAACATAACATGTAAAAGTTTTCAACAATATTGGAACGTGTCTTATCAACGTTATTTACACACGATTTAAATGGCTGATTGGAATTGGTAAAGTGAACTTTGATACACCAACATATTGTCACTGGTTTGTTTCTTTGTTTTTTACCTTCATCGCATTTACGGAGAGCATGATGAGGTTTTTATTGTAGTAAAGTCTCTATGAAAATGTAGTAGAAAAATGTAAAATTATAAAAAAAGAGAAAGCACCGGTTTCGATCACATGAGAAGTGCCGGTGGATTGGTTGAAACTGTGGAGAGTGTGGAGTAGAGTTCGCTCTTATCAAAAGGTCAAAAGATGGGCCTCTCGCATATACAAAAGTCCACGAACACACACTACGGCTGGTGATGTGTGTCGACTTCTCCCACTCGTGGCATCGTTTCGCGCGTGCGCGGATTCGTCTTCTTGCGGAATTCGTGTTTGTTGCTTCGGAGATGCGTGTATGATGTGGAATTTGACAGTTCATCACTGTGAGGATACGTAAAACAGTGTTATGTATATATAAAGTTTCCCTTTCGCTCCGAAACAAAAACAAATCGGTTGGCAAGTTCCGCGAGAAGGAACACTGAACAGAAAACGTTCTGACAAATTCGTGAACAATCTGTGACGCTTCAACTGTAAGAATTTATTCTTGAAGACAAAATATTCGAACGATAGACTTTGTTTTGTTTTTCTGATCGTTCTCTCCGAAACAACAATCTCGTCTCGTATTATTGCATTTGAAACAATAAAAATCAGAAAAATGTCGATTCATTTATAGAAACAGCATCAGCAAAGTATAATCGAAATTGTCATACAATCAAATAATCGAGGATTCGAAAAATCGAAGATAAATTCTTTTTCCTAGTTGTTTATTTGACAGATCGGTCAAAACAAGAATGAACGTTGAGGAGAACAGGTTAAGCACGTACGTCGATTGGCCAGCGAATGCAGCAATAAGCCCTGAGCGTTTGGCCAAAGGAGGATTTTACTGTACGGGTAGACCTCTGGAGGTTCAATGTTTTCTCTGCGGAGTTAAAATTTCTGACTGGAATTATGGCGACCAGGCTATGGTCAGACATCGCCAGGCGGATCCAGAATGTCCATTTGTTCTACGACCAACCGAAACCTGCAACGTTCCCTTGGTTCGACCTTTGGAAAATTCTGCTTCTAGTAATTGGTCCGAAGCACCAAGCGCTGTAGATTCGCCTGTTGCCTCCGTCTCACACACTTCAATTCATTCCATGAAGCACGTACTTAACAGGCTAAAGTCATTCGAAAATTGGCCCATATCGCTGATTGTGTCTCCAGGGAGTCTTGCCAAAGCTGGATTCTATTTTCTCCAGAGTAGGACCAGGGTATTGTTCTTTTCAAACACTTTGGTTTTGAGATTTTTAAATTATACTATTGTTATTCTTGCTGCAATAGATTCAGTACCTATATTTTTCATTTTTTTAATTAATTGTTTTAGGTAAAATGCGCATACTGCAAAGGCATCATTGCAAAGTGGGAAGTCGGAGATGATCCGGTGAAAAAACACAGAGAATCCTTTCCAAATTGCAATTTTTTCAATCATCCGTATATAGCGGAAGGTAATGTTGAAATTTCCTTACTTATTTTTGATGCAACGTTAATTCTATAATATGAGGAAATAGAGAGTTTCTACTGTAGTAGAAAAAATATTGCAAGCTCAACATAGCATGTACCAATGATTTTAAGTCGTCTGATTATAGCTGCGACTAAAAATATAACTCTTTTGGCAATGTCACTTTAGCATGTTGATGCAGCAGTGCATTTTCACATGCTGTGTCAAGATCAGCTGTGGTTATTGTGAATTTATAAAATTCGTTGATGGGATCAGGTATCGACGATTGTGGAACAATTCTCATACGAATTTGACCTTTTCTAACTGTTCATTTTTATTAACAAAACTAATAAAGCAAAATATCAGTAAAAAATAACTCGTGAATGAATATTATAAGAAATGTGTGTGCTATTTTTTTTCAGTGTTGACTGCAGAAAAAGGCGAGTTGAGTAATATTAAGCTCGTTCCTGGTACGAGCGTCGATCTCAGCGAACTGGGAGTTCAAAGACACACAGCTCCTCGTGATCCAAAACATTCCACGTATGAAGGAAGATTAAGAACGTTCGAAGGATGGCCAGAGAATCTCAAACAAACACCGGAAATATTGGCCCTCGCGGGATTTTACTACATCGGTCAGATTTCTTTGTACATTTCGGTACCAACGTAAAATTGATATAACGAAAAACTAAAAAGAGGTGTATTATTCGTTTATATAGGAGCGGGAGATCAAGTGAGATGTTTTCATTGTGACGGAGGTTTAAGGAATTGGGAAGAAACGGACGATCCGTGGACCGAGCATGCCAGATGGTTTCCGAAATGCGGTTTCGTATCGCTTGTACGTGGTCAGGAGTTTATCAAGCATTGTATCGATAATAGGCCATCTCTGGATCCTTCGGTGGGTATTCATAATTTTCCTTTGATTTTTTTATCGCATGTTTTCGTATTTAAATCAATGAATAATCATTGTTTTATTATCTTCTCATTTTGAATAATTATCATTTCACTTTGATTTTAAATTTAATTTCTTACTACTTGAATTGTTGAATAATCATCGCGTCATTTTCATGCAGATACTCGCGGGAGTACCCGAAGATGACGGCGGCAATTCGATGTCACAACCTGCTCAAACCTCATCGAATGCAAGATCGCGAGCTCGAGAAATAACGGACGCCGAAGTAGAGAGCCTCCTTAGCTCTGAACCAGCAATGGTTAGTTCATATCCAGTTTTAAAAATGATCCAATCACGCGAACGATGGATATGCTCATTCGTGCGATATAATGACATTTCAGGCAGCCTTAGGAATTGGCTTGAATGTTGGAAGAGTAAAAATGGCAATAAAGCAGAGAATCGAAGCAACGGGATTGCCATACGCGAATGCTGACGAATTGATCGAGGACGTGAGACACGTGCAACTGGCCGAGGAGAATGATATGTACGTTTTTATTGATAAAAAAGGAATCTTCGATAGATTCGATAAATCCACAATATTTTCAGGCCGGAAAGGGTCAATGCCGAATCGCCTACTTCGGAATTGACGACTTTTCTCAATAGTGTGATAACGTTCCAAGCGAACAACGGATCTGCGACCGAGGAAGCCAGAAACGCGCAGCCAGCTCAAGAGAATAATACGTACGATATTGATTGATCATTACGATATTGATTATTGATTTAAAAAAAAAGTAATCTTCGATATATACGATAAAATCAAAATCTTTGCAGATCTGAAGCGGTCAATACCGAATTGCCGACCTCGGAATTGACGAATTTTCTCAATTATGTGATAACGTTCCAATCGAACAACGGATCTACCGATGCGGTTGCTTTACCGGACACTCCAGCCGAATGCATGAAGAATACAGAAAAAATACATCCTAAGGTCGAGAATGGCGAGAGCTCGAACGAATCGAAATCCGAACCTGAGAAATCTCTTCTGAAAGATGAACTTTCTCATCTTGACAGAACGAGTGAGTTTTTTGACATGTGTCAATAGAAATTATTAAGGTCCAAATTACTTTAAAACGAATTTAAATCTCTATTTAATTCGGTATTAAATTTTTCAGTCGCTCTGGAGGAGGAAAATCGTAGATTGAAGGAAGCTCGTCTGTGCAAAATCTGCATGGATCGTGAAGTTTCTGTTGTTTTCTTACCATGCGGACATCTCGCGACGTGCGTACACTGCGCTCCCTCTCTGACGCATTGTCCAATGTGTCGACAAGAGATTCGGGCGACAGTACGTACCTTCTTAGCTTGATCGCAAATCTGGTAGACGACCTCCTATTAGCGAATATTAACGAATTTGCATAGCAATTTAGAATGAAAGAAATAGCGGGTAAAATGAGATGCAAGATATTTGATGGACAATAGCGGTTAAGCTAGATCGCACTTAAGACAAAAAAGAAACCTAATATATTATAAATAAACAAAATGCATATATGAAGAATATTTATGGGATTAGCGAGACTAAAATCGTACTAAAGAGAAAAAAAAGTTCCGGAAAATCTATTTATTGAAGAATTAAATATTTAAAAGTCCTTCCTCTATTTTTGTTCGTTCCTAAATTAATCGCAGTCACAAACATATCCGAAGGAAAAATATATAATATGACGGGAAAGAACAAACAAGATAGCGAGCTTGACATTATTTGGATAAGGAACTTGTCGTTTTCGGCTATGAAACTTTGGAAATAATCGTCGCGATAAGATAAGCGCTCTTTAACGATAAACGACCATGTACTATAATTTTACGGCTATCCTCCGTTTCTCAATGGTGTCTAAACGTGACTACGTCTGGGGTAAAAACTATCGACAAAGCTTAAAAATTCGTATTTTGTTCCATTAATTTATTATTAACTTGTGATTTTTTTTATTTTCTTAAGACTCTTCTCGTCTTTATTTATTTTCTAAAATGTACTATCTGCGCATAATTACACCGAGTATTAAAAATGGAAAATTATTGGTCACACAAATATTGCGATCCGTTCGATAAAAATCATCAATGACTGCCTATCTCGAAGTTAAAAAATTTCTCGATACGCGCGCAATCGTAATGAGCAGAAAAATATCAATTCCTCAGAGATTAAAAAAAATTGTTTAGAAATGATATTTATTTTCTAAATTATACAGTCTATGCATAATTACGTTAAGTGTTAAAAATGGAAAATTAAATTATTGGTAAAACAAATGTTATGATCCAATTGAAAAAAATCCTCAATAATTTATTAATCCGAACGTCGTGAAAATGAGAAGAAAAATCAACCCTTTCTTCAAAGATAAATAGAAAAGGAATCATGGAGAAACAAAGATCGATAAGATACCGATATTTTCATTGATTGATTCTGTTTTTTGACCTCTGGTTCATTGTTTGATAAAATATTAATTATTTTATTCACGATATGCATCATTCGCGACACATTTCCATGTAAATCCGAAAAACAAACAAAGGTGACAAACGGCGTTTAACAACGAAGCGATTGCAACATCGGTTACTTATCTTTCTGTAGTTTAATTCCTCAGGTTTTCCTGCGAAGAGAACATTTACGATAAGAACAATCTCCGGAGTGATATTGAAGCTTTTGACGAGTTCTGTAGTCGAGAGCTGAAGAATGGATTTCAAAGTGCAACAGGACGCCGATCAAGGCGCCGCGAGCTCGCGGCGGTGAAAAAAAAATCAGGAAACTGCATACCGACTGAAAATTTTTTTTCTCCTCTACTTCATCGTAATTGATATTCATCGTAACCCATTGTTTTGTGCCAAGATATTCGAAGTACGTCAGCGACGATGGAAATTAAAGCAGAAGTGAGTCACGCTCGAAACGTGTATATTTTAATGATTTTTTTCTTTAATTCTATACCCAACAAGAATCTCGAGGAATTCAATCATTATTATATAAGGAATTTGAAAATAGTTTCGCGAGCGCAGTTGCCACGCCACCGATCCGCATATGGCCAGCGCTTCCGCCGGATATATCCGCAAACTTTTCAACCTCAAATCTATTGCCGAGTTTATTTATTTTTCTCTGAATTTACGCCGATAAAACGAGTCTTCGTTTTTCATGTCTTTTTAACGATTTTTTAATCGATGCGGAATCAAGGAAGAGAAAATAGTTTTCGTTTCGACAATTCGAGTGGAAATTACTGCAAATGTTGTTTTTTTCCTCATTACCGAGAATTTTCTTATCCAAGGAATTTTTTTTCCGCGTGATTTTTTTCCTCTTAAAATGCGTGAGAAAGAATTCATACAATGGTTAAAAAATAAAGGCGTGGGCGCGTATGCAATTATCGATGGGAGGACGTTTATTAGAGAATTGTTTTTACGCGTGTGCGTGGACAAAGCTCACTTTAAACGTTTGTTTTAAAGCCGACGTGCCTCGTTGGTGTTTCATCAACGAAGTTTCCGAGAAGCGAGTCTCATGACTCAAACATGGTCCAGAGATAAACAAGCTATATTGGACTCTGGTTTCATATGCATCTGTCTCCGTTCCGCTCTCGTTTTTTCGATTACTTCATATCGTTCCGAGCGCACACACACACAGACTTGGAACAAGCGCAATCCTGTTCCCCCGGCGCACACATTTTTTTCCTCCTCGCTATTCTGTCGCCAGCCCGCAAACCCGTGTCTGCGTCCACGCTCGTTTTATCATTCGTCAGAATGAATTTATGATATCGAGCATACTTCGTGAAACTCATCGCAGAATTCACACGAAAGCACGTTCGAAATTGAAAAGAGAAACGCGTCGAACGAAAATATTTTTACGACGCATATATAATTCGTAAAAACAGAAATTGTAGGTTAAAAATAATGATCCGCAGCTTTTTTATCGGGTATTGCGCTATTCTGTGTCATATATATTTTTGGAAGAATTCCGAGAAATTCGTTGATGCGTATTTCGGAAAAATCGGCTCGTAATCCTAGGAGGGTTTTGGAGCACGCAGCTGGCGCCTGTTTAATCGCTTTTCTCACGAGACTTCCTTTCTCCTTTGTGGAGAGGTCCGCGACGATACCAGCGCCGCCGCTTTTGTACTACGTCTTACAGGAAAATCGTCGAAGACCTTGCGCGCTTCATTCGAAAGACTTTGTACTTGGGCATTGTATGCACTCTAATTTTTCATCTTTTTTCATTTCAGTTACTCATCACGAAACGACGAATTCTTAAAAATCCCAAGAATTAAAAAAATATGTACTCTGCGACATTTTTATCAAATTCTTTGTCTCTCATTGTTAATGAAAATTCACACGCTCCCATAAAGTTTTCCTGCGCTCGGAAACGTCGCAGTAAAACTTTGCGCATACGAGCAAATTGTTAGCCCCAGCATAGGCGAGATTACTCCCCTTTTCAGAGACCGAGTTTATCGATCCGTCGGAAGCCTTAGGCAAGGGGGAAAAGGGCCGCCCTTCGATTTTAACAATAATCTTGGGAGTCAGTCAGTCGGCGTTAAACCTGCCGCGTGTTCGAAGTTTTTCCTATCAAAATTTTCCCGAGGCTCAAAAAATTTTCGATCGAAACAGAGCAACTTTCTTTTACCCCTATGGCTTCGTGTGATCATCGCGAGCCTCCTCGTTAAAAAATAATTAACGATGTGACAATCCTATTTCGTGGAATATTCATTATAAAAAATAGGAGACCATTATAGACTCGTGGATAATAAGTGTCGCTTTTTTGTCACGGCTGACGGCCTTTTCCCGTGGCCTTCTCTCGTCACTAGCCAGTATTTTGGTTTTTGTATTTGTAATAAACGCGACGTCAGCGAGCGGGCAAAGCAGCCGGGGCACCGTGTGGAGCGAGGCGAGGAACGGCCATTGCGGTACTCACTCGTTGCCTGTTAACCAAGTGAGATGCTCGCTTCGCAGCGTTACGCGACCGTGTCCCTTTCATAAATATATTTTTTTCTTTTTCTTTTTTTTTCCTATAATTTAAAAAAAATCGAACGTCAGTAAACACACCGAGTTAACATAAATTTTTACGTTTTTTCCTCATCATCGATCTCATCTCATTTTCATTTTTCTAAATACTCTTCAGTGTTGGTTTTGTGTGTGTGTTTTTTTACGATCCTCGTTTCGTAAATTTTTTAAAATAAGTTACGTGAAATTTCTCGGAGTACAAGGATAAACAAACGAGGCGTCAGCAACAAGAGGGCGTGACGGTACGTTGAAAAAAAAAACAACGAAAAACTCTTACAGGGCGAGTCCCGGGTTTCATCCGGTTTGTTTTTTCATTTTTTGCGAGGCGACGAAGTTGAAAATCGCTGAGAAGTCAGGATGAGGCCTGGAACACTGCCATATTGCGTTTCTGTAACGAAGAATGAAAAATTTTAAGTTTCTAGTACACTCGAGTAGAACTTATCGTACAAAAGTTTTTTTATCGTTACTCACCTCGAAAAAAATCGCACGATAAGTGCTTGGAAAAAAATTTTCCCATTAGCGCGCTTGTCTCGAGTATTTTTTTTTCAATTTCAACGAACACGGACGCGATTGTAAAGATAAGTTTATCAGGACGCGAAGCTTTCGAATTCTACGTATTATTGACCGAGACGAGAAAATTTCGTAGATTGTGCCAAAATGAATTGTTGATAAGCGGACTTCGTTGTGTTTAGGCATCGACGCGTGTCGTTACGCGGACGTCGCTGTACACATGTAAATATTGCAAGTTTCACACGGTCGAGACACTCCTTGAATTATTTTGCGATGTATAAACGGCAAACGTCGCATTCTTCGAGCAGCTTTCGAATGACATTTTTGCATTTTCATACGTGACGACTCAGGTCGATTGAATTACGTTTCTTTTTACGTCTACGATCCTTGAGGACAAAGAGAAAAAGAGACAACGAATATTTTTTTACTCCGTGTATAAAATACTCGTGAGCTTATTCCGTCGAAATTGGCTTCCTGTACGACAGCCAAAAGAGAGTCCTGTTGGTCTCATCCGTCTGGCATTATGGTACAAAGAACGCGCTTTGTACTCAAGGGACAAACACAGAACACACACGAGCTCAGTGACGTACACAAAGCGATATGTGTCTCTATCTCGCTCGCGCGCCCACTTCCGTCTATCGCTGCTCGCGGAGCCACGCTCTGCGGACTTTGGCGGCGTTGCCGCTTCTCCGAGCGATTGGCAACGCGGACGAGAATCGTGTGTGCGGCCGCGAGAGAGAGAGCTCGGCATACTCGAAAAATTTACACGAGAGAGAGAGAGAGAGAGCGAGGGACACAAAAAACATGTGAAAGTTCAAATAAAGATTACGGTTTCGCGACGCGTATGCTCGTGATCGAATAAAGCAAGAATGTACGCTAGTTTTTTTTTGTTAAACGTATTTTTTCGTTTTCTTCGAGATGATGCTCACACGCCAGCTGGAAGAGCCGCGTGAACCTTTTTTCATCCCTTCGAATTTCTACTCCGATACGAAAAATAATAAATAACGATATTTCGTTCCTTCTTTCAAGACGCAAAAGAGATTCGTAGGTAGAAACGTCGCTGTTATGAAAAATCGAAATCGGAGCTCCTATGTCGATCGCAATATATAAGACCGCCCACGAATTATCATCGTATACTTACAACAACGCCGAGTAGACGTAAACGCGAAGGATAATGTTCGTGTAATTTTATCGGAAATTACTATTTACGTCCTTTTGATTCGGCGCCCCCGTAGAAGCGCTTGTATGGAATTCTCGTAGGATGGTGATCCGTGACGACGCTCGTCGTGAATCAGCGCTCCGTGGCCTTTTTTGGCGTTACAGCGCAAAACTCTCCCACTACAATAATAACAATAATGGATGGAGGTAGAAAAAAAAGATCGTAGCTTAAAAAAAGAAAACGTGAACAAAAAGTTTTCAGCTCTGCATCCATGAATGAAAGTACTCTCGGTTCTTCTTTGAAATACTGAATACCTATTTTTTAGCCTGCATCGTCGTCCGGATTGGAATTTCTTCGGATTATCTTTTTTTTTAACTCTCCTCTCGGTTCTATTCTTGCGATTGATGCTGTACCAACTCGGCGTCTGGAATGCTGGCGCAGCATTATATATCCATACAATAATTACGGAGAGACACGCTCATTCCTCCGGGCTGTCGGGGAGAGTGGGAGAGAATGAAAATTCATGGTACCGCTCGTGCTAGCCGTACGGCCCTCTCGACGGAGAGAAAAGGAAACTGGGAGGGGGAAGCGTTCCAACGTGGACTCCGACCGCGATGAGGCCTCTTTTGCCTCTACAGTAGACTCTCGATTAAATATTTCGCTCGGGACACGTCGTATTTCTGCACGAACGTTCTTTTTTTCGAGATAAACCGAAAATCTGCGAATTTTGAGGTTAACATTTGAAACTAGATACGTCGGAGATTTCATTCAGAGGCTGAATTTGAAATTCTTTGAATCGTTTCATTGAGGATGCTCACTGTAGAGATGAAGAGTAACGAGAGAAGGGAGAAAAGAAATAATACGGGGGCATGGCAAACAGGACGTTGCCGTGCTGTGTGGAAGTGGACGCGATGCGCCTGCGCGCACGAGGAATATTCATGCATTTGTGTATGCGTGTGGATAAACACCGACAAGCGTCTACACACACGGACACGGGTGAACGAGCCGTGTACAGCTGTGAGGCACATTTGTAACTGCGAGGTCGCTTCTCGGCGTTTCTCGAGAGTCGTTCCATTCTCAGAACTACGGGATATATCTCCGTCTTCCTTTTTCACTCTCTTTTGTATATCCTCCTCGCTCTCTCTCGTTTTCCAATATCTTTTTAGTCTCATCTCCCGGATCCCCCACCGCTCTCCCGGGACGGAAAGTGTGCGCTCGTCGGTGAAACTATTCTTTTCGGTATTTCCGTCCGGGAGCACACACAACTCGAAGAAAACGCCCGACAGCGCGTAATGCGTTTGTAAAAAAAGTCGAAAACAAAATAAAAGTTATTTCGTTCATTCATAACGTTCGATATCTCTCAACGCGAATATTCAACTTTGCGACGCGACGCTACAAGTGAATCGTTATGTGATTTCGGCTAAATCCGTCTCGATCGTTCCCAAGCTTTCGCGGGATTGTGTTCGAAAACATTCGCGGATTAATTGAGAACTGGAGGCTCTTTCTCTTTTTTTTAATTGGTAAGGCCCGGTCTAGCGACGCGCAAGTTATTTCACATTCCTCTCGATAGGTGGCGATTTTCTACGCAACTTTGTGATAATGATTGAAAATAGAAAAAACGTGGGAGTTAACAAATTATCTAATAATTAAACGTGACCGTACTTAATTTATATTTTAATTCAGATCCTTATCGATTTTTCACGGTGCATAATTTATTTAACAATTGAAAATAGTTAACGATTAAAAACTGATTAATCACTCTTCTGGATCACGATGAGAAAACGTGCTTTTGTTTTTGATCACGTGATAGGCTCGAATTTCAAAACATTGGAGGTCATTGCGTATCTCCGTGCTTGTTACGTTTTATCGCACGATCGTGTATGAACCAAAGCTTTTGTACAAAGTTTTACTTGATTTTAATTACATTTTTTCTTTACCTTCAAATGTTCGTAACGCAGAAATAATTTGTCGTAGATGAACTTTTTGTAACCTCAATCATGTGTGACTTTGCAATAACGTGTAAATTTTCAATTTCAGTCGTTGGAAGGAAAGCAAGCAATGTGCATACATGAGGGAACCCATAGATCGACAGAGATCAACGCGAACCCTGATAAAATGACGCATATTATAGAACAATGCGATTTACGCGACGATTTGATATCGATGAAACCATCGCTACGACCGTCGCAACGTACGACGCACCTGCTGCGTTCCCAGCCGCAAACGACTGTTGACGAAGTCGATAATTTGGATTATCGATTGGAAGAACACAGACTACGGAGTTACGCGTCATGGCCCGTGTCCTTTTTGGACCCATCGAAAATGGCCTCAGCGGGTTTTTATTATACAGGAGAAGGCGACAGGGTTCGTTGTTTCGAATGTAAAGTTGATATCGGCGAGTGGGTGGAAGGTGACAATCCCATGGTTGACCATCAGAGATGGCAAGAACAATGTCGTTTCATCAGAAAGCTCCCTTGCGGCAATGTGCCCATCGGAGAGAGTCCGAGTTCAGTGCCGGTGCCGACGCCGAGGAGTCGCGACGTCTGCGGGCCTTACAGACAGGACGGCAGTCCCAATTCCACATCGGACAATCAGAATCAGGAGCTCTCGTTACCGAGTACAGCAAAATTGGGCTCGTTGGGAATCGGAAGGCCAAAGGGACCGGTGAATCCCGAGTACGCGAGTTACGACGCGAGACTGAGAACCTTCGAATCCTGGCCAAAATCTATGCCGCAAACTAAGGAGTGCCTAGCTGACGCTGGATTCTACTACACGGGCAAGGGAGATCAGACCCTCTGTTACCATTGCGGCGGAGGGCTCAAGGACTGGGAACCAAACGACGATCCTTGGGAACAGCACGCTAAGTGGTTCGACAAGTGTTATTACTTGCTCATGGTCAAAGGACAGGCGTACGTCAATACAGTCAAAGGACTGGCAATGACGCTACCTTCCAAAGAGGTAAATTTATTTGTCCATGAATGTCCTGGTCCCAAAAATCGAAAAAAAATTCTTGATACTAATGAGTTCCTTTTTTGCTTATTCCAGGAAACAATGCAAATGAATCTACCCAGTTACATAAAGAAAGTCGAACCGAAGCCGAGCCCGAACTTCGAGAAGGACGGCGAAACGTCATGGAAACCCCAGAGCAGTTCCAGCACGCCGAGCAGTAGCAGCGAGTCCACGGAAGTTCTCAAGAGTACGATCGAGCAGCAAGAAAAGTCACTGGCCAGGAGTCAAACGACCAGCACGCAGGAGAACGTAACGAAGCAGGTCGACGATGCTCGTATGTGTAAAATATGCTACGGTGAGGAATTGGGCGTCGTATTTTTGCCCTGCGGACACATGGTGGCCTGCGTCAAATGCGCTCCGGGGATGACGACGTGCGCGCTCTGTCGACAATCGGTCAGCATGACCGTTCGCGCATTTTTCGCATAGTGGGACCGCGACCCGGTCCAGGTTCATCAACAAAAAAACAAAGAAAAACGGGATATTAAAAGTAACGATTAATAAATGATCAAGGTAGCAATCATGATCCTTCTTCATAAGAACTTTAAAGCTGAATGACATGACTCATGGAGCATATCGGTTAGCGAATACAAGAATCGAAATCTTCGAATCCTCATTTTTTCCCATTCATCTCAATCAGTGGACGTCCAGTCGACGTACTCGGATGATGGAACTGAAATGAGAAATCCGAATCATCGTCGATTTGAAGATTTCCTCTCTTGCATTCGCTCCCGTTCTGTTGCTATTTGCGCAATCTCAATTCAACGCGTCTTTTCTTAAAAAAGAAACGAAAGAGTTTCTATTCGACCTGGGTGCAGTGTCACATTTGTAAAAAAAAAAATGAGTGAACGAAGCAAAATTTGATAAAAAGAGAAAAATAAATGATTAAAAAAAATAGCAACTTTACATGATGTCTAGTCTGATTCCAGTATTACTCAGCAAAGAAACGAGATAGTGGTTGGATGCGTCAAAAAAAATTAACAAAGAGCGAAATAAAACAGGGAGAAAAAAAAGAGTAAAAATTATGATAAAAGTTGCAGAAGTGTCCGAGTCTTTGTCCATCTTATGTCTGTACATTTTTTAAACTAATCTTCTATCCGTTCGTTTCCCCATGAGAGCAAGAGAATGAAGTCGGTTCTTTTTTAAACGTACTGTGTATTGCGTATTGTGTGTAATTACGATTAAATGAAGAAAAAAAATTATTCGGTATATATTGTACAGAAAGTCTGTAAAAAAAAAAGAAACGTGAAAAAAAAAACAATGAGGAAAAAAGAGACATTTTACGTGAAACTCAGTGTCGAATGGTCGAGAATTCGGGAGAAGAAATTTCTTCTATAAAAAATTCAGTGGGAAATGGAAAATACGGCAAAACACGGTTTTATATGCGATTGTGACGAACGAGAGAACAGAAGAATCGAGGACGTTACGGCGATTTGTTATTCCATTTAGCTACCGATAACCGAAAAGTGCTCGAGACCGAGCCCGAGGTATTTTATTAGATTTACGCTCTCAGCCGCGAGATAAGAGAAGAAAAAAATGAAACTAAGTGCGCCACCGCGAGATTTTTCGATTTGAACCTTTTGGAGGGTCTCAAAAGCGATCGTTATCGCGGAAATAACATTTTTTTACTGAAAATATACGGCTGAAAAAAAAGAACTGAGAACAGTGACTTTGAACCTTTTCGAGGGCCTCAAACAGGGAAGGAACAAAATATTCACATTGTTACGTTTTTCTTTGTGTTTTTCATTTTTTTTTCTTGAAGAAAAAAACAACCATCCGTATGCACCGAAATCCATAAACAAGTTATAATATTATTCATGGTTTAGGGAAATTCGTATTTATAATTGAACGAGATGGAGAAACGGAGAGCGTGAGAGAACGAATGAAAAGCTTCCTTCAAGAGCCGAGATACGTTGCCGAGGATTTTTCTTTTATCCCATTCCAGCCTTTACATTTGTTTTCTTTTATCAAGAAATCACTAATTGCGAAACTATCATTGTAAAATATTTTTTTCGTTGGACACACTCAAATAACATAGATCGCAAAATCATATCAATTTAGAAGATTCTGATCCGAGAGGTGATCTTTTTTACACTCTATTTAAAACAAATAAATATGTCATATTTTCAAATATCGTAAAATCGCTGGTTAGGGCAACATTCGCGGGAAATTATCAAAATCTGATTTTTATATTCGCCATAAATGTTTTAAATGTCACGATCGGTGTCCGAGTGCCATATGAATTTCCGAGAGAGATTTTTCATGGTGATCCGAGCGAAAATATCGGCCGAGTATCGACGTCGTGATGAAAAAATGCAAAAATTTAATATAATGTGATCTCCGTCGATTTTTTTTTACAATTATAGGAGTACGAAGAGAATTTTGTAGACTGTTATGAGATAACGACGTCGAGCCGGATACAGGAAAAAAGTGACTGAAACGAGAATTTAAATCGGGAGGAAAAAAATAATTTCCCGTGTGCGTATGAATGAAAAATCATCAGAGATTTTGCAAGATATCCGAGTTTTATTAACGAAACTGCGGCTACATTTTTTTTTATTCCATTAGGGAAGAAACAGGGATCTCGAATTATATTTTGGCCTGGGAATTTTCTGCTCCTATAAAAACGTTGCGCAAAAAAAAAGAACGAACAATTGAAATAAAACCTCTAGATTATAGAATTTCATTTTCATCTAGCGAGAATCATTTCATTCTTTATTTAGTCATAATTTTCACTATGCATTTAATTGAAGAGAAAATGTACAATACGATAAGTTTAAATAAACTATCGAATAATAAATCGCACGATTTTTCATTTGAATTTCCCTCGACGAGGAAAATTTATTGATTTTTTTTCATCTCGATGCATCGGAGTCTGCATTCGTCGTTGCATAAACGTTGAACTCGTGAATGATGCACAAAAGTGCATCTCAAGTGGGGTCGGAGCGAGTGCACAGGCGTGCCCTTCGAAAGAATCGAGACATTCCTTTCGTTTTTGTTCGAGAGAGTGGTGGCAGCGAGGAAAAAGAACACTCCGGGCGAGCAACCGGTCAGAATAGCAGTGCAACCAGTTTCATCAGAGCCCTTAGCCACATTCCAATCTCGTGGGAACGGCGAGGCCCAACGAGAAGGAAAGAGAGAGAGAGAGAAAGATCATTTCCCTTGTGGACTCTTTAAAAGCCTTCGTCCAATTGATTCATTAATCCTTCCAAATCCCTTACCATTTCTGCTCATTTTTCAACATGTTTTTTATATTTAATAAAAAAAAAATTTATAAAATTTGTGTAAGACTTTTCTGCAAGAAATTTAAATATTTTTTTAAAAATATTTGTACATGTATTTAGTGAGTAATGAGAAAAATATTTTTTACAAATTCTTTTTATTTCTTATTTTGACGTTTTCAATTTCCTATGATTCGCAGCATTATTGATTGATATTCCCCAGAAGTAGCGTTCTGAAAATTAAAAAAATTAATATTAGTGTTGCTGATTTTATAATTTTCATGTTTTTTATATTTTTTGTGTAATTTTTTAATTTTGGTATATAAAAGAGTATCGAAATGTTGTAAATAATGATTTAATTTTTTTTTAATAAATAAAAGGAAAAATACCTTGACAGCATCGTAGAGCGATATTGGACCCATATTTTGGAAGTAAGATTTAATTTGATCAAGGTCGATGTCAACTCTTCCAATGATTATGCGATTGAGGACAAAAATCTTATATGCATCATCGTGGCGCATCGCGTCTTTTAATTTTTCAGCATAAAATCTTATTCTGTTCGAATTGAATTTCACTGAAACATGAAATTTTTTTACTCGTCACTTAAATAGTTGGTAATAAATAAATCAATAATAATATTGGCTACTTGAATAAATAAATAATAATTAATAACTCTAATAAATTTTATTCTAAATTTTTACCAATTTCGGTGTATCGATCTCTTAATGGTCCTGAAAGTTTCGCTTTCGGGAATTCCTCAAGCGGTTCGCCCGTTCGTATCTCGTAAATGTTACTTGTGCTTAAAAATTGAGGAAGTCCTCGATTTATGAAAATGTCGATCAGCTCGGTATTATTTACTTTCTCAGACGATTGCCTCATTTTTATCTGCGACAAGAATTATTGAAATTTAAAAAACTAAAATTAGCACAATATTCGAAAAAATTGTTTGTAAATGACTAGAAAAATATTTAAATACCAGACGATCGACGTCCCTATTGGTAACGTCCAGATCGACGTTCGAGGTCTCATCCCTCGTGCCCTGTAGAAACAAAAAAAAAATTAGAAATCAACGAAAATGAGTTGATACGATTTTGAAAAAAAAACTCACATTGCTCAAGAATCGAATAATTTCTCTAAAATTATTCATGTAAGAAATGTCGCTGAGATTTTCCTCTCCACGTTCTACAAAAGTATTTTTTTCAAAATCAAAATCGCTGGTGCAATTCACTTCGTCGAGGTCTTCGAGGAAATCGCTTTCGAAATCTGCAATTGAAAATTCATTGATTAATATTTGACACTGAAATTTTATTTTATTTTTATTTTGATTAGTTATTATTATTAATTAAAATAAAATTAAAATAAAACAATTGAAAATAAAATTAATAACTAACGTGATTCGTATTCCTCCAAGGTACTTAGTGTCAAAGTGTTATCCATGGAGAGAAAAACTTCGAGAATCGTCTGCGTGTCGTTGTTGTCGATCGCCGCGTCCAATTCGATCGAATAGAGCATCGGAAGGGTTGAAAACAAAGCAGCCATCGAGTCGACGAGATCGTCAACCGCGAGAGGTAGAAGCATCCGGAACAGAGTCGGATAGTCGTACAACTCGTTGATCTTGTGAACTATTTTGATACGATGCTCAGGTGAGCGAGCCGTGAAAAGATCGAACGCTGCTGTTAAATTCGGTTCGGCTGTTGCCATGTATTTGTGAAGTATTTGAGCATCGGCCGCAGGATCCGCGTCGATGTATCTCGACGAAGTCCTAAACGACTAAATTTTAAAAAAATATTAATAATAAATTTTAGTAATTTTAATAAAAATTATTACACCCTGGTACATTCCCTGAAAAAGTGACTTCTCCACATTGAATTGTTAACATTTAGTCCTGGTTTTTTTGTTAGAAAGATTTTTTAATTTTTTATTGTGATATTTAGAAATATTTCGAGTTATCACTAATTCATCCATATTCGTTCTTAATTTAATTAATTAATTAATATCAATATTTGTTCTTAATTTGATCTCAAATATTTTCACTTACCGGAGGAACCAAAAATGATGACGTGACAGGACATATTTCTAAAATAAATTACATAAAAAATGTTAAACTTGTATTTTCAATTTTATCTTTAAAGCGATAATTTTTACGATATTAAATAATTATAAATTAAGTAATCTAAATGGAATATTTACCCGAAATGGCGAAAAGTACGCCGATTATTAGAGGAGCAAGTCGTAACATTTTCGTTTCAATCGCGACAAGAATTTTCGAATTAAGTGTTTCGGAGTTGCAATGTGTCGGCTCTATATATACGATGAAAATCCATTGCTTATTCTGCCTATACAATCCTCATGTTTGCTTACAATTAGAGATAAAATGAAAGCGTGTGGAATCTAAAAAGATAAATGCCAAACGCTCGATTTTTGATTTTATATATTATAATTTACATACGTCATATTACGTACATTAAATTAAAACATAATTAATTACCCAATTAGAAAAGATTGTTTTTTCTTAATTTGAGTTCATCGCACCTTTCATGAAATGTGATTTGAAAAAAATAAATAAAAAAATTTTGAATAAAACAGCGAAAGTTTTTAATTTTGAATAATTTTGATTTTTTCCCCAAGATTCAGATGTGAAAAATTATCAGATTGATGATAAAATAATTTTAATTAGTATAAATTTGACACGAGCTTGATCATATTCCACGTGTCGAATTTCAACGTATTTTTTATATCCACCTTTGATACGTAAATGAGACGCTCATGTGTCGAGCAAATTTCCAACTCTTTGAATGATACTATCAAAAGTTTGTTTGCTAAGCTGTTCTGATAAATACGAATAATTAGGATTTATTCAGCGTTCGAACGTCACTGGAATTTTCAGTTGATGAACAATAAGCCTTTTGCATTTCATTCCTAGTATTGTTGAGCGGGCGGACTTTGGGACGAGATGGCCGATTATTGGAGCATTATTTTACATGTATTTTGTATTTTTTTCTCAAATTTATAGTTTTTTTTCAGAACTTGAATACAGCATCAAAGTTTGGAAAATGTAAAAAATATTCGAGTCTATGAATATTTATAATTTTTGAGAATCAAAAGTATACAGTCGAATTAATATTTGGTGTCCCGTTAATTATCGGTATTGACGAAAAAATGAAATCATCATTAAATGAGTTTCTACGTAATATTTATTCAAGTGCGCATTCACGAAGGAGTATTTAATATTTGGAAATTTTGAAATGTGTCTTCCGACCTAAATTAATTTCTATTTATTAGCTTATACAATTTTTATAAAGGCTTTATTCCATATGAACATACATTTATTCAATATGAACGTTCGTTAAATTGACTTGTTAAGAATTTTCAAAATTGGAGAATTCTTGTACTTTTATACGTGAAAAATTAATAAAAATGATGAATTTCCTCGATTTATGTACACGTTTTGGAATTCTTCAAATTTTACAAAAAAATGTTAAGGTTATAGAACTTTATTTCGATATTTTATTAGAATAAACATAAGTTTTTGATTATTTCGGATTTTTTTGTAATACCGGAATTGCTACTACCGGAAGTGCAGAGAATATTTCTACAATTACGCGATAGGTCAAGAAAATAGTACAAGAGAAAGAAGATTTTGATTGGATCCCTCCATGTAATGTCTTTTGGAAGTGCGCCTTGAATGACATAACCTCATTTCGCTTGTGACAGCAGACAAATTGTTAAGAATGTTCATGGCGAGCGATGGTCAATTTATCGCGTTTTGTTGACAAATTTGAAGAAAAAGAATTAAACCCTCCGATGGCGGATATTTTTGACATTGCAAATTTAATAACGACAGTTGGCGTCGAAGCTGTCAAGATAAAGCAGGAGCCAGGCTTGCCAGAAAAGTCGTCGAACGAGATATTGACAGAGTTGTTCAGTACTTTCGACGCTGACGAGGGAATCGCATCGCCAGCCGAAGAGGAAAATCCATTCGACAATGAAAACGACGAGACAAAGTCAACTCAGGGAAAGAAAAAAAAGAAGAGCAAGAAAAAACACAAGCATAAAGATAAGAAACACAAGAAAAAAGGAAAGCACAATTCTTCTGAGAGTGACAGCGAAGATGATGCTGGTGAGTTAATAACCTTTTTACACTATTCATACATATTCTTGGATGATCATTCATTTTGTGACATTACAACAGGAACTAAGAAAAAGAAAAAACACAAGAAGAAGTCTAAAAAGAAGCACTCTTCACATTCGAGCGAAGGTTCAGATTCTGATGAACCTGAAGCCAAGAAACGCAAATCTGAAAAACTTTCATTGGTCAAGTGTAAAATAGAGCCCGAAGATGAAGAAATGTTCGCCGATCTTCAGAGCAATAAAGTAAGCTCGCAAAATGCCCTCGAAGATAAAATACTTGAGACTAAGGAACCTGGCAGTCCAATTTTACCACCGATATCAAAAAAGATACAAGACGATGAAGATGAGGAAGCAGGTCCTGGAATTCCAAGATTGTTAGGTAAGATTAATCGAACATTGTAAAAATACAAATTTCCAATCTATAAAAAAACAATTTTTTAACAGACAAAGGCAAGCAGCAGTCCCAGGGTAGAATATTGATCAAGGATCTAAAGAATAGCACAGTTTATAGTGAGACTGTGAAAGAAATTGAGTCGAGAGAAAAAGAAAAAGCTGCTAAGATGGAAGATGGTGAGATCTCGGACAGCAGCTCGTACAACAGAACGCCGACACTGAGTCCAACTCCGCCTTTGCACCACGAGTCGCCTGTAGGTTCACCACTGTCCTATAGAAAGAGAAATAGATCGCCGAGTCCAGGAGCAACAAAGACAGATCTGAGACTCGTACTGAAGGAAAAGAAAAAGAAATTGGAAACGAAAAAGTCCGAGAGTCGAGACGGGAGAGGGAAATCGAGTAAGGAATATCGGAATAAAGAGTCGAGGCACAGGTCGAGCGATCGAGCTCGTCGTAGCCAATCGCGTGAAAAAAAGGTTACGGATTCGTCGTTTCACTCTCGTCGTCGAAGTCGAAGCGGTGCTCGGGAAAGTCGTCGAAGAAGCAACGAGAGACGAGATCGCAGCAGTGACAGACGTGGTGAACGTAGTCGAGACAGAAGAAAATACAGCAACGATGTTGATAGCCACAGAAGTCGAAGCGTCGACAGATATAGAGACAAACACGGAAGGCCTCGGAGTCGGAGCAAGGAAAGAAAGTGAGAAAATTTTTTTATTTCTATCGAGACGAATTTATTTTTGGAAAATAAACAAATTTAATCGTGAATCTTTTTCTGTTAGGGAAAGAATAGAAATAGACAAGAAAAAATTGCTCGAAATAGCTCGACGAAATGCGATAAATATGATTAAGCAGGGAGCTTTGCCATTGGCGCAACAGGATAAAGCCATCGCGGCGATACAAGCCGGTGGTAAAAGCGTAGATGAGCTTACAGGTAATTTCTGATGCCATTATTATTAATACTGATGGTCATACACTGATAATAAAAATCAAATATTTTCTCAAAACTCGTTTACAGATTTCTGCAAGACTTTATCAAAATCCGAAGCTTTGGGCGAATTATCAAGTATATCATCTGACGAAGATGGAAATAGCTCGGAAAAAGGATTCCATCATCCGTTTGTATTCCGTGAGAGACCAACATCGATTATCATGAATATAAAGGTTTGCAGTGCGCCATCATAAAAAAATAAAATAAAACGAGCCTTGACTCATTCTATGAAAAAAACATTTTATCTTTTTAGGATGCAAAGCAGTTGCCGAACAAAACGTTCCAAGAGAAAACTGCCGAGTCGTCGACACAATTGACGATGAAGTTCCCCGTGTCTAGCGGTCAACATCATAGAAAAACTGGTAATTATACAAGTCAAATTAGATTAATATTTTTAATTTTAAACTGATTTTATATAATCTAATTTCAGAGAGCGAATGGATACCGGTAGAACCGAAGAAACCTCCCGAGCCGAAGAAAATATTTGTACCGGCTGTTGTTAAGCCCGTACAAAAAACTTTCTCGATAATTCAACCGATCTCGAGCTCGATACCGATGAACGTGCCAGTACCGGTTCCAGTCCCGGAACCTTTAAATATACAACCGCCATTAATTACAGCGCAGACTTCGCAAATACAGCAACAACAGCAAATGTCACAAATGTCTCAAATGCCACCTCCATCGCAAATTCCCCAAGGACTGCAAATGGCACAAGTACCGCAAATGCCGCCACAAATCCAACCACAACAAGTTGCACAAACTCCTTCAGTATTTCCTCAACCTTCCGTGACCGAGGTTCGCACTTACAATTACAAAAATAAATGCGAATATAAATTTTCTTTTTTATTAACGAAGAAAATTGTCCATTTCAGCCAGTCGACATTGGATCCATAGTTTCTCAGAGACTCGCAGCAATGAGACGATTACGCGAGAATCCTCACGACGTTGAGGCTCTCAGCGATATGTATCGCGCCCAAAATGGAGTAATTATAATTTTATCAGTACTCTTTATTAAGAGTCCTACTAAATTAAAATGAACAATCGATCTATTTTTTCATTGAAGATGAAAAATTGGGCAGAAAGCAAGCAGATGCCAGGTCAGTTCACTGGCAGCACCGGGGTGAAAGTTTTATCCCCTGCGGAACTTCATTCTGGGTATCAAGCATGGGCACGGAAGGTAACGTTAGAAAGAATAACAGGGTGATCACAAATTATTTGATATGGATTCGCGGGCTGTTAGAATCTCCACGATTTTTATTTTTGCATTTAAACATCTGGGGGCCTGTAACAAGTTTTCAGGTACAGTCTCGTACGAGACCATTGAGAAAGAATCTAACCAGGATGGTCTCTGCGAGACTGTGTCGCAGGCACAGACCATTTCTGAATTACAGAGGTGGACTCTGTGCCTGCGCGGACATGGGATCACCGTGGTCTTGACAACCTGATTTCAACTCTATTTAATTTTTACTTTATTATAAAATCGCGTTCAAAAATCAGTCAGGAAGACCACGTAACTCCTATGAGACTAATGCTAATTGTCGCCAGCTGAGACATTTTATTCTCTTCCCCCTACAGTGGGATGTATTTATAACGCTGCGGTATTTAGCATCAGTCTAGTTCCACCTGAGAATCTGCTACAGGTACACTTCCGCATCAGCGATGAATTTACACCGGCAGCTCGATGATCGATTTGTCCTTTCATGCGGTGAGTATTCGTTGTCCTAAAATTAAATACTAAGACAAATTTTATTTGTGTCTCTCGATTCTCATATTGGTTTTTTTTTGAAGAAGAGGTGAAGGACAGTCCATTTTGTGTTTCATAGGAAAGTATTGATTTTTTATTCTAATCAGGTATAATTACACTTTAATACAGGATCAATTGGTATCAGCAGCCCCAGTTTCCGGTGGCATGGGAATGGCTCTGCTCCAAAAAATGGGTTGGAGACCAGGTGAAGGTCTGGGAAAGAATAAAGAAGGCACTCTCGTTCCCTTGCAACTCGAGGTTAAGTTGGACAAGAGAGGTCTCGTCAGTAATCAGGATATTGGTCAGAAACCTGGAAAGATGCAAAAACCTGTTGTCCCGATGATTAAAACTCTCGAAGGTATTTTTTAAATTTTCTCTATCATGTTAAAATATTCTGTTTTTAAATTCCTTATTAGAGTTAGATCTAATTACTATTTATAAGGAGTCTTTCATTCAAAATTAATTGATTTTCAGGTAAACATCCGGTATCTCTTCTTGGTGAATACTGTTCAAAACGAAAGTTCGGCGCGCCCGTCTACGAATTGTGTTTCGAGTGTGGCCCGGATCACAAGAAAAATTTTCTCTTCAAGGTAAAAAGCAAAGATTGAAAAATACCTGAATCTTCGTCCATTAAATTATGAAATATATTATTAATATAACGAACACGTTTCCAGGTGAAAGTGAACGGTATAGAGTACAAACCGACTGTCGCCAGCCCTAACAAGAAGCAAGCGAAAGCGGAAGCTGCGCAAATCTGTTTGCAGACGCTCGGCCTTTTACCGAGCTGAACAATTATTATTGGAAAAATAATAATAAAAATCAAACGGAAACTGTACAGTTGGGTGTAAGATACGCTGGATGATATTTATGGAATTCAACGCGAATAAAAGAGAAACTTCACACTTTTATATACGAGAATCAAGACGAGAAAACGTGGAAAATCAGGTTCGATCGTGCTCGACCGATTTTTCCCCTCGTGAAAAATTCTCGAGTTTCTCGCTTTTTTGCCAACGTCGAGTTGTCAAACGATGAGAAAATCAGTCCAGAGTCCCACAGAGTGGGAGCTCCGGATCGATCGAGTTCCGTGATAGGGAGAACGATTTTCGTTACGTTCGACCTCAAAGGGTGCGTCTCGGTACTTTTCGAGGATGACTGGGCGTTATCTCGTAAGAAGAAGTGGGTGCAACGCTCGTTTCGATACTTCTTCCCCCCTTCGCGCCTTCGTTTCTCTTTTATTCCATTTTTTTCGCGCAAAAGCAAGAGGAAAAATGCTTCGGACGCATCGTCGAATTATACAGCATGTGACCTATAATTTGGACACTATTTCACATGCCGTAAGCATGCAATCACGAAAAAGGTGTTTCTCCCTCGTTCCATCGTAAGTGGCTCTCTCTCTCTCTCGCCCTTTCTTCCTCTTTCCCCGTCGCATAGATGAAGAATTTATCGCCCGACCGTTCAGTTTCGAGTTACGATCCTGTACATCCTCGTACCATCAATTATACCTAATTATTCTCTATTTCTGTTTACTTAGCCGTGCAGATCTGTCTTAAACACTCCCTAAATAAATCATCATTCTTCGTGCACGCGTCAAACTTTCCCAACTCGTAAATTTCTACAAAATTCAACCAATTTCCTGCCAAGCTCTACGATCTCCGGTTCTCAGTTCCCAGCTCCGAATTTTGCTTAAAAATAAAGAACCGTGAATTTTTTATTATTTTTAAATTTCGAATTGGATAAGAATAATCTTTTGTTCGGGAATTTTAATCCGGCGCGAATTGAGGGATCGGCGCGAAGGCGAGGGAAAAAAAGGAAAAAATAAAGAGCGAGAGAGAAGGGCGACCGTAATCGGGGGGGTAAGTCGGTTGCTATTTTCGAACGTAAGTGTGAGTATATAAATGCGTACATGTAATCTCTGATGTACACGAAACAGACGCGCAAATAACTTATTTTTTGCGTTGCGCGTTATTGGAAGGTACAGCGGATACTGACGGGACAAGAGATTAATCTTGACGCTGCCAATACGCTTCGCGCTGCAATCGTGATTCTCTCTCTACGTCATCGACTATGAATTCAGTACAAACGAGCTGGCGAGAACTTTTCTCCAATCGATTCCCAGAAATCGCTTCGATTTAACGTTGACCCGATTTATTCTTGATTATTTATTTACAATTTATATACATTTACGAGCTTCCTCGCTGTTTTATATTTTCGGATATAATTCCTTCCTGGTTAAAAAAACGTTTTTGAAGTTATGTTTCGTTTTTGGAGCGCATTTTTATTCGAAATTCGTTTTGTAGGGATGCGAAAAAGGTTTTACGTAAAAGAAGTGTAAGGAATTGTTCACGATGATGGAACAAGTAGTCTTCAATTGACGGTTACGAGATCTCGTAAATTCATTTCGAGATCGAGCTAAAAGAAAACGAAAAGTCGAGAGTGTGTGCACCTCGTTCCGGGCGAGGAGGTCGAGAGAGCTTTTTCAGTCGATGATCCGAATCCTAAATCTATCCGTTACCTCTTCCATGCTAAGTCGACTTGAACCTTCTGTTGCATCATTGTTAGGATTTTATGCAATTTTTAAAAATATTCAAAATTAACATTTAATAATATTAATTTTTCAAAATTAATATTTTTTGTGAGCTAATGAATTATCGAGTTTCGACGAGAAAAAATTGGCGATAGTTTCATTCGGCTTGGAAGACTTCGCACAAATTTTTGCACCCGTAATCGCGAATTCGATGTAGTCAATTTCGAACAAAAGTGTTTTTCCATTTGGTGAGTTACGAGTTTGCATTTGGTCACGGTGCAATAATTCGACACGAGTGTTAACGAATTTATGAATGAGCCGGAGCTCGAGATAATTTTTGGACGCAAGAATGGACGAGAGGAAGAAAAAAAAAATGAGTTACGCACGACTAATTATAACAGAGGAATTACAGAGCGGGAGCGTGTCGAAAAAACGCGATATGAGAAACAAAATAAAATGAGAACGAAAAAGAAAATAATAGTTTGACAGTACGTGGGCGCCTCAGGATGTCATCGTTCACGGACTAATTTCGCTTCGAAACTCCAAATAGTCACTGATAATAGAGATAAAGCATTTGGCTTTTTTTTTCTCTCGAAAATAATTTTTACGCTCGTTCCCAACCTTGGAGTCTATCGGTATCTCCTAAAATTATTTCCCTGTTCTTTTTTTTTGAGTAAAAATTAAATCAAAGCGTGAGAAAATTTCTGAATGAATGAAATAAAAGGAAAAAAAATTGTTAATAAATTTCGAATACAAAATCGATGCAAATTAAAATAATTATTTATAAAATTCTCAGGGCTGAATATTTTTTCTCATTCTCTTAGACATTTTTTATAGAATAAAATAAAAATATGAGTAAAATTCTGATCAATTTAATTCCAAGAAAAAATATTGTTTGTTAATTTCGTAAATAAAATCGTCATCGATGCAAATTAAGGTAATTACCGGTAATCGAATTGAGATGAAAAATACTCCGGTCGGTTCTTATCAAATTGTCAGGGTTGAGAATCGTTTTTTTTGCACGACTCGAGAAAAACGTACTCGATCTCTCGGTGAAACTTGGGAAGTTGAACGTTTGATGTATACACGCTTCATGAGCATAATGCGCGTAAGAGTTTGATATTGGCTCGATTCTCTCTTGTAATGGAGGATCTATAAGAGAATGATTCGCAATACCCCTGAGGGGAATATTCGCATATCGTGTACTCACCATTCGAAAAAAAGCTTTCTCCATATTTTCCAATAAATCTTCATTCAAGAGGGATTTAAATCTCCATTAAATTTTTTAAAAAAGATTTATAAGTGCATTCGAATCAATTTTGCTTCCTCGTTTAATGAGAATAAATCTTGACAATGAAATGAAATTTTTTATTTAAAAATTTTTTCGTATTATTATAAAAAAAAAATTTATTCACAGATGAAAGAGGATGAAGGAATTTTCATCGAGTGTGCTCAGTACCCTGAAATTTTGGTGGTACGAATAAATCCCAGGAGAGCTTCATTTGGCAAACGAATCGTAAAATGATTTACGAAAATTATTGCTCGCGATACTGCAAAAGAATCGAACGAGGGAGGAGGAAGGATAAAGACGCTATGGGGGTACGATTTTTCGCGATGGGGATTATACGAATAAGTAGAACGGCTTGGAGCATTACCGTTTACGATCAAATAACCAGCGATTATGGTCTTTTTCATGCGTATGAAATATGTACGTGTACATTACATATTTATTGTAATATCCAATGCCTCATTGTCAAAAGAATTTTGCTTCAAAATCGGCCATTTTGTGTCCTGGGATGACTCGAGATCAAAATTTTATGAATTTTTAAATATATTTTTCTCTATTAATTGTAATTTTTTACAATTTTTATTAAGGTGGTTCTATAATTTTTTTGATTTCTTAGGATTTTGTTGAAAAATTGCACAAGCCTTCTTCGATACGACCTGTATAGGTGTAGCAAATTTTAAGAGGGAATTTTGATTAAAAAATTTTAAAAATAACTTTTTCGATAATTTTCTACACGGACTGTCATTGGACTAGCCTGATCAATCACCTTAAAAAAATGAATTTTCTTAAAATTACTCCAGATGGAAATTTTTATTACGAATTCTGTGCAAACATCGTCAGTAATATTTTTTTTCGATAAATTAAACATTCTTTATGCAATTCCCACGAATTTTTCTGACAAACGGAAAAAAAGTGTCTAATGGGGCAAGCGTGCATTATTGTGCTCGAATTTAGTGAAAATAGGATATGAGAGATCCTGCGGTCTATAGACTCGAGACATCTGCCCTGGTTTGCTACAAACAGAGCGAAAGAACAGATAGAATTATACTCCGCACGATCCCTCGACTCGAATTTCGGAGCAGCAGGCATCATTTGTACCGGAGTGGTACAATAAGCGCGAGTCCGAATTATTTGGACGGCGTACTTTGTTGCTTACAAAGAAATTCAGCGCCTATGGGCGTTGTTGGTAAATTCTTGGCCTCGGTGAACCTTTGACAATTGTCCAGCATGCAGCGACTGAAAAATTTCTCCATTTTTCGTTCGAATGGAAGTGACAGCGAATGAAAAATACATCGACGCCAAATGGCCCAAAGGGTGGATTTTACCAATTGAAATTTCGTGATAAATAATATGTACAGTGTAAATCACATTGAGATAAATTGTATTTTCAACTGAAAACTGAGAATAAAATTTGAGAAAACGAATCGAGTGAATTTCACATTGTAATTTATCAAACCCATAAGTCAATTTAATTTTACTATAATAAGTAATAAATACATAATAAACAAATAAATAAATTGAGAATTAAAATTTCTTGATAAATATAATATGCACAGTATAAATTGCACTGAGATAAACTGTATTTTCAATTGAAAACTACAATCCATCAGACCCATAAATCAATTTAATTGAATTGTAATTATTAATAAGTGCTTTTAAAATTTAAATCGTATCTTTGACAATTAACTTATTATCGTCTCTTGATTTTTTATCATTGAAGTTTTAGAAATGATCACTTTGAAAAAAAAATGGATACAAAGATCCGGATGCACTATTCCGGTGTAATTTTGTTATCGATTTATTGGTGCATCGATCGATTTATCGGTTGCTCGATAAAGCCTCGTTTTTTGCAAACGTACACGTACGTGCTCGAGTATGCGAGCTGGACATTTTGGGTGCGGCTGTT
Organism: Cremastinae sp. B BG-2022a; assembly: GCA_030522605.1. Taxonomy (NCBI): domain Eukaryota; kingdom Metazoa; phylum Arthropoda; class Insecta; order Hymenoptera; family Ichneumonidae; species Cremastinae sp. B BG-2022a. Next base: position 224,775 of record JAPYYX010000002.1, on the reverse strand, counting down.
CGCAGGCGAAAACCGATGACCCCTGTACTCATCTCTTATAACGGAAAAGGCACATCCCGTGCCTTGTCAAGTGACAACGACAGTTGACGATACAACTCTTTCTCTCTTCATCTCTCTCTTATTTCTCTCTCTTTCTCTCGTTCTATATACGGAATGAACGGGCGCGAGGTTGAGGTTCCTCACCCATCCGGCCGAAATCACGATCTCATATCTATCGAAACTAGATTTTTTTGCGCCTTTGCTTTCTCATTCGTTATTCGCTATCATTTTATTTTTATTTAACAACATTTTTTAACTTTTTTATAATTCCAGTAAATTCAATTAATAGCGATAATTATTTAAAAAATTGTTAAATAATTATTTGATAATTGAAAAATTGATAGATCAAGAGTGCAAATTTTTGAAATTTTCTGAAATTCAAAAAAAAAATTTATTCTAGTGAAATAACTAAATAGTAATATTAATTTAGAAAATTGTTGAATTACAAATGTGCCAGTAAATCAACAAAAACTGTTTTATAATTGAAAAATTGATAGATGAATAGCGTAAGTTTTTTATAGAGAAATTCGTATCGCCGATTTGGTCCAACACATGACGAAATCGCTGTTTTTTTTTCTCGCTGAGATCTATGCGCCATATGTGGGCGGCTTCTTGGGGTTCTACGTCTGTAAATGGCTTTTTTTCATAATTTTTTGTTCTCACTTCGCATAGACGGCGCTTCCAGGTCTCACTTAAGGCGCCCTGGCACTAAAAACGTCAGGCGTGAAGGGAACGTGCTCGAGCGTGGTTTCGTCGTGTTTTCATCGACGAGTAAAATTTTTTTTTTTCTTTCACGCTGAAACGATCAAGAGCTCGTAAAAAAAGACTTCCTATAAAGAACTCGAGACCGATGAAAATTATAGATGCAGATCTGACGTGAGCGACGGATTATTTTTCCCGGAATGGACCGTCTGATGCTTCGTCCCGGAAAACTACGCGACGAATGTCCTTTTTGATAAATCGGTGGGAATTCAAGAAATATCCAAACGTGAGATCAGAAGAAATCACACTCAAAGGATTATACGTCAAAAACCTGAATTTTATCAAATTTTGTTTCATAAAAATTGTATTTATTCGTAAAAAATTGAAATTTCATTAAAAATTCATGTCGAGGGGTTTATAAATTTACAAAAATAAAATAACATTCAATATTTTCCAGATATTTGATAATATTAATATAATGGCAAAATTGATGGCCTCTGGATTTGACTTTTTCAAAGTTCGTTGGATTTTTTTTTTTTTGATTTACGAAAAATTTTTAAATACATCGAGGAACGACGTATCGAAGTGGTACTTCTCGCTATTTTTAAAACAGATACAATACATCGTTAATTTAGTAAATATCAAAGATAAGAAGAGAACTTCTCTGATACCGGTATTTTAGTATAGAACGAATATTTCGTGGATTTGAAAGAAAAATCTTGAATTTTCAGTTTTCGTGGTTTTTCCTAATTTAATAAAAATTTTAATGGATCAAAAATACACAAAATATACGAAAAATCATTTCTGTGATTTTATTCAAAATTAGATTAAAAAAACTTTGATATAAATCGAGCAACAACGTGTCGAAATTAGTGATTAGTATCAATTGATAGAAATAAATACGTGGATACAAAAAAATACACAAAATATATAGAAAATTGATTTTATGCTTTTTTTCAAAATTCAATAAAGAGAACTTTGACATAAATCGAGCAATGACGTGTCAAAATTTGTGATTAGATCAAATAAAAATAAATGCGTAGATGTAAAAAAATACACACAATATATGGAAAATTAATTCCACGATTTTTTCCAAAATTCAATAAAAAATAACTTTTGATATAAATCGAGTAACGACGTCAAAATTAGCGATTAGAACCAATAAAAATAAATGCGCGCGATATGAGTATACACACGAAAGATACGAAGTTTTTTAATATAGACATTTTGGCAGAAAATGAACGTTTCGTGGATAAGAGGAAGGAAGAATGATGAAGAGAGAAGGTGTGGAGGGGATAAAGGGAGACGGAGGATGGGGATTCCACCTCCTGATGAAAACTCAGAGCGCTCTTCTTAAACTCAACGTCTCTATATATTGGCCTGGCTCTCCCACGCCCTAACCACTATCATTCTCGTTGCGGTAGCCTTCGTGGCCGGTTCACTCGGACCGCGCTTCTCGCTCGTTTCATTTCGCAGCGCACGCTCATACTCCGCGATAACTGCTCGACACGTGCTCCGAGGAGACATGCTTCACGCCGAACTTAAATAAACAAACATTTTTGCTACTCCATAAAAAAATAAAAAAATAACAAAAAAATGAATTTTTAATTCCAAATGAGATGAGAAAATTATTCTTTGTATTTTTAATGAAATAAAATTTGATAATTGATAACGTTTTAATAATAATTAATAAAAATTTGGTGCGTTTTGTAAAATTTATTATTTTGTGTTTTTATATTTTGCGAATTTTTGTAATTTTTTTTCGCAATTTTTTATTCACTGTGCTTTCCGATGATGCGAGTGTTTTTCGCGCGGTATCGACGAGATTAAGGTTTGACGGATCGACAATCCGCGAAATTTGAGATCGCATGTGGCACTCCGATGTCATTCGGGAAAATTGATGGTTCGAATATTTTCGAGCTCTCGGTGAGGGAAGTTTCGCTGTTCTTCTTCTCGATACGTTCTCCACGGACTTTCAAAGGATTTTATTGTTTCCCTGTGCTCTTTCGAAGTTTACGCTGAACGGAGAGAAAACGTTCGAGCAGTAAAATTAGTTCAGTGGATTTTGGAGCACAATGCGGCGGAAACGAAGGAGCATCGGTGCTTGATTCTCGTCAACCTTGAAACGTCTGAGGATCGAAGAATCTCAATGAGGAAACCTCCGCGCTTTGTTTATCGGTGAGTGAATTTTTATTTTTTATTCATTTTTTCATTTACTCTGATTTATAAAATAATTTTGAATGGAAATTTGCTTATCGTAAAAATTTTTTGAAAATTGTCATCATAAAATTGATTTTTTTTACTTAAAAGAAGAATTACTGGATTGTCAATTTATAAATTTATAAAAATTAAGAGAAGAACAACTTGACTGTAAATTTCCAATTAAATTCCACAACAAATTTTATCAAAAATTCTGATCGCGATAAAAATCACTAGAACTTGATATAAAAAGTAATTGAAATACAATAAAATCTTTCTCCTTTCACAAAAAAAAGATTACAAATCCAAATTCACAAAAAACTTTGAAATATTTTGACGTTTTAATTTAAAAACCCGTCGAAAGAAATATGTACGTTTTCTCCAAATTGCCGTCGAAAAAAATGTGAAAACACATGTCAACGCAATAAAAAGGAATATCGCGGCGTTTTAATCATGAGCAGACGCAGATGTTATTTTTAGCCAATTTAAAATTAGCAAGAAAAAAATTACCGAAACAAGCAAAAAAAAAACAAAATTCTCTTTCGTGAATCTCTTTTTTTGTTCGGGGTTGCAGGACGTCTTTTCCGTCCAATTGAGAAAAGAGGATGGGACAGTCTCGCGAGAGCGTCGCGGTACCGGAAGATCGTCCCGAAGGACGAGTCGCGCGGAAATGTTCAAGGACCAATAAAATGAACGGGGGGTAAGTGTCAGACGCATGGATAATTTACGGTATCGAGTAGGTCGTACTCCCGACAAAAACACTTGCTCGGTGTATATTTGAAGTTGGAAGTTCGTGGAATGTGCCTACAGAGAGAGAGAGAGAGAGAGAAAGAGAGAGAGTTAAAACCGAAGACGAAGATAATGAAATGTTTTCTCGTGCCTCTGATAGGCGTATAAACGCTCTTGCTGTGCGTTGAGCGTATACACGACGTGTGTATTTATATACAGATACAAGACCAGCCCTGATGAACTCAGCGAAGACTAGGCTCGGTGATTAGAATTTACTACCTGACAACCTCAGCTTGCTGCTCTCGAAAAAACAAAATAACGTAATATCCTATCGCTTTTTCTCTTCCTTTTTGGACAACGCTCTTGTGCTTACACTGAGAGAACAAAATGTCGAGTGACTAAACACGTTTTGTTTGTGAAAGTCGATGCAATTGTGTAATTTGGCATAAACTGCATTGAATTGATAGAAAATTTCAGGAAATTTATACAAAATTTAGTTTCAGGAAATAAGTTCAAAATTCATTAATTTTGATATTAGTAGATAAATTTTAATTATCTCTAAAAATTTCGAAATTGTGTATTAAAAAACACAATCAAATTTTTTCGATTCATTTGAAATTTCTTTCAATCAAAATCAAGTGACACTTGAATTAACAATTCAATCATACAATTGTGTAATTTTGTATAAAATGCAATTGAATTAATAACAAATTTTTAAAATTATTATTTATTCAATTAAAAGAATTACCAGATAAATGTAGATCACCCAAAACATTTTCAAAATCCAGTATCAAAAAATAAAACCAAATTCTTTCAACTCACTCGCAATATCTTTCAATAAAAATATCAGTAATACGAATCGCAGTGACATAAATAAAAAAAACACGTGTACACATTGTAAAATAAATGCTGACCGGTATCGAGATATCGATGCAAAGTTGCGAGGCAACAAGTTGACGTCAAGTGCACGTACGCGCATTTATCGTTGTTCGAAGAAACTCGGTAGGGACTTGTTGATACTTTCGATGCTCGTGTAAGGAGAGAGCGAGATGGAAATATATCGGAGTAAGCTCAGCATCGAAGCTTCAGAAATTTGCATAAAATTATGTGCGCCGATGTTTGATAGGCGAATAGGGGAAAATGCCCGATGTCAGATAAGAAACAATTTTTCTTTATTATTATGCATACATGTATATTTACAATAAAATATAATTGTGCACAGGGAGCTCCTGCAAAAAAATCGACCGCATTTATAAACGAAAAAAAAAAAATTATATTCTTCTCATAAAAAAGGAAATTAAATTTAACATATTGTATAAAAAGAATTCCCGCGGCGACTCACGATTTTAATTAAGATTTCAATAACGTTTTATCTGATCAATTTTTCCATCGAGTCTAAAAAAATCGCGTAAAAATCTGCCATTTATGACTTTTTTTTAAAAAAAACGTCGATAATTTACCCTTTTATTTACGACATTAAAGGATTTAATTACAAACCATAAAGGTGCGCGGGACTATTTTTCTATCTCGAAATAGCGACACAGGGAGTGAATGATGACAATTAAGATCTCAGGTGAGGTGCAGATTTTTTTATCCTCGATTTTTTTTTCGAGCAGATCTGCCACGGAATTAACGGCTCCGATATTTTTTGTGGACGTCGAACAAAGCGCCACCTGGCCAGGAAAATCGTTATTTTCTCTTCTTTTCTCCGTTGCGGTTATCTCGAAACTATTAAAAAAAACCGACAGTCACGAGAAAGAGAAGACGAAAGGGGAATATACGATTTTATGTTCCATGCATATGGGAAAGAGGCTGAAAAAAAAAGAAATTTGACGAGCAAAAGAATTGACCAGGGAACGTTCTCGATACAAAAGCCAAAGGCTCTTTCTCTCTTCCTCGAACGGTATCGTGCCCGCAAAAATATATCTCCTCCGTTTCATCAGTCTTTTGCCTCGCTGGTAATTGATACTTGCTCCTTATACATAAAACTACGCTCACACGACGACCGCTCGCGCAGATTTAGTACAAAAAGTGCAATAAAGTGTCATCCGCGTTAAAAAATTTTTTAAAAAATAAATTTTTTAAAATCCGTGGTGAAAATTTGTACGAGCCTTCTTTGATACGACCTGCATACGTGCACCAAATTTTAAGAGGGTTCACCACGTAGATATTGAGATATTTATTGTTAAAAATTGCAATTTTCAATCGCATCAGAGCACGTGTTATAAATATTGCGATTTTCAATCCAAACTATTTTGACTAGATGGTAAAACGTCATGAAATTTTGCACATCTCTTTTTAGTACTTCGAAGAAGTTTATTTTAGTTTTTGAAAAAAAAATTGTAAGATTTCTTTTTTATACGTACAATTTGCAATAACTTTTCTTAATAAAAATAAGCTGAGAAACTGCACGGTACAGAGATAATCTATGACGAAATTCATTGATTTGACTGCATCTATACAGCTACTTAAATTTTCGATCGTAAAAAATGTTTTTCGCGCTCGTTTATTCCAGGATGATCAGAATTTCCGAAAACCCCAGGTGCGACTCTCAATCACGGAAAGAGAAAATCACCCGTTGCGCGTCCCTTATTTCAATTAATCCTGGCATTACGACGAAACGACGACGAGCGAGCTTTATCATTCCCGACGAGCAAATTGGCATTCACGTGAAAGACAAAAAGAGGGGGAGAGAGAGAAAGAGAGAGAGAGAAGGAAAAGATGAAGAGAAAAATGGAGAAAAGAAGAAGGAGAGAGAGGAAGGAAGGAGTCGTTTATTACAGCCTCCTCTCGGTGAAGGGTTGAGAAATAAAAAATTGGATAAAAAATAAGAGAGTTAAAAGCGAGAGGATATAAGATGGCTGGAAAAAAGGGGAAGATCGATTCCGCTCTCATCTGTTGCTCAAAAAAGATGCGTGTGCGGAGTAGCAAACGTACTTTGGGTTCGGAACAACCGGGGAATACGGAATGAGAGTTTAAGGATCGTCTTCGTCGAATGCGAGGAGAAAAAAGACTTTCTTGTTCGCTTTTTATTTATATGTGTACGAACGAACCATCGCGACTATCCTCCACTAGACACGTTATTTTTCCTCTCTCTCTCTCGTTCTCTTGTACTTCATTCTACATACAATTTGCTGTTTCTCTCTTGCGGGACGTTCATTCACATGGCGGGATACGCACCGCGACAATCGAGAAACACCGCGAGCCAGCGGAACTCGAGGCCTTGACAGTTTTAGACTCTTCACTCCAACTCGCGAATGTGGCCAAGACATTTGCATATAATAAAGAGTGAATTATTTCGTATAGGGAGATTTTATGTTCAAGTGGATTATTATAAGAAGATTTATTGTTTTGTGGCGAAAATTGAAAATTTATGAAATTCGTTCGATTTTTGATAATTGAAATTTATAACTTTGTTCAATGTGATGATTGAAATTGATAATTCTGTTCGGTTTGATATATAACAAAGAGTTAATTCTTTCATATGGAGATTTTATGCTTAATTGAATTAATATATGAAGATTTATTCATTCGGTAACAATGATTAATAATTTCATTCGATTTGAGAATTAAAATTAATATATTTGTTCAATTTGACAGTCGAAATCAATAATTGTATTCGATTTGATAATTAAAATTGATAATTGCAAAAATTTACAATTACAAATATGTTTCCAGAATGACGAAGCGCCATCCCGTTCGTAAAGAGACAATTTTTGACGAATTTATTATTGGGAATAGAGGAATTAATTTCTCGTTATTTTTTTTTATTGGCTATTTTCTCTCTCAATTTCGAGCGCTCGACACGTGTATATTGGAAAATTTATGGTCTCGTGTGGGTAAACGTGCACGCGCCCGATCGTGTGACCAAATGTGTATTCTATCGTCGTTTTTATATACACGCGGTGAGAACAAGATAAACGTCTCTCTCTCTTTTCAACGTCTGCTCTCACTTTATTTTATTTTCTCCTCCTCCTTTGCCCCGTGTTTCGCCGTCTCGTTGGCTTTTCTCTCGTTGTCTCGTTTGTAAGAATCTCCGACTTTCCGTATCCTTGTTTTTCTCCCTTTGCTTCCCCGTGTATACTCTTGACACTCGAGCGCGATCTCTTCTTTTCGAAACACCGAAGAGCTGAGATATCGTGGAGTGTCTCCTCGAGTGTTTTCCTTCGTTCACGCTTTTTATTTCACTTATACTCCAAAGAAACGGTTTGTCGTGTCCTCGTATTTTGAGCAAACGAGGAACAAGAAGTTTTAATAAGGTGATTGAGTACATGAAAAAAATGATAACGGACACTGAATGAAAAATTTTATTTTAAAAGATTAAATTTTTAATTTAGAAAATTTTTTTCATTTGAAAATTATATGCATTGAGTTAAAAATGTTTTCTTGCATTCAAAATGACTTGAATTGATTAAAAAATGGTGTTTTTCATTCAAAACGAATTAATTTCAGTCATAAACGTATTTTCAACTCAAAACGACTCAAATTGAGTCAAAGACTTTCTCGCAAATTTAAAAAAAGGCGGAGAAAATCAAAGGCGATCTCGTTTCTCGTTTTTTCGCTCAAAGTTCGTAAAAGGGTTGATTGCGATCACTCGGAGCGAAAAGATCGAGGAAAAGCCCCAGACGGAAATATCCACGATCGATAATCAGAAAGTTCGAGGAAACGCCAGAGCGCGATGATCTTTCGACGGAAATGCATTTTTTTGTATTCCTCTTGATGTTTTTTCTCTCAATTGTACACGCGTGCAGACATTGTTGAGCGGGCAATCGTCCATCGCGCGGACAAGACGAAAGATCGCGGAGCGATCGCGAGGAAAGATATAATATTGCGAGAAGATCGGCCGGATGATGAGCGAAGAGGAACGCGAGAAGAATGCGCGAGTAATTCGCCAGGCGAATGCCCCTATCGCGTTTTTCTTCCTTTTTTTTTCTTTGTTTCTCTCTCAAACTCTCGATCTCAGCCGATTGCGACTCCAGATGCATGCGTTAAACGAATTATCAGTACGTCGAGGAATATTCTTGTTTTCATGATACAATAATTACGGATGAAACGTACGTGAAGGAGAAGATTCAATTTTTGTATGTCGTAATATAGACAAACGCGTGTTTAAATACGGGAAATTTAAAAATGATAAAAATTTGATGAAATTACTTACAATAATTAAGAACTAATTTTTTTCAAATTTTTTCACTTATTAATTTTTTTGTAAAATTGTCAGGTTTTTTTTCACGATTTTCATGCTTAAAATTTGCAACAACTTTTTTTAATAAAGATAAACTAAGAAAATTTTTTTTATTTGACTGTACTGACAGAATTATGTACCTTAAGACTGAATTATTTGAAAAAGAGCTTTTAAAGTGTTCATCAACTTACATTAGTTGTCATTTATTATGATTCTGAAATAACGACGTAAATTGTAATCCGCATTGAAAAAGCGATTGAACGAGAGAGAGCTCGAAGTAAAAGATGTGACAAGAATACTTCGATATTTTCGATTTAATGTTGGTCAATTTAGTAAAAAAGGGCTTTTAAAGTGCACATTAAATTATTTCAGTCGTCATTTATTAATTCGAGTGACTCGAGGTGATGCGCTTGTAAAATTTCCTCGCTCGTGTCTCAAAATGCAATCTGCGTACTTATACGAGGCGGTACAATGGCCAGAAATGACGCGAAGTAAAAAAATAAGTGATTGAACGAAAGAGAGAGAGAGAGAGAGAAAAGGAGAAAGAGCAATAAGGAGCACACATTGCGGACATCTGTCCGGACGATCGACGCTCCATAAAAACGATGTGTCCAGGCTCGTTTTTATTATTGTTATTTATTTATTTTAACGCCGTTGGCAATTTCTTGGGATAGTCGTAAAAGACGATTGAGATACGAAAAAGTGCTCGACGTCGTTCTCATATTCGTTTTTGCATTTTTTCGCTTCTTTTTTCTTCATTTTTTTCGTTCGTCCCTCTCTCTCGTCTCTTTATCGTAACGTCAAATGTACTCGCTGGCGAACAAAGACTTATCGACGCAGAAATATTATACATACGTACAGTTAAATTTCTGTTGCGACAAAAAGCAACTGTACAATTGTCATGTGTCTCTTGTGGTATGTCATAATCGAGAATATACTTGAGCGCGATGCACGATCTTTGCATACACTCGAGCTCGAATGTCATTAAAAGAATAATATGTTAAAACCGCGCGATTTCTTCACGCTCCGAATGACTCGCGTACTCACTTCCCTCGTGACACTTATTATATTCGTAAAAATATTTGCTCAAAAAAAAAGTGCAAAAAAATCTTAATTAAGTATTTCGTGTAAAAATAAATTCGAAAATTTTTTCGAAGTACGAGAAATATTTAGAATTCGTCGTGGGTTGAAATTTTACATTTATTCCGTCAAATGCACCTGTTGACACTTCCGGAATGAATCTAAAGAATTGACCTCAAAAATTGATGTAAATATCAATTTTTATTATCAAAATCTGAAACCAAGATTTTCATTATCCAAAAATAAATTTCGAGATTTTTTCCACGTACAAGAAATATTTGGAATTCGTCGTGGGTGGAAATTTGACATTCCGTCAAATGCACCTGTTGACGCACTTCCGGGATGAACCTAAAGAATCGTGACCTCAAAAATTGATGTAAATATCAATTTTTATTATCAAAATCTGAAACTAAGATTTTCGTTATCCAAAAATAAATTTCAAGATTTTTTCCAAATACAAAAAATATATGGAATTCGTAGTGGGCGGGAATTCGTCATATTCCGTCAAATGCACCTGTTGACTCTTTCGGGATGAGCCCGAAAAAATGTGAGTCCAAAATTACTGTTATAAGAAGAGGAGAGACGAGGCTTTTCGGAGAGAATAATGATTTTTTTGTGATCATCAGATTTGCTCTCGTTGGCTCGTATATTCACGACTTTGGGATAAAATACGTTCAACGGTAATACTCGGTAAGATTATGATGGCCGGCTTGCGCATATGATCTCTCTCGCTCTCTCTCTCTCTTTTCCTTTTTACCTCAGTCACGCTGGTATGGGAATTTATCGCGAGCGGACAGGCAGCTGACACGAACGAGCCATTAGCCTCCTTAACGTTCGACAGGAGGGACCCCCCTGGCTCGGACACGCCGGTGGGTCCCCGAATTTTGCACACGAATATTCGCTGCAACGTCATTCATTCTTATCGATACGCTGCATAATTATACCTAGATAAATCCCCTTTGAAGATAATACGAGGAAAACCCAAAGCTCTGATAAAAAAAAGCATCCTTATCATCCCTACAAAAAGGGATTTATGTATTTAGAGCGATCATTTTTTCGATTGAGATTTTTTATGTCAGAATCCTTTTTATGCATTTTTGTAAAGGAAATTTAAACCGGTGCATCGAACATGGTAAACTGCAACGTCATTCGTTTTATCGGTATCGTTCATAATTATCTTAAAAATAATTCATGTTTTTTATTTTTTATAATTTTTTAATGAGATTTATCTTATAAAAATAAAAAAAGCTCCAAAATTTTATTTACTCAATTCTCAAAAATTGATTCGATACGTTTTGGATTTTTTTTCACTCTTTACATCAACATTTTTCATGAATATATCAAAAGCTCTTTTGTCGAGGGACATTTAATACTGGTTGAGAAAAATTTAAGCGTTTCGACGTAGCTCGAAGCCAGTAAAATCCGTTCGAGCTTTTCTCAAGTCACGGACATTGGCCCAGGGTCTCGTAGATCGAGCATAAAGTTTATTTTTTCAGGCTCACTTTCGAGATAGCGGAGAAGTTGTACCAGGCGCGTACTCGCTACTGCAATGCAAATATATATCGAGAGGCTGAGAGATTGCAACGCGATCTCCTTTTTGGCGAAAACGTCCGGTCCCCGGTTTTCATCTCATTCCAAGCATTCGAGAACCTATAATTACGAATGTAACGCACACACGGGCGCATGCACGTTCACCGATCCTTCAACATCCCCCATTTTTTTCTGTATTCCAATTATTTTTCATACGCATACAGCGGCGTTGTCCTCTCTTTTCTCCGATGGGAATGAGAGAAAGGCAAATCGCCAATACCGATCACGTAAATCTCTTATTAACTCGCCTTCACCTGCGTTCCCTCCAGCAAATATCTTCGTTAGTAAACAAATATGTTCACGAAGTACCAAGGACATTTCCGTATTTGCGTTCTTCGCACTGAGTTCTATAAATACGAAGTTTACGCGACTGAAAATAGTTTTGAGTTCGGATTCTTCATTTGTTTTTGTTTTCGGGACAAAAGTGTTCTTATCAATGAACAAGTACTTTGAGTGTAATTGTAAGTGTAATTGTAAGTAATCTATTTACGATTTGAATAGGAGAATTGAATTTATTTTGAAAAAAAAATTTCAAGTCTCATCGGGAAGTTATTTTAAAAATCATTTTTAAATTTGTACCAAAAAGCAAGTTAATAGAAACGTGGTTAAAATTGAAGCAAATTATAACATTTTTTTACTCAATGTTATTTATTTTGGTTGTGAAAAGAAAAGAAAAATAGAACTATTTCGATCACCAAGAAGTCAAAACGATCTTCGAAATTTTGCATTATCCTATTTTCGGTTCGAAAACAATTAACGAACTCGTTGCGCGACGAGAGACGCCGAGACACGAGACGGAAGGATGTGAATTTGCATAAATCCGAAAATATACATTTATAACCAACGCGCCATTGACCGGAAGAGCCGCTGATCGAGACGACTCCGCTCCGGGGCGGAAATTTCGCGAGAAATTTTCTCTCTCGTCGTAAAAATATACATTACGATTACCCGGTCGAGATTCACGGCTGAAACAACGCGATCGACTGGGGATCGGGTTGAAATGAGAGCGCGCCGGGAGTGGAGAAAAATCGTGTAAACCAGGAGCGTCGAGATCGCACGAGCCTCGAGAGATTTGCGGTTTTCGCGAGCACACACATCGTACCATGTGGTCAATCTTTTCGTATATTCCCTCATTTATGTATGTACATTTGCGCGTACACTCGACAACGCGCCGTACATGCGTGCTCGAAGCTGAAACTCGATGTTGGCTCTGTTTCGCATCATACGCACCGCTGTGCCGATGACCGCGCGATCATCCTCTCTCACCCCAGAAAACGTCCACTCGACACGCACGTAAAACGAGAACAATCGAGAAACATTTTATTTCGTGTTCTAGATTTATTTTTTTTTAGATATTATTTATTTATAATTTTTGTTTCAGTTGATTTTAATTTTTTGTTTAGATAATTATAAAAATGGAAATCAAAAATTGATTAAAACTTTGATTAAATTCAATTGTCATTTTTTTACAAAATCATATTAATAAATATGAATCACGAAATTTCAACAAAAATTGAACATTTCGAAATTCCACAAATTTCGATAAATCTTCGCCGGCCAGATTATTTCAATTAAAATAACCAACACCGAGAGTTCACATACTTGAATTTTTCTTAGCAAACGTGACGAATGAGATCTTGAAAATTTTTTATATAGGAAATAGCTGAGCACACGCGGCAGAAACGTTGATAGAAATAAGTGTTTGTGTGTTTGGCTTACGGTTTAGTTGTAGAGAGAGAATCCTCCTCTTCTTCCTCGTCCCATCAACAATGTGATTAATAATAGAGCCACGCCCTCGCATCATAAAGCAAACTCCTCTCTCTCTCTCTCTCTCTCTCTCTCTCTCTCTCTCTCTCTCTCTTGCTCTCTCTCTTTTCATCTGCCGTCAGTCTAGTCACCGAGAGAGGAACCGAGTTCTCTCGAGGATAACTCTCCGTACGGAGGATTATGCATTAAACTCTATACAACAGTAAATACACCGTATTATATACACAGAAATATTCCCATATATACATAAATACGATTCGAGACACATTCAGGTGATCTCCAACGATTTATGACAAGAATTTCTTTCTCGGTCCTCTAATCCATTTTCGAAAAAAATAAAAAAATAACCATGTGTGACAGGATTTTGTAAATTAGTCCAAAATTTAATTATAATAAATTTTTTTCTGGAGGATTAAATATTGGAGGATGTTTAGGACATTGTGGAAATGTTTAACAAATTTTGGCACATTCATCAAAAGTGATCGAAGATTTATGACAAGAATTTTTTTCAATAAATTACTCCAAAATTCGATTTAATTTAATTATAATAATTTTTGAATATTTTTTTCTGGAAGATTAAATATTGGAGGTCACATTCGAGATGAATTTAATTTTCGTCTAAAATACCTCGCTGTCTGAGAGACAGTCCTCGTGGAAATGTTTAACAAAGTTTGGCTCGAGTCGTAAATCATTCGGTGTACGAGGGGAATTGTCTCATTGAGATTACGGTCCATCCATGATCATTTTTGACCCTATGAGACATGTGAGTTTTGATAGCTACGCGTAATAATAATCTCGTGCTCCAGAATGGAGAAAATAATATACTAAAACAAAAGGTTAGATTGAAGTCGAATTACGAGCCGTGATTTCTCGTGAATTAAATAATTTCGTTCAACTCGCTGATATCAATTATTCGCAATATGTCTCGATACTCCTGTTCCCGGTAGACGTTACACTTTATCCCCGCATCAAAATATTTTGAATATCTACTGAGAGGGATCTCGTTAAAATGTGTTAACTATAAAGTCAGTATTTATAGCTAGCAAAGATTTAAATACCACTTCTCGCACTGGAATCGCTTCGATCGAATAAAGCGCGAAATGTCGTAAATCATCGTCCTCGTAAAATTTACACCACCAGGATCAGTCGAGAAAAATTTAATTCTAACAATGATGAAAAAAATTAGCGTCATTTTTTCTGATTTCTGACATTTGACACACGAAGATGACGTGATTGAGATTTAAAAAAACATCCTATCTCGATCTTTTCTGTCATTTATCTTGGGAAGTCCAAGTGCAATTTCGTCGATGATATAAAAATTGCTCTATGAATGCAATTATTTAATTTTGTGAAATTTAGCCCTCTAGAATTAATCAAAAAATTAAATTTTAATTATGATGAAAAAAATTAGCGTCGTTTTTTCAAATTTCTGACGTTCGACACACGAAGATGACGCGATTGAGATTTTGAAGAAAAAATTCTCATCTTGATCTTTTCTGTCATTTATCTTGGGAAGTCCAAGAGCAATTTCATCGATGATATAAAAATTGCTCTATGAATGTAATTATTTAATTTTGTGGAATTTATGCCTCTAGAATTAATCGAAAAATTAAATTTTAATAATGATAAAAAAATGAGCGTGACGCGATTTTAACGAGAATGCAATTTAAAAAAATAATATTCTCATCTTTCGGTCTTTCCTCGAATAATTATTTCCTGTCTCCGGTATTATTCTATTACTGCGTATTATTATCCTCGGGTGTCCAAGAGTACTCGATACCGTTGCATTACATATCATCGATGATCCAGGCTTGCATTGCACTTTGGATATAATTGTTTCCTGCTCGTACCGTACTCGTTCCTATTCGATAAACGGTTACGATTAATTTTTCAGACGCACCGCGCGCGACAACTTCCGATTGCCCTGCGAAATAAAAAGTTTGTTGAACTCGAATCGCGACGAGAAAACGTGACTGAGACGTCAAATTCGAACTGATATGAAAAATCTAACGATTCCTATGAAAATTTGAATTTTTATGTCAAAAAATAAATTTTCGAAATATTTTTGGCTAATTTTTCAAATGCACTGCGTACAACTTCCGATTGGCCTGTCAAATTAAAAGTTTATTGAACTCTCATTGCGAAGAGAAAACGTAACGAAGACTTGAGATTCGAGCTGATATGAAAAATTCAACGATTTCTATAAAAATTTACATTTTTATGTCAAAAAAAATGAAAAAATTTTAATTAATTTTTCAAATGCACTGCGCACGATGACTCTCGATCCTGTGAAATTAAAAGTGTATTGAACTCGAATTCCAATTCCAGCTGAAATGAAAATTTTAACGCGAGACGAAAAATTATCGATTTTCGTGGTAAAAAATCCAATCATGAAATATTTCCATTCTCAGAACTCGATTTTTTAACGCATGTGTGGGAGCAAACAGGAATGTCCAGTGAAAAACAAATAACTCTCGTTGTAATTCGAGGACAAATATAAATCTCGTTTATCGCGTGGAAAATAACGATTTCGAAGGCTTAACCCATTTTAATGTGTGACCGTCTGGCTGCCACTTGAGATTTTAGGTGAAGGATAGCCATTAAAAAATTTGGATTACGTCTTACTTCCCAGTTGTCAAATAAAAATTTTTACGACTCTCTCTCTCTTTTCGTTTTTTCCTCTCCATCCATTTTTTTCATTTTTCTCCATTCTTCGATCTCGTTTCCAATCGA
This sequence comes from Cremastinae sp. B BG-2022a, assembly GCA_030522605.1. Lineage (NCBI taxonomy): Eukaryota > Metazoa > Arthropoda > Insecta > Hymenoptera > Ichneumonidae > Cremastinae sp. B BG-2022a. The sequence goes on along the minus strand of JAPYYX010000002.1, from coordinate 208,751 downwards.
ATTTCTCAGATCGTGGAAATATTTTTATCGATCATTTTTTCCGGGTTCCATCGTGAACTCGATTTGGGTCAGAGGAAAAATAGCTGGTAATGAAACAAAGCGATTGTAGATGAGTCGAGTGTGTGTGTGTGTGTGTGTGTGTAAGGAAGCTTCGAAGAAGACTCGGCTGAGTGGCTCTCTCGTGCTCCCTCTCGAACGAGCTGTTTTGCTCTCGCCTCGGTAATTACATGCATGTCCGATCGACCGAAAGAAAAATGCCCTCTCCCTCCCCGGCGTCCCTATCCACTGCCCTCGACACACCTCGTGACTCCGACTCAGACGCAAGTCCAAATAATTATTGAGTTTAAGCTTTATTCTCCTTTCAACTGTCATTGTCCAACCTCACTTTAAATGCTACATTTTAAACGTTAAACTTTGTAATAAAATACCACCCAAGAGATTAACATTGTTTACAGCGTGCTATTACATAAAAACTATAAATTACAAAAATGAAGTTAAAAAAATCTGATAAGATAAAATACCATGCAAAAGATTAACACTTTTTTACTGCATGAATATTAACTTGTTAAAAAAATAAAAATAATGCGATAAGATGAAATATTACGAGATTAACATTTTTGATAGCATTCGATTCAAATTATAAATTGTAAATTTGTAAAATTCATCATTAATTTTTGATTATTTATAAATTGATAAAAATTCTAAAAAAATTGATTACAGTCCAAATTGTTCCATTCAGTATTGGGCTCAAATTATAAATTATAAATATTCGGTTTAAAAGAAAATTGATGAAATTTGCAAAATTCATGACTGATTTCTGATTAATTTCTTACAAAAATTGAAAAAAATTGTTTACATTCCAAAGTGCTCGTTTCCATTCTCCGATTCTCTTTCTCAATAATCGATGAATGAATTTCATGAAAGTGAATGAAAAAAAAGAGAGGCGATCAGCGATTTCCTCTGGTACGATATTTCCGAGAAAGAAAGCACTGGCCAACAGAGAACGAATGAGCCTTCGACAAAAGTTCAAGATATGCGCGCACACCGATACACATATAGGCTTTTTCCTCATCTCCTCGGTGTAGGAGCTCCGGAGAGTAGTTTGAACGGAACGAAGCACACGTATTAAATGTGCATACATAAACTTATCAGCGTTTCTTTACGAACGTATCCACTCGCTATTCATTCCAATTCATAAAGAATATTCAATCTGTGTTCCACTTCGGATCACCAAAAAAAAAGAAGAAAACGTCAACAACGAATTATAGAACGCGAATCTTGTATTTAACATCGAATTAACATAGAATATTATGCTGCAAAAAAAAATTAATAATAATTTCAAATTTATCTACCATGTTCACTGGTTACTAAAATACGATAAAAAGTAACTGGATCACTCGAGCGTGAAGTTTTTATTATTTTTAAAATACAAGAAAAAAAAAATAAGAGACCGGGAGAGAATTATCGAAAGAAAATGGTGACTCGTGTGAAGGATAACGAGTCTTTAGAGACGAAAAGGGTTGCTCGAGCTTCCATGTAACTCGCAGTTGCGAGCATTCACGATTTTATTACACACAATTATGTGCGATTTGCATTTTTTCGAGACACGCTCGCGGTGGTGAGAGAGGAAAATAAGCCTCGAGCAACGTCATCCTCATTTTTTTACTTCTCTCTCTCTCCTTATCTTTTTCTTTCTTCACTTTTCCACGTCCTTCTGACTCCAAGGAGGAGATTTTTCGTGCGTGTCGAAGCGCACAGGTTTTCATTCTCCAGAGACGTCCGAGAATCATCCGGGACTCATCTTTTTCCCTCGTCGCTCGTGCGTGTGTGAAATCGAGACGAAAAGCTCGTGGCGCTATTTTCCCTGCGTGCGTTCCGAGAGCGGATAAGAAGCCGCCGACATTCTTATCGTGTAATTTACGATATCCGACGAGAAGTTATATTACCGAGCTTATGAAGAAAAAAGAAGAGAGGAGCGTCAAGAGTGTTCTGAAGGAAACGAAAGAGATCGAGACTGTGTGTATGAAAAAAAAAAGAGAAAAGAAAAGGAAGAAGATTGTTTATAGACTTCAGCTGCAGCTTATTCTGCCCCGAAAAACACATCGGCTTTCCCTCTCCATTTTCTCTTTTTCCTCACTTCCGCCATCTTTGTTTTACAATGCTCGTGTGTGTTTTACGCTCTGTGTACTCTTCGCCGAAAAGAACGACGAATTCGTGTCGGATGAGGAAATTCTCTCATTTATTTTCTCTCATTTTCGATTTCGACTTATCAGTTTTCTCTCCATTTCCGGGTCATCGCTCGACAATTTATTTATTGATTTTACTTTTTAAGGAAAAATTTTCACTCTTTCAAGAAATCAAAATTTTTGTTCTTCGTGTGTATTAAATCGTAAAAAATCGTAAAAAGTTACGATAACATTTAGATTCGTGAAACGCGGAGATAAAAAGCGAGATAAAGTACAAAGTGGTTCTGCAACTTTGTCTCGGATTTTTAATTCATTTTTTATTTTTTTCACTTTTTTTTTCTCACGGGTGCAGGACGTTCCTTTGAATTTCTTAGAGCGAGAAGAGAAAATAAAGGAAAGGTGGATTATTTGAATAATTTATGCGACGAGTATCTCATTGCACCCGCATGTTCCGAGTTATTAACGGGTTACATAAAAAGGGGGAGAGAAACGATGCGAGAAACTCTGACAGGGTGCGCTTCCGCGTGAGCTCCAATCGTTTTAAATGGCCAATGACATCGTTCACGGTCGTGAATTCCCGTCGTCGAGACTTCTCGCTCTTTCCACACTTTTTCCTCTCGATTTTCTCCCTCTCTCTTGGATTTTTTCTCTCTCTTTTTTTTCATTTATTTTCACATATCAACGCTATGTAGGTAATTAGTTAACGATTTGTGATAACGTCGTGTCCCTCTAGCACGCGGTAACTGGAGAAGCAACCTCGTCGTACCGATAAACGGCTAACTACTAATATAACAAGCTGCTCTATCGTAACGTGTTACACACGATATCGAGAATTATTCGTGACGCGAGAAAATCCTGCGAGACGCACCCAATTCATTTGCGGGTATTTATATCTCTGATTGGAAATTATATCGATAAATTGATAATGAAAATTGTATTGATGAATTTCTATATCGATGCATAATTATTCAAAAATTGGTGTGATTTTAATTTTAGCAAAATTAGATTTTTTTACAAAAATTGCATTATTGTTAATTGATAACAATAAAAATTTTTAAAAATTGTATCAAAAAAAGTTATTTTAAATTTATTCACTTTTTTCAACCTAATTTTAGGAATACAATAGGAAATGAATGATATTTTTTTATAAGTGAATATTACGCGATCGACGATTAATAAAAATCAGGATAACGAGAGATAGAAAATGGGTTAATGAGCGTTCGCGTGACGCGCGTCTGGGCCGAACGCAGCGCGTATGCGGAATGATGGAAATGAGGCGTCGCGCTTCTGGAGCCGTCGAGGATGCATACTCGCGAGACGAGAGTGGTAACGATATATAGACGAGCGGGAAAAAAGTGATGAGTCGGGGGCGGGAGAGAGTTGTGTCCAGGCATTCGATTAGGCGAAACGATTGACCGGAACATCGGAAAAAGCGTCCCAACCCAGTCAATCGGCCGAGACGGAAGCTGTAATGCTTCAAATATGTTTATTCAACACAAAATAAAACTGTGAATAATTATCTAATTTTCGTGAATTTTTTAATTATTTGTACTTGGCTCAATGAAATTTTTTTTCATTTTTTTTGCATACTGAATTTTTTTATTGACAATGAGAATATTAAATTTTCATCGTTTTTTAGTATTTTATGCAAATATTGATTTATCGACGTTTTAAGATTTTTTTTCATCGTTAAACGATAATTTTTATTTGGAATTTTTTTTCCACGAGTGCATAAAACTTTTTTTTACTCACTCCCATAGAGATTACGAGGATTACGTAATTTTTTTTCTCGTCGAGTCTCGGATTTCTCGATGTGTGTGTATGTGTGTGTATGCAGAGGGCTTTTCGTTCTTAGGACACGCTTTGGAAACGCAAGTTTGTTCCGGGCAATATTACGCTGGGAGGCAAAACACGAAAGTGGGTTACACGCGTTTCATTTGTATATTTGCATCTCGGTTTCTCATATTTTTTTCAAAAATGTCGAAAAATGTTATCTCAAATCCGCTCAAATTAAATCAATACGAAACTGATAAAATTTAAAATTAGACAGAATTTAAAATATATTTCTAAAAATTATAAAAGTTTATAAAAATTAAGTAAAAATTTTTTCCATTAAAATTTTTACAGTTGTAAAAAGTGATTAAATTCCAAATTAGACAAAATATAAAAAACCGAGTTTAACAAAATTTGGGAAACATTAAAAGAGGTTGAAACAATTTTCGTGCATAAACTTTCCACTTTGTCAAGAATTCGAGTTCCCGTAATTGGAATAAAAGAGGATCTCATTTTTTTCACTGGATAATCGTGAAACCTTGAAGAAGTACAAGTACACAAAAAAAATAAAAAAATAAAATAAAAAAAACCGCTGGAATTCTCAAAGGCGCATGCGTTCCAGATCGGTCTCCCTCCCTCGCCATTTCATTTCTTTCTTCCTCAACTCGGGAGACCGGTTTTTGCGTTAATTAACGTATGCAACCTTAATTTTACGGAATTATAGTTTAACGTCATCGTCGGCAGATTCGTACGGATTTTTCGTCTCACATTATATCGGCGAGAAAAAAAAACTGAAAATCGTTGATCGCACATGGAACGGACGAGCGGAACGTGCGAACGATCGCATTATTTTTCATTCCTATTTTATATCGTACATAAAAATATACAAAACCATCATTTTCTCATTTTTTTAATCTCGTTATGAAAAAATTATTTCTCTCTCGCACAAACGCACTTCACACTTTTCATCTTTCTCTCTCTCTCTCTCTCATTTTTTTCTCTCCTCACGTGGACATGCTCGAATCAATTTTTGTACTTTTTATTCCCGCTCCTTCTTATCTTCGCTCGTAATATAAAAAAGTACCCGCAAATGCAGTGTGCTTTATGATACTCGCCTTTTTTCGCTCGTTGTTCCTCTTTATTCCTGCTCCTTTTTCACTTTTGACGATGCATATATAGGCTCGGGAGAGATCATTATCGGGACGTGGCGTTAAATTACGAATTATACTAATGCGACCGGGAGATAGAAAGAGAGAGAGAGAGAGAAAATTTCGAGCGACGTCACGAAAATCGAGACGAATATTATTTTTTATCCTACAGTGGACCGTCCATTAAATTTCGTACTCCAAAAAATTTATTTCAATATCAAAATGAACATTTTACTCCTCCATCAAATATTAAACTCGAATAATTCTCGACACTTTTTTTCCAAGTATTTATTTATGAGTTTTTGAGGGGAATAAATTTCGCTGCACCTGAGGCCGATCGTCGAAATCCTGGAGTGGGTAATCGCAAGAATCCGGAGAGAGTAAAATAAGTCGCGCGTGGATAAAGACGTCAATCGTCGCCGTGCTTGGTGGTCCAGGAGCGTCTCTTTTTCTCATCTCTTCAGGCGATTTTTCTTTTTGCGTGCGCTTTTTTTTTGTTCTCCCTCCGGATTGAGAGACGCGTGGAGAACGGAGCTGACTGAGAGGGCTTTCGTGCTGACTCGAGGAATATTATATACATATATATGTATACATATGTATATTTATATATATATTTATGAGTCGATATATAAATATATATATACGTGTGTGTATATTAAAGAGGATAAAGGCGAGGAACGGGACGAGCAGTTTGGCCGCTGACTGATCGAGAAAAGATTCAAGAGTTTCGTCGGCTCCTGCGTACACGAGTTCGCTCCTCGATCTACGAGATAAAATGAAATAAACGAAGTACAAAAAAGGTCCGAGAGATTAGCCTACGAGAGTAAGGAGCGGACTGACGAAAAATAAAAAAGATAAAAGAACGAGGCAAAGTAGACAAATTAGTCGTCCGGATGCTCGCGCGAACGGGAGCAAAAATTATATCAGAGAGAAAACCGGATGGACGAGATTATCACATTTGTATACACGTCTATATATATCTACATTATTCTACGAGGAGGAAAAAAGGATTAAATTGGATGTGTAATTATTGCTGTAAAACAAATTTGCAATTATTCAAATTGAAAAAAAAAATTTTCAGATGGAAATAATTCGAGAGTTTTTTTTATTGGTAAATTTATGAAGTTGTAAATTATTTTTGAGATGATAAAAAATTCTTTTTTGATAGAATTTTGAAAAAAATTTCGTGAGGATTTTCTTACAGGAAAAAAATCAATTGGACAGCAAAAAAAATTTGCAATTATTCAAATTGAAAAAAAATTTTCAGATGGAAACAACTCAAGAGTTTTTTTATTGGTAAATTTATGAAGTTGTAAATTATTGTTGAGATGATGAAATTCTCTTTTGATAGAATTTTGAAAAAATTTTTGTGAGGATTTTCTCACAGGAAAAAAATTAATTGGACAGTAAAACAAGATTGTCATTATCAGCTAAAAAAATATTCAGCTAGAAATAGTTTAAAATAAAAAATTGCGTTTTGATGATAGAATAATGCGCCGTGTCCTGTCGAGTGCACGGAAGACGACTTTTTTGTACGTAAAAAAAAATGTTCACCAGGACTCTAAAAAAGAGTATAGATTTACTCTGTATGCGGACGCAAGTGTCCACTTTTCGTTTAGATGCAAAAAGCTGAAAAAAACTGCAGATTATGTGCACGTGTACGAAAAGGTCTATTTTTTGTGAGAAACATAATACCTGAAAGTCTTTCGATCAAGAAATAGATACACAGAGGTTGAACGGACCCACCGGAAGGGTTTCTCAGTGTGCCAAACTCAATCTCGTCTAAGAAACAAAAATCCTCGATGCAACGAATTTACAAAAAATGAAAAATAAATTAAATTTTCAAACGAGAAGTGTACGAAAAATCGAATAAAATCAAAATCGATCAAACGGAGTAATAAATAAAAAAATCAAAAAGGTGAATAATACAGATGTTTTTGTATCGATCGGGGCTTCGTGATCGATGAATGCGAAGCCTCGCCGATCGAAGCTTTGAAGGAATATCCATGAGATGGATCGTTGAGATTTTTGTACCCGATGATAAATCGTGTTATTGAAAAATAAGATAAAACGATTAATAAAAGAGTAAAAAACCATAAGAAGCGAAGATGACTGCGCGATACATACGATCTTGCACTTTTGCACTCTACAGGGCTTTCTAGATCGAATTTTCAAATTTTTCTTATAAAAATTATTCAAAAAAATGATATTAATATTTAAAAAAAAAAATTTTCGTCGTATTTCCAAATTTTTAATTTTCTCAATTATCGAAAAATTATTTTTTATCTTAATTTTAAATTTAAAAAATAAAATATTGTAGTTGAAAAATTCAACGTCAGGTTTCATCGGTAAATTGATCGTTCGCTAATAAAGTGAGGGTGAAATTGTCGATATGAAATCGAGATTGATAATGATCGAGGATCGAAATGACCTCTCTTGTATTTATCACACAAGGTATTATAATGGCTGCGGTGCGAATGAGGAATTTCCATTGTCGATCATTCACAGCTTCGTGATCCAGCAAGAAATTTCTTTGCGATTCCCGAGTAACCCCGCTGTTACGGCTGAGCCAATGGAAAAATTGTCGCACGCCCATCTCTCGCGGCTTTTGTGAACCGCACGCTATATCATTCGGATACACTTGAATATTTATCGATTTTTTGTCAATCTCTTCTTTATGGGGAGTATCGATTTTTTTACGCTGATCCTTCGAGACGTCTTTGACACTAAAAAATAACGAAATCGAAGTAACAAAAGTTGACGATTATAATTCATTTTTTTATTGTAAGTGTCGGAGCGTGAATGAGATGATAAGATCGATATTGATAGACAAATCGTTCCTCACGATATATTACAAAGAGAGAAATTTAAAAACTGAAAAGTGAAACGAATGACTAAATAGTAAATAAATTATTACGTTTCTATCTAAATTCCATAATCATAAAAAAAAATAGTTTCGTAATTGTCTGAAACGCGAATTAAATGATAAGACCGATTTCTATCGGCCCCGTTGATAAACAAGAACTGCATTTCTTCGTATATTCGATAGAACGTGTAAGAGAGAAGCCAAGTATAATAGTAGTGGAGACGTATTATTAATACGAATAAAAAGAGAGAGAGAGAGAAAAGAGTCGAAGGGTGAAAAAGAAAAGACCAAAAAAAAGGCGCGAGTAGGATCGTTGAACTTGCTTGGGAGGTTTGTTTCTCCATAAGCCGAGCATTGTAACCACTCGATATTTCTCATTTGCCCGGACGCAATAAGAGAAATAGTGCACACGCGTTCCTGCACACCGAATCGACTATAAATCCATTACGAATGCACGCGCGCCCCTTGCGCATGTGTATATTCCTATATAGAAATATTCCTATATAGAAGTTGAATTAATGAGAGAAATCCTCGCCACGATCAAGGACTATAATTCTCAATCGATGCTCATCGACTTTCCTGTCGCTCTGTTTTGATTTTATCAATCGCACATTCATAATATTCGAGCACAAGAAACGTTACCTAGTGATATCATTTTTTTTTTCTTGCTCGCGATTCTCAGAATCGACGAAATGACATTTAATATCTCAGCTGCAAATTATTTCCATTTTAATAGGCAGAACTGTAGGTTTTTGAATCGAGAGTCACGATTGCTCGAGCCAATCGCGATTATGCATGCCGGGAGCGACTCTTTTTCTCGAAACAAATGCTTGACACGTTCGTACGATTTTATACATATTTAATCGATTAAACTCTGGATAAGAGAGAAATTTGCTACTTTTTTCCGCAGATTAATATCTCGATGGCTTTTAGTCCAAGGTTCTGACATCGGATAAATTAGACTGCGGATAAGATTATATACGGGATATATAATTATTTAACATTGTATTTACGTTTCATTAAACTTTGGAAATATTTTATATATTCAATGAATTGAGCTCTGATTAATAAGGGGGTTGATCGAACATCGATGTTATTAGATAAAGATCTGAATTTGAAATATGGTTTAATTTGGATGAAACTGGTCATTTTGAAAAAAAAGTGGATCTCATCGACCGATTTTTTGAGAAATTTAATCTCGATCAATCATCTCAATAAATAAGAATTTTATTAAAATTGCTCCAAATGGATATTTTTATTACGAATTCTGTGCAAAAATCGTCAGTGATATTTTTTTCGATGAATTAAACTTTCTTTAAGCAATCCTCACGAATTTTTCTGACAAATGGAAAAAGTGTTTAATGGGACATACGTACATTACTGTGCTCAAATTTAATAAAAATTGGATAAGAGAAATTCTGCGGTTTATAGACTCGAGACATATCTGCCCTGATATGGATCTGTGTAGAGAGAAAAATGAACTTTGTTGAAAAAAATTTTGAATTCTACATCAAATTTTAATTCTTATCAATTTTAATTCCTTAAATTTCTTTATGTCACTTTAAAATCAAATCACTTTTTTCATATTACTTCTATCAAGACCATATTTCTTACAAAAAACAAGACGACAAACGCAAAAAATAAACTCCGAATTCACGAAGAAAGGAGAAGTGTCGAGAAAAGAGTAACAGAGATAAAAAAAGAGAATGAAAAAAAAATCGCGAGTGCAACTAGAGAGCCCGATGTATACAGATATTATTGGGTATTCTCGTATCATTAAAGAACCATTGGAAACTCACGCCCCTATTGTCCGTGGGCGACGCACCGTTGGCTCTGCTTCAGCTCTCCTTCTCGTCGCAGAGATCGAACGAAGAAAACGAGGGAAAAAAAGGAGACTTGCGAATAAAAAAAAAACGCGAAAAAAAATTGGCTCGCCTCGTGCGCGTTTATAAACTCGGAGGATTCGCGTTTCCGAGCAACAAGAGAGACAATACCCGCTTTTCGTGCGTGCATCATATTTCACGATCATCCTCGTCTCTCCTCCGTTCTTTTTCTCCCTTCGCACTTTTCGCGGCGAACACCTCCGAGATCGCGCTTTTTAGTGCACCGAGATACATAAAACGTTTCTTCGTGCACTGTGTTTACGATTTTTTTCGTCCCGTATTTTATCAACGGGCACGGAAGAAGTTTCACCGAGTCTTCTCTCGAAAAATCCCTCGGGTAATATTAGAAAAAGAGAGCGGAAAAAATTCTCCAGGCTCCGGAAAAAAAAAATTCCAGGATCCGAGAAATCCACACGCGGAAAAAGCGAAACTTTTTTACGAACGTCGAGCGAAAAAGTGGAGGGAACGGTTAATAATAGAGTTCGTTAAACGACTTCGGTAGCGGCAAAGAATGTTGATTATTAATTAGAGTTCGCCGGTCATGTGCACCGTGTGCACTTTTATCGGCCATCTCTCGTGTTCGTGAATCGCAAGAGGAATTCCTCGAGGATAATAAACTCACCGCAGATACATAAACAAGAAATGCAAGCAATTTAAAATTTACGAAAAAAAATGGAGCAAGGAAATTCCCAAATTTTGAGGCTCGAATTTCCGAAGGAAAAAATTTGGAGCGATTTTTTTTGTTCAGGAAGAAATTCGTATAATTTGTCTCGAGCGTATCGATATTTTTTTAAATTTATTTCTTTTTTTATTTTCTTTTTTTTAAAGCAGTGGCTGTCGATAGACCGCACGTTTATCCTCTAATAACGGTTATGAAACATCTACGAACCGTAACGACTCTCGCTATTGCCAATGTCCACAGTTCTGGAGCTCATGGCAGGAATAAGCAAACAATGAGCAATATAGTTGGTTCGATGTGAAGTTTGTATGTATGTCAAATTTGTGCAGAATTTTTTAAAAATATTTGTGTGTACGTATATAAATATCTAAATCGTGTGCGTGTAATTTTTTTTTCGCGTCGAGAATGCACGAGGGTTAATCCAAGTATAAAGAATGCGATCACGCGTCTATCATTGAAAGAACGCGGCTCGGAATTTCTTCCTGATTCTCCCACCATTTTTTATTTTTAATAAAATTCACCGTCTCGCTCGTACTCGAAGGGAAATCTCATTTCTCGACTACGGAGAAAACGTTTATCCATTATTATCGATAAATAGACGAGGGAGCATTGATTATTCATCCTTTTTTCATCGACGAAGGTACCAATTATCTTTTCAATTATCTACTGTTATTAATTGAAATAGCTATCCCCATGATAATATGATTTTTCAAATAGTGGCGTAACGCCGGGAGAATGAAAAATGAGTCGGATTTTTGTGCAGTTAAGAAGTTGTCTCAAATCGATAGTTTGAAATTGGTATGGACGTTGATTACTGGAAAAATTATTACAAAATATTGATAAGAAAACTTTATGGTCATGACTTTATTTGTCGCTTTTTTGATAATTCTAATAAATGTTTTATTAATTAATTACTTTTTTTATATTATCATCACTCACAGGTATTAATTTTAAAAATAAATTAATTTAAAAGTATTGATAAAAATTAATACCTGAGTGATGATAATTTAATTTATTATTGAAAAAAATAATTAAAAATGACAATTGATAATCACTATCTCTTTTTTTCTCGTTTTATTGAATGTTGAAGATTCGACGTGCGTACGATGATATTCCACGTTGATCGGCAATAACGTATAGAACGTATTATACGCTTCAACTTAATTTTCTTCTATTCATCGCCGAGTTTTGCGGGGGCGAGGACGATTATGCCGCATCGACGCGCGTTTTCTCTCTCTTTCGTTCACTCTTTGCGACTCAATGATTAATTAAGCTTTCCGAGAAAGCCCGCAACAAGTGAAACGTTATTGGTGGCTTTATAATAGTGGCACAGCTTACTTAAACGCGCTTCTTTCAACTTTAATATACACGAGCATTTATGAGCAAACACTCTTTTTAATTGATGAGAGAGGAAGAAAAAAGGAGAGAAAAATTTATGAAAACATTTACAGGCGCCATTGCGTCCTGGATTTTTTTCAACAATTTGTTCTTTTTTTTCTGTAATACACTTGTCTTTTTTCCTCCTCCTCCTCCTCACATCTGGGATTCCATCTCGCTCTCACTTTCGACTAAACTTCGTTACTCGATTCTAGATTATTACATACTCGGGATGACTCGAGGCAACGCTTCTTTGAACTCGACTACGCTCTTCCGTAACCCGACAATTAATTCAATGAAATAAATCTGATTTAAGGTGCCTGATCGCGATCCTCACTCTCTCATTCACTCTCAACTGCGTCCGATCTCATCTTCCGGAAAAATATCCAATAGAGGTAATTTTTCATTCGTTTTAAATTGTATCATTGATTAATGGTTAATTTTAATTGAAACAGCATATCTAGATCTTTTTTTTTACTCGTTTCAATTGTATGAATTAATTTTTTTACTCTTTGAGTTTGAGAAGAAAATTCTTCAAAATCATTTTTTAAAATATTAAATTTAATTTAAATACCTTTTTTTAAATATGGATTTTAGTTTTTGGAGTCTTTGAATTGATGTATTCTGCTTTTTTAGGTTTATCACATGCTCCAAGAAAGAACGCAGTATGGAATCGGTAGTGAGAATCGAGTCAAAGGTACTTGGGGCCCATGGAGCGCGTGGACCGAATGTTCGAGATCCTGCGGAACCGGAGTGCAATCGCAAGCGCGAGAATGCGTTTTATCTCGGTAAAATTTACTCTTTATGAATATAATTCATAAAAAAACTTAAAAATTTAACCCAAAATCTCACTTTAATTATTTTTGTCGAAAATTCGTTGAAAAAAGTAAAAAATAACTTATCCTAAATTTTTGCTTAAAATTCCCCTACAAAGACCTACAAAATGATATAGATAGACGTAAAAAAATCAGATTTTAGGCATTCGATTCACTCATCATCAAAATCTTCTTATTTCAACCAATTTTGGTGAGGATTAATCGAAAAAGTAGAAAATTCGTCTCCTGAACCTTTGCTCAAAATCTGCCTACAAAAATCAAATTTTATTATTATCATTTCATCAATTTCATCATAAAAAAAATCTAAAATTCGCCTCCTTATTTTATACTCAAATTCCTCCGAAAACCTAAAAAATAATACACACGACAACCTAAAAAATAACACACACACAAATCAAATTTTAGTCATTCGATTCATGGCAAACCGTTTTTACGCAAAAAAAGCCAAAAAAAAAATGTGGCAAGTGTCTGTGAGTTCCGTAATGAGTTTGGCGCCAGGGATACTTCGCGCTCCCGATATTTCTTCAAGCGTTATTTTCTCGCGCTCGGATAGAGTAGTCTCCGAGAGAGATGAGGGCCGGGAGATGTTTTATACACGATTTTCTCTTGTACAAACGTGTTGTTCGAGCTTCCTTCCACCTCCTCCCTACTCTCTCATTTCGAGTATACACACGATCGCTCGAACGGGAGAGAGAGGAAAAAGATAGCGCGCGGATTAGTCCGTAGACCACTTATTAGTTCGATATATTTATGTAAACGTGTGCGTGTGTGGTTAACGCGAGATTAAACTGTAGCGCGCATTACTCTCCCGGTAATCGCTCGGTGTGGTCGTTCAGCCAATAAATTACCGTAGTGAGAAACAGAAACTCCGTTTTTCATCATCGTCTCGCTCAATATCCACGATAATTGCCAATAAGGAATTAAAAAAAAGGGAAGAAAAAGGAATTAACAAAATTCGCGAAAATAACGATTGATCTCTTTTTTATCCAATTATGTACATTTTATCGGAGAAAACTTGTTTATGGCTGAAAAAAAGAGTTTAAGAGTGAATTTTCGTTTTTTTAATGCACGTATACCTATCAGGGGATCGAGAAGGAAACGCGGCGTTCCCGTCGAATATGGAAACAGCACGATCGAACCGAAACCGATTTGCATCGGTACTTACAGACGTTATCATATCTGCAATACTCAGGTATTGATTTATAAAAAATAATTTTTTTTTTCATAGATAGATGTAATTTACGGTTTAAATCATTAGTATCGAGAGTCTGATTGTTTCAAGGACTGCAACGACTTCCCGGACGATCCGAGGACCGAACAGTGCGCTAAGTATAATAATAAAATTTACAAGGGCCAGAGCTATATTTGGGTGCCATTCCTGAATGGTGAGCGAAAATACGTATTTTGATTTTTTTTAATATAGTAAAATCGTGAAAATTAAATTTAAAAATTTTCGAATGTGATGTGAGGATAATAATTTTTTATTTTAATATCAAAAACGATTGAATAATTTTTTGTTAACATAGTAAAATCGTAAAAGTCGAATTTATAAAATTTTTTGAGTGTCATCTAAAAATAATAAAAAGTTTAAATCTTTCTATCATTTTTCCATGAAAAATTGAATAAAAAATCGTAAATATGATCATCAGCTGCCAATCCATGTGCTCTGAACTGTCGAGCCGTTGGACAACGATTTTACGCGACCTTAGAGCCAGCCGTGGTCGATGGTACGCCCTGCGATGGTCCAAACGTTCGCGGACGCAGTACTGGAATGTCGATCGACAAAACGGAACAATGGCTGTGCGTCGCTGGACAATGCAGGGTCGGTTTTGCAAATTTGCTGCCGCATTTTGTTAAATTTATAATTGAAATCATTGAAATCAATTAATTGATAATATAAATTGATTTGTTTCAATATACGATTATCGATTTTAGCCAGTCGGATGCGACGGTGTGATCGGATCCGGGGCTACGCGAGATACTTGCGGTATCTGTGGAGGTGTTGGTAAAGGTTGTAAGCTCTACGAAGGAATTTTCATGGAGCCAATTATGCTGAAAGGTCATCAACCCGTAACGATCATTCCGAAGGGAGCGATGTCGTTGAATATATCAGAATTGCGTTCCAGTGCAAATTTTTTAGGTACGTCATATATAATTATTATTCTACACATGTATTTTATTAACAAATAAAAAAGTTTGGACAATTAAAAAAATTCCAGAGTAAAAAATCCTTTAACTCCCCACCCTCGATAGAACTACGTGAAAAATTATTTTATTTTCCCATAAAAACCAAAATTTGTGAGATTCAAAAATAAAAAATTTGTTGAAAATCTAAAAACAGTTTAAAATAATGAGATAAATCAATTTTTTTCAGCTCTGAAAACGGAAAACGGAAGTTACATTCTAAACAGTCCATGGTCGGTGAGTCCCAGCGGGACTTACAAAGCCGCAGGAACGAGTATAACTTATCAGAGGGGTGACAGAGCTCGGATGGAGAGTATCCTCGCCGCGGGACCGCTCAACGAGTCCCTCAAGCTCGAGGTAAAAATAAATCCGATTTTTGAAAAACCGACGTCCGATTTTATCCGAAAAATTGGGTATATTTTAAGATTAAATTTTTTCAGTCTCAGTTGTTGTGAACGTTTCATGAACTCAACGCGATTTAAAGTTTAAGATAATCTGATTTACGAAATAAATTTTTTTTTTTTCAAATTGTTTCTAATTTTTTTTTTTAAATAAAACAGATCTCTTACCACGAGCTCAATCCGGGTGTCCTGTACAAATACACACTGCCATTGACCGAACCGGACGACGGAGCGATGATCGCTCCACCCCTGCGAGCGATCGGTAATTTCCTACATTAAAAATAAAATATCTTTTAAAAACCGCAATTTCCACTTTCTCTCACTTTTTCCGCATTGTTAAATTTTAATAAACAGAAAAAAATAAGAACGGAAATATTTCAGGCTCGAACGATCGAGGGAACGAGATTCCTGAATCCGATACGAGGCTCATTCCGGCTTCCGATCCAACCAGGTAAATTTTTAATACTATGATAAATTTTTAACACTTTTACGAAACGTTAAGAATTTGTGCCCAGTCAAATCCGCAATAAATCTATTCGTTTTTCTAAGCTAATTGTTATATAACACAGCAATCATAAATAAATTTTTTATTGATTAAAAATTGCTATTTCGGGCATACATCCTTATTTTTATTCTACTCCATTGTCTTGTCGAGTATTTTCTCCCGAGTATAATGTTCGTTTCAATGATCGAGGATGGATAAAAATCCTGAATCGCTGCCAGAAAAACGAAGCGGAAGCGAAACGAGGCAGACCGACAGGAAAAAAGAGGACATGAAATATTCGCCGACAACAGTGATGGCCGGAGATGCTCCAAAAATCATTTCGCATCATAAGAAAAGAGGGAAGAAAGGGAAGAAAAAATTCTCTTGGAAAATCGACGGATTTACACCCTGTTCGAAGACTTGCGGGGGAGGTAAATTAATTTTTAGATAAATTTTAAATATTTTTCAAAATATTTACGAAGAGAGAATCGAGTGCAACTTTTTTTTTCTGACACAATTTTTTCTCTAATTGCTCACTTGTCTTGAATTTACGAGGCGTCGTCGTCATTGGTAGTTAAAGATCGCGGTACGATACAAGTGGATCTCACTACTGGAGAATTTCTTTTTCCTTTTGCGAGGAAAAGAAATAACAAAAAAAAACATTTAATTTAAGACCGAGATACGTCAAAATGTTCATTCACGTTTTTTTCTCAATTCCTTTTCTCTTCATCTGGACTTTATATTTTCTCACCACGACCTCCGGCAATCCAACTCCGCGGAATGTTCAATGTGTTCTAATTACATGATTTATCCGTTGATTCTACCAAATTTAGATTGACAGCTCAACAGCCAATTAAATGTATTTTTTTTTCTCCTTTTTATTTCCTCTCATTACGGCATGGGATATTTTTAACACAGAATTATAAAAGTTTGCTTCTGTTTTTGTTTCCAATATTTGAGGCCTGCAGACCGCTGTATTGAAGTGTATAAGAAACATCAAAGGGAGTCAAGCGAACGAGAGGCGATGCCGGAACTTGGAAAAACCTCGAATGCCGCCGCCACTTCGTTGTAACGACCGTCCGTGTCCGGCGAGGTAATATTTTCGATAATTATGTGTAAACAAATGTTTTTCAGTCGAAAAATGTCATTTAAAAATTTAAATTATTATTTATTTAAAACATTTTGTTTAAAATATTTTAAATATTTTCAATAATTATATGTAAAATGTCATTCAAAAATTAAAATAAATTTATTGTTTGTTTAAACAAATTTTTTAAAAATATTTTAGATGGAAAGCTGACCCATGGAGCGAATGTTCGGTCACCTGTGGAACAGGAACCCGAACGAGAAAGCTCGAATGTGTTCAGGAGTTGAATGCAAAATTGACGATGCGAGTTGCAGCTGGAGCTTGCGTTCAACCCCCAGATCTCAGAACGGTCGAGAGTTGCTCGCGACCAGTTTGCAGCAATATTTCACTTCCGGAAGTGAGAACTATTCAAACGGGGCGCGAGGTACCAAGATGGAATTCCGGTCCGTGGACTTCGGTGTGTTTTTTAAATTATTATTTACTAATAATATTTTAATACTAAAAAAGTATTTAAATGTTTAAAATGTGAATTTAAATATATATAAAAATAGTAATATTTTTAAAAAAGTATGTTCAATATTTTAAAATAATTGTTTTAGTGTTCCAGCTCGTGTGGACGAGGTATCAAAAAACGAATGGTCACGTGTATAACGAGCGGAACTCCATGTTCGCCAGTCGATAAACCCGAGAGCGAAAAAGTTTGCGAAATTCGATCCTGCAATTCGAAATACGAGACTGATAACGCTGTTTGGATGTATTCCGAATGGCACTCCGGGGTAAACAATTTAAAACATTTTCAACGTCGATTTGATATACAATTAAATAAAAATCAAAATTACTATCATTGGATAAAGAATTTTGAAATATCAGAATTTTAATTTTTTCAGTGTTCTCGAAAATGCGGAAGTGGATTTGACACTCGGGAAATAGTTTGTAGTCACTCGAATGAAGATTTTTGCGAATCTAAACGAAGACCGGAAGTGAAAAGGTCTTGCGTCAGTAACGAAACTTTTTGCCATTCCGCCGCATGGTTTACAGGTCCCTGGTCTCCGGTTCGTATATAAAAATTTATTACTGATTTATTCAAGAGTAATAATAATAATAAATCAAGAATAATTTATTATTCACTATTTCTCTTCTCAGTGCACCGTAACGTGTGGCACGGGGGAACAATCTCGTGACGTTATTTGCGTTAAAAAAATTGAAGAAGAATCGAGGATAGTGTCGAATAGAGATTGTCCATTGGACATTCCGGAAAGTAGGCGGAAGTGCCAAATGCCCGATTGCTTGGGACAATGGTACACTTCTGATTGGAGCGAGGTACGACTAAAAAATTACATAATTTTGTAATTTTTTTACCTAAAAAAATTGCTCGAGATAAAATTTATATTTTCAGTGCTCACAAAAATGTGGCGAGGGAATAAAAAAACGAACAGTTCGTTGTTTGTTGGAAAAAACTGAAGTTGGGACCTGTTCTCCGGAGAGTAAACCTCAGGAAACTCACAAATGTAATTTGGGCTCGTGTAAGATCAAGTCTTATCATTTGCCAAGCAGGATAGCCAAGAGTAAGTTCAATTTTATCTGTTTTATGTAAAAAATTTATCCATCACGTAAATTTTATATTAAAAAAAATGAAGCAAATGTTTTGTGACGAAATTATAGTAAAAACGTTAAAAATAATTTTCAGAAGTGCCCGAGACAGGAAGGTGCGTCGACGATTATCCAAATTGCGCTTTGGTCGTGAAGACCGGATTGTGCCGTATTAAATATTACAAGCATTCGTGCTGCGATTGTCGAGATTGAGAATCTTCAAAGTTTTAGGATTCTCCAATTTCTTTAGTCACTTTTTGAGACTCGAAGTTTTTTAGTATTATCGAAACCTTTGAAGAATACGAGTTGCAAAAAAAACCTACGAAAAAAATTAGACAATTTTTTTAACGTAACATTTTAGAAAACGCATGTCTAAGGAATTCATTTTTTTCGAGAAAAAAAAACGCAAGTTACTTAAAATTTCGCCTGCCCTGCTTATCTACGCGAGAGAATTTATTTACGAATTAATGCTACACGAACATTAGTCGAATTATCTCTAAGACTCATGACTGATGAAAAAAAAAAAAAATAGAAAAACGACTCGAGTTAGTATAGAACAATTTATTGTATAAAAAAGCCTGTGCGTATACAACCGTAAATGTTTCTTATAAATAGAAAAAAATGAAAGTAATAATTGTTTAAAAGTTTTTTTCTTTAAACGTTACGCAGTGTATTTATTTTAAGCAAAAAGAAAATGTCTTTTATTTAATCCCAGTCATTTTTTTAGAGGCAATACTTTCGGCTCGGGTAGACTAAATACTGAAGAAATAAAATTCTCCTCTGTATCATGAGCATTATAAGAATATTTTAGACTTCTGTTAGTAGGAAAAAATAAAATTTCTTAGTTGATTCGAGGAGAAGATTAAGATTTGATTAAGAAAAAAATGAGCTTTGTAAAATCTTCATTCGTTTCTCATGCTCGTGCCCTTTCCCGACCACTGCTCTTTGAGATTTACTTTAAGTCCCAAATCTCGAAGTGCAGCTTTCAAATCAGATTCCAATTCAGGATGAGCTGCCAGAGCTTCATTGAGGACAGCTTCGATTCCGTGCGCGAGGAACGCTCGCGATTCCATGTTGTTCCTCACAGACATATTCCTAACCGCCCACGATCCAAGTTTGAGGACGTTTTTACTTTTCGGATACTGCTTCATCGTGTTTACGATCACGAAGGGAGCGCCGCAGTCGTAAAAAATGCCCGCGTTTGTTGGACTCTTCAGCGACAGGGCAGAGATGCACGCGAAACCGGACGACACTACCATTTCCGAAGTCTAAAATAAAAGAACTTTTTGTTTTCTCGATCAAGAAAGGAATCGTAAATTTGTATCAAAACTCACTTTGTATCTGCTTATAGCTGATACTATCAACGGTGCACTGCCCGACGTGACGATGTGAGACTTAACGTTGTCGTTACCAGCGAGAGCTTTGAGCAATTTCAGAGACTGCCAATTGAGCTTTTCCGAGTCAGGATGATTGATCATTACGTCGATGATGAACTGCAATCCATCCGCATCTTGCACAGTTTGACAAAATTCGTGTCTGACCAGGAGCGAGGCAAGAGTCATCATTAAGTCCCCAATTACAGCCATATCCTCTTTGAATTCTAGAAAAATTATATTTTGCATGTTTATCTACTTCTTGTGTTGTTTTTAGTAGAAAATGAAACAATATCTGCGCTACTTACTTGGCAGTAAACCAGTGAGAGTCTCGAGGGATTCTCTGGCAATTTGAGTGGCATGTTCGTGAGCTTTACCAAATTCGTGTCTCAAGTCATCGTCGAGGACTAAACATCTCATGACTGTACATACATCTCTGAGCTCCGGACCGGTGACAAATTCACAAGTCAATATTTCTGTCAATTTTGGCAGTATACCAGCATCAAAGATATTCTGTCGGTTCATTTCATGCTTGAGGCAACACTCCCTGATCCAACGGAGAACTAATTGCACGACAGAGACATCGTCCTGACCATCCAAAAGTCTTAGAAACAAAATGTTCCTCTTAAATAGAAATTCAAACTGAGAATAACACAGTCGTGTGTTTATTCATCCGATGGTGGTGCTAAGGAATGCGTGCTTTTGTTAGAAAAAAAAAATTCTCAGCCAAGTGAAAGCAAACTTTTAACTTTTTCGCTTCTACGTTTATCCGAACGAACAAAAATAATTGTTAAAAGCATTATTGTATGAATAATGAAACTAAATGAAGACGTACTACAGGAAACAAAAGGAGAACAGACGTTTTTCAAATATTTATAGATTTAAGCTTAATCTTACTCCATTTGAAGATCGATGCCATTGCTGTCTAGAAGATCAGGATTTCCATTCATAAGAGATGTAATCGTCTTCAAAGATGCCTTCAGGTGATTTTTATCATTTTTACATTTTTTCATAAGATCAAGCAGAGTCTCGTATGCTCCCTGTTTCCCTGCGTACACTCTCCGAGCTATGTCTTTGTCAAGTTCCAACTTGAGTTTTTCTAACACTTCAGCGAGACCGTCGTATTCGTCATTCTCTGAGCAAGATTTTATTTTCTTCAAGGACGCAACGGTCACATCTTCTTTGTTCGTAAGAGCTAAATCTTTAATAATATTCGTGAGATCGACACCCTGACGAAAAAAAAATGTTTACGAATATTGTATCTCTTTGAAATTTGTATCATTTGAAAGGTACGTTGAAAAGGGAGATAATAAAGGAATAAAAATTAATAATAATATAAAAATAATACAATACTTGAGCTTCAAATTGTTTTATCGCATCCTCGATCGCTTCCTCCGCCGACATCGCGAAATCTTCGATATTTTCACGTACAACATCGTCGTAAGTTTCTTGCTTGATCACACGAACCATTTTTTTTATTGGTTTTAAATGTAGCACTGAACTTCAGCGCTATATAAGGATCGAAAAATCGTGTTCGTTCACTCGGCCTCGTAATACTTTTGGGAACCGGCTCACGGTTCGTTGTCAATAAAGATCCTACTCGAACTCAACGGGATGCCCCACTACCGTAACGAGTCAGCACATGGTCATAAAACGCTCGAAGAGTCGAGGAAAATGTGTGGCGAGAAAACGAAGCTCAACGTCAGCTCGATCGATATTTTTATATTACGTCGGTAATCATATGGTGGATAAGTAATAATAATAACAGTAATAACAACAAACAAAATAAATCGCATGAGTACGTTCATGAAATTATAATTTTGATCATTTCACTGAAATTAGTTTTTCTTTTCATAAAATGGATAGCTGAAATAAGATTGTTTTCTGCTTAGATAAATGAAGTAAATAATAAATTCAAATTAATGAATAAATCATATGAATTTCGTTCATTCGAAATAAAGAGAACAGAAAAATTTATATTTCTTTGGTTTACAAACGATTTTATATTTTTCTACTCATTAACCTCAATTCTTTACTTGAATTCTTTGTCTGTTGTACTTGATCTCACTTTTTCCTAGAACAAGTAACGAAAGAAATCTAATTTCCTACTCCAATAAATAAAGGAGCAATAATTTATTGAAAATGTACATTTGATACGATGAATTAAATATATTAATGATAAAGGATGAATGTAATTAAGCCATTCTTTGTTCAACAAGAGACCAACGTAGTTTCAATTTGGTTTTTTAACTTATTGTATTCAGAAGAATTAGTTTACAAAGATGGGATTTCAGATGTCTGAATCTCCAACGATTTACACAAACTTTACTAGCTTCTTCAATCAGGAAGATCATTCTGAGAAATATTCCAGAGTCCTGACTTCCACTCACGAATCAACAAAAATTAATTCTTGTTTGATTTAGTTTCTAGATTTTTCCTGGGAATTTACCCTCTGCAATTTGCTCGTCGAATCTTTCAATCCACGCGTTCGGGCACATGATGTTGTAGGCCCTGTAGAAATATTGGCAG
The DNA here is from genome assembly GCA_030522605.1 of Cremastinae sp. B BG-2022a. Classification (NCBI taxonomy): domain Eukaryota; kingdom Metazoa; phylum Arthropoda; class Insecta; order Hymenoptera; family Ichneumonidae; species Cremastinae sp. B BG-2022a. The sequence continues at coordinate 186,355 of JAPYYX010000002.1, read as the reverse complement.
TCTTTGTACGACTCTCCATGCTTCTTTATGCAGCGATGATAATCCACGTAATTCTGGTAGCAATTCCTAGTTTTTTTGTTCAGTAATTATTGTTTATTATCTCACATTGTTTTTCACAATTTTCTTAACAAACACGAAACAAAGTATGTAATCTTTTTACCTGGTTTGATTTTGATTCGGAAATCTCGGATCGAACTGCAACGTCCTAACTTCTTCGAGGGATTGAATTTTAATAGGCATGTTTGCGATGTTTCTAATTTCGCTGCTCAACAGGTTATGCTCAATTAATTTCTTATCTCCTAAACCTTATTCATTCTTACATAATAATATTCATATAATGGAAAGTTCTTAAAATCAACGGATCAATCGACAAAGCATTTTCTTTCTCGTTTTTTTTATATCTCAGCTTGCTTGTTAAAAAAAATATTCCTACATGTTCACTCACTTCTGTTCGAGGATTGCTAATCATAACACGAGACACGAGTCTCGATCTCTCTCAATAGTCTTTCTCCCTCTCTCTCTTCTCTTTCCACAAATTTTCCTCATTTCAGTGTACACTTGCATACGCGTAATTCTAAAAGTGTTGTGGAAATATTACATTTGAGTTTCAAGCGTGAATTATCATAACAGGAAGTTCCTCAAAAAAAAAGAATAATTTGCCCATTCTCAGAGTCATCGAAAATTTTTCGACTATGTACAAAAATGGCTTTACTTGAAAATTAAAATTTAACTTGATTTTTTTTTGGTCACGTAACATAAAATTATTTAAATAAAAAAGAGAATTTTTGTGGAATGGAACAAACTAGTTTTTTTCAGATTGATGAGCAGCAGGTTTTAGGAAGTGAAAATGGAGCCGGGAACTAGATTTTCGAGGATCATGAATTATTTGACGAGTGGCCTGGTGTTATCTTCCTCTTGACAGCAAACTTCGCGATATTTCTTCACTTCGGCCATGTACAATGACCAGGCGTCCTTGGGTTGCTCGACCGTCTGTTCGGTTTTTGCTTTCGCGACCATGCCCGTTTTGAGGATTCGCCCGCCTCGTCTCTTTCCCACCATGAGTGGAGGAGGAACGACGGGTTTCTCCTCGAGGACGATGCGCGTTGGCTGAGCAGGGGGTTGCATCTGTTCCTGCATTTTTTTGAACATCTCCATGAAACTTCCATCGTTTTTGAAAGCGTTTGATTGAGAGGCAGCGAGTGCTCGTTGTTGCTGTTGTTGCAGCTGTTGCTGTTGAAGCAATTGCTGTTGCAAGGCGATGTCGTTCGTCTCATCCGCCTGGTCCGACGTGTACGAGCTGCCTCGATTGTGTCGTCGATTGTCGCGATATCTGTGCCGATCGCGACTTCTGTTACGACTGCGACTTCTCCTTCGATCTCGAGATCGCGAGCGCCCTCGGGATCGCGATCTCGATCTGTCGCGCCTCGAATATTTGTGCGATCTTCTCTCTCGGTCATTGTCACGCTCGTTCGAACGCGAACGCCTGTGACCGCTCCTCGAACTCGGAGAAGATCGAGAATCGTTGCTCCGTCTTCGTCGACGTCGCTCTTGCGGCGAGCGTTCGCTCCTGGAATTTCCTCGACTGGTGCTCTTGTGATCCGCGCTCGGTCCACCGACTCCCGGTGATCCTGAACGCCCGGAGAACATCGAACCCCCGCGGCTCTTTCCGTGATCGTAAGACGTCAGACACGGAGGCGATGGCGGAGACGGCGGGGTTTCCGATCTTCCGTAGCGATCCTGACGTTTTGCGTCCATTATTTCCTCCTCCTCCTCCTCCTCCCGAGGTCCCCGCTCACGATCTCTCTATTTGCTTTTTTTGCTTGTTTGCTCGATTATTTTTGCTTTTTTTCGAACCAGCGAGCCAGGCTGACACTCGGTATTCGGGATACCTATAAGGATAAGAAACTACCTTCTATAAGTGAAACTGCTCGAACATTGGTCATATATGCCATTTCTTTTTTATTTTTCTTAATTTATTTTTGAAATAAATTTTTCTCCTAACGTATGCACATTTCTCTTTGCTATTCGATCAGTTTCGAGGAGCAAGAGAAATTGGGCAAGAGACAGGGAGAACGAGAGAAACGCAAGAGAGATCGAGAATCTAATCATTTAGAATTTTTTCCTCAAACTCAAACACAAGTTCATTTATCGTTTTTTTATGTCTTTGATATCTACTGCATGATTCATGAAATTGACACGACCGACTGTCATGTCAGCAAAAAATCAGAATTCAGGATTGACAAATCATTGACGAACGCTAATTAAGAATCCGTTGAAATAAAATGGTTGTTCATGTAGTAAATAGTTGCAACGGACAATGAAGAATTAATTTACATACTGAAATCATTTTAGAATTCGCATGCACAATTGTTAGATGAAATTTGAGAAATTGACTTATTTTCATTGACTCTGTGCCAAACGTTTTTTCAGACGTTAGGTATGACACGATGCATTGAATGTGCATTCGAATGACACAACCCGATTGTTGAAAAAAAAAAAAAACATAAAGCGAGGTGATCCGTCAGAGGCACTTTTTCTCTCATCATTCAACTCCCAAATACCCTCAAGGTTTTGCATCAACGCGATGAATTGTACAAAACGAACACAAAGAACTTCACCGTGGGCCCTTTACCAATCTGTCTCTGCCTGATCGAAACCTCGGTACTTTTTTTTCCTCTATGAGCTTTTCCTCAATGACAGAACGAGAAAGAAAATATCCTATTGCCGTTTCAAAGTAATAAGATACTTTTTCTGAACCGTAAACTTTCTCTAATATTAGATGGATTGATCTTTGTGTTTAATACCTGATTCGGCTCTTGAGTTGAAAGCAAAATGGCTACTGAGAAAATCGCACCGGACTCCTCGTTACGTCATGACGCGGAGGTGAGCTCGCTTACCCCTCTTCGATTTTCGTTCTCACGAGCCGTGCGCTAGCGCCACGAACGATGCCGTGAGGAAACTCGTAACTCGTAAAACATGCCGACGAAAGGTCATTGAGTGATAAAAAAGTTTTACGACGATTTGCATATTTTCTTTTTATTTGTTCGAAGCTAAGTGATGTAATTTCTATCATTTTGACAATGTTGGTGATCATAAGAGATTACTTTTTTCTGTTTTTCAACCATCGACGAACGTTGTACACGATAATTTCCCCGATTAAAGCAGCACCGCCGAGAATTCCACCTAAATACATCAAATTCTTCAATTGAGCTTTGACGATTGTCATATTTTCTCCAAGAGCGAGCGGTGATTTGTATCGCTCATCCGAATCTCCGTACCACCGTTCGAACAAGCCCGTTGAGTGTAAGTGCATGATAACGGAATCAAGTTTGTATCGAAACGGTGAACCTCTGGCGATGAGGAAGGAAGTACTGTCACTCCAGAAGCAAGGCTTCACTATCTTCAAATGCCCGTATCTTTCTCTCTTGTTTTCCTTTATCATAGCCTTCGCCTCATACGTCGTTGTCAGGCACGTCACGTTTTTGTGTATTCCTGCGAGTTTTCGACACAATTGCGGCACGATGAAATTCGGGTACGTGTCCGCTTTGTCCTTGAGGGTTTTCAAAATACCGTCCGAGGAGCCGAAAGTTTTATTCACGATCATCTCGTTGATTATGGGTTTGAGTCCCGAGTAATCGAGATCTTCGAAAGTCTGAAAATCTAACTCAACGTCCCCTTCGAAACTCAGCTCCATCAGACTCTGATAGAGCGACAGCGAGTAGATCCCGGACAGAATAAACAAATTGGTGAACAGTAGGCGGTGCGTGTTTTTAATCGGCGTCTTAGTAACCGAGACGCCGAAAACGATGCGAATTATGTTGAAAAGTTGAAGCGATTCATGAGCGAAAACTGGAATCTGCGTAAACATCCAATAAATAATAATGATAGCAAAAGCAAGAATCAACGTTGTCGTGAAACCTCCAGACGCGTTGAATCTCAATTGTGGCACACTCGGCACCAGAGGGCACAGTTTCTCATAAAGAATCGGGTAAGTTCGTATATTTTGATCGCCAAGGGATTCTGTGTAATGTGGTGAGAGATAACTCATCAGATCGATCTTTCCTGAGCTCATGAGTTCATAAATAATTGAGGGATCAGCGATACGGTCCAGTATAGAGGATCCCGGAACGTAAATGAGTCCAAAATTCAGAACTTGCGCAATGGCACGAATGACGACGATATTCGTTCCCGAAACGTTTACGGGGATTCCCACTCGGTCGAGCGCTACACTCGAAAATGGCGGCATATTGACAACTCCGATTTTCATCTGATGTCCGTGCATGTTTTTCAATTTGTCCGGAAACCATTCGACGTTTCTCGTCCAATTTACCCGAGTGTAATTATTACTGAACGGATTGTAGTGATGAACAATCGGTGCCATGAGTGGATTCTCGAGACCGAATACTTTTCTCGTCTCGTTTGACAATGTCGTTTCAACAATTGTCACGTCCAGTAACTTCCTTTTCCAGGTCGATATTAGGAACATTTCGAGACTGTCTTCCCATTCAGGCAAAACGAGAATAATGAGAAAGTACGGTCGATAATAAAAAGCCGAAGTGTCCGATAAAAATTTGATCATGCCTCCCGATGGCAGAATGCCCGTTGTTGCGTCGTGAAACAAAAGAAACAATGTCCCCGCTGTTGCCATCTCGGTCTCGCTCTCAAAATCCGCCTCGTCCGACCAATTTGGATTTTCATCGAGATTCACATCTGTTCGCACTACTCTCATAACGGCCGTCATTTTTTTACTTATCTCGCCAAGCAAGTAACTGATTCTTGATCTGCTGTTTCGATAATTCGTTACTAAATTTACTTCGTAAATGTCCGGGTGGGTACTAACGTATTTTACCAAACTGTCCACCCACGCTGTCGTCTCTACCAATTTTAGAGGACTTTGTAATAATAAAAACACAAAAATGATCAATTTCATGATTTTATTTTTTCACGTCTCGGATTCTCGGAATACGAATTCTTTCTGAGACGAGCTTGGAAATATTTTGCTTCGCGACGTTCTCGACTGAACATTACATTGTCTCGGTAAACATTATTTTCTTCTTCATTTTTATTACTTTGTGCACTTCGATTTTATTTAGGATAATTGAGAACAAATTTTGCTAAGTGCATTCGATTGTTTGGTTTTCCCTAACGCTACGCATATCGGAAAGAAATAAAATTAGCGTAATGCGAAATAGATCGCTGATGTGACAGAGAGAAATGTCATCTATACTATGTCGATGGAATAATTTATAAAATATCTGTCATGCACTAGCGCTACAAGAAAATTCACGGAAAAACTTTAGTAACGTTCATGACACGCTCACGAAATGTCGTTTGACGATAAAAAAGTTTCACCTTCTTATATATTTTTTCATTTCCTTGAAATAATATAATTTTTTATAGTTATAATCATGAGGACTAGAAACACTAAATTTTTACACGGTTCTACTCGTGTGCTCACACATTGATTATTTTTGGTAATTCTATCGATGATTCACTTTTCTAAAAATCGTTTTCATGACTTTGACAACATTCGAGCGTTATGTTTTTTATTTATCCGGATTTGTCTTTACCCAATCGTATATCCATCATCGATAGAATTACCTTATTTTTTTCTGTTTTTTATCCATCGACGAATTCTGTACACGATAATTTCACCAATTAATGCTGTTCCGCCCATAATAGCACTCAAGTACATTAAATTTTTTAATTGAGCTTTGACTATCGTCATGTTTTCGCCTAGAGAACGCACTGAAAGCAGAGGTTTGTACGGCAAGGTAACATCTCCGTACCACTGTTCGAACAGTCCCGTTGAGTGCAAGTGCATGATAACGGAATCGATTTTGTATCGATACGGTGAACCTCTGGCGATGAGGAACGAAGTACTGTCGCTCCAGAAGCAAGGCTTCACTATCTTCAAATTCCCGTATCTGTCTCTCTTGTTTTCCTTTATCATAGCCTTCGCCTCATACGTCGTTGTCAGACACGTCACGTTTTTGTGTATTCCTGCGAGTTTTCGACACAATTGCGGCACGATGAAATTCGGATACGTGTCCGTTTTGTCCTTGAGGGTTTTCAAAATACCGTCCGAGGAGCCGAAAGTTTTATTCACGATCATGTCGTTGATTATGGGTTTGAGTCCCGAGTAATCGAGATCTTCGAAAGTCTGAAAATCTAACTCGACGTCCCCTTCGAAACTCAGCTCCATCAGACTCTGATAGAGCGACAGCGAGTAGATTCCGGACAGAATAAACAAATTGGTGAACAGTAGGCGGTGCGTGTTTTTAATCGGCGTCTTAGTAACCGAGACTCCGAAAACGATGCGAATTATGTTGAAGAGTTGAAGCGATTCATGAGCAAATGCTGGGATCTGCGTAAACATCCAATAAATAATGATGATAGCAAAAGCAAGAATCAGTGTTGTCGCGAAACCTCCGGACGCGTTGAATCTCAATTGTGGCACACTCGGCACCAGAGGGCACAGTTTCTCGTAAAGAATCGGGTAAGTTCGTATATTTTGATCGCCAACGGATTCTGTGTAGTGAGGTGAGAGATAACTCATCAAATCGATCTTTCCTGAATTCATGAGTTCGTAAAGAATTTCGGGATCAGCACTCTGGTCTAGTATAGAGGATCCCGGAACGTAAGTGAATCCGAAATTGATAACTTGGGCAATGGCACGAATGACGACGATGTTCGTTCCCGAAACGTTTACGGGAAGTCCCACTCGGTCGAGCGCGACACTCGAAAATGGTGGCATATTCACAACTCCGATTGTCATCGGATAACCGTGCATGTCTTTCAATTTGTCTGGAAAATACTCGACGTCTTTCGTCCAAGGTACGCGGGTGTAAATATCAGTAAACGGATTGTATTGATGAATAATCGGTTCCATGAGCGGCTTTTCGAGAGCAAGAACTTCTCTCGTCTCGTTTGACCTCGTCGTCTCGATAATCGTCACGTCCAGCAATTTCCTGGTCCAGGCCGTTTTCAGGAGCCACCCGATACTGTCTGACCATTCAGGTAAAATGAGAATAAAGAGAAAAAGCGGTCGATAATAAAAAGCCGAAGTGTCCGCCAAAAAATTGACGATTAGTGCCGATGGCAAAACGCCCGTTACTGCGTCATGGAAGAGCAGAAAAAAAGTCCCCGCTGTTGCCGTAAGCTCTTCTGGAACGTAATCGACGTTCACATCTGTTCGCAATACTCTAACTTTGGCTGTCAATTTCTTGGTTACTTCATCAAGTAAGTAACTGGTGTTGGATCTACCAAGTAGGTAATTCGTTACTAGATTTACTTCGTAAACGTCCGGTTGGGAAGCAATGTATTCTATCATATGATCCACCCACTCTGTCGATTCGACCAATTTTACAGGAGAATGTAACAATAAGCACACAAAAATTATGAATTTCATTTTTTTTTTATTTTTTGCGGTCTTTGATTCTCGAACTTCAAACTCTTTCTGATCGTGAAAACATTTCTTTCCGGCTGCACGTTCTTTTATGTTAGATTTCATTGCCTCTTGGTAATAATTTTTTTCTTCCTCGTATTTATGGCTGTACGCACTTCAATTTTATGTAGGACAATTGAAAACGAATTTTGCTGAGTGCATTAAATTTTTGATACTCCCAATTTTATGAACATCACGAAATGAATAAATTCGAGTAATGGAGTCTATAACTGCGGCTGTGGCTTGAATAGTTTTCTACCCTATCGACAGATAAATTATTAAAAAAATTTTTTTAATTTTCGAAATAAAATTTATTTAATTATAAGCTCAATTATTTTTGACAAGTGAACATTATATTTACATATTTTTCATAAACTCATCAAATAAAACGGGTTTATACAATTTGCAAAAGTATGAAAATTAAATTCATACAGAACCCAGATATATCTTCAATTAAATTTTTAATTATACAAGTAAAAAATAAATGAATATAAAGTTTTTTAATAATTAAAAAAAAAATTTGTATACTAGTCAACGATTTTATTCGGAATCCTTGTGATGACGATAATGAAAAAGCGCAAAGAGTGCGCATATCTCATTGATAGGGAGTCGCGATCAATATAAGGAATAGCGAGGGGGAGGAATTGTTTTTTCCTCCCCGCAAACAGTGACTCGGGTGAAACCCGCGCTCAAAACTGTTGATGTCATTTTTTGTCCGTTATTGTTGACTAATATACCCTATGTGGCGGGATTCGTCAATAAATTTAGTTTCGAATTTGTTCATACACCCATCTTAACAACGAGTCTAAAAAATAGTAAGTTCAGAAAAAAACTATCGTTTTCGTTGAAAAATCTTTTATGTAAGTTTGCTACGATCGAAAATTGAACGAGGAATTTTGAGACATCTGGCAATGTTTTTTTTCCAGAATTGTAGGAATTATGGCATCTTTGGAGGATAATTGGAAAGAGGCGACCGAAGGCTTTGATTCAGAAGTCTGCGAGACTTGGTTTGATCGAATCAAACAAGTCTATTCTGAAGAAAAACGCACTTATCACAATTTAGACTCTCTCAGTGAAAAATTTGCTCATTATGATGAGATCAAAGATAAATTGAAAAATCCTCAAGCCTTATTACTCGCTCTTTTCTTCCAGAAGTAAGTGAAAATCAATAAAAACATTGTTCAACTTTTTATTCGAGGAATTATTAAATTCAATCGATGACATTTTTTTAAAAGCTTCGAGTACGATCCCAAAGCTCTGGATGGTGAAAGCCAAAATTTAGAGCATTTTAATGCATTTGCTGATGAAGCAGGGATTCCGTCTGTAAGTGAAATGTTATTTTCATTTTACATAAAACTCTTTTTCGTGATTTAAACATTTTTCTTTTTGCTTGTTTTTTCAGGACAGCGAGATCAGGGCGGAATCTTGTGCTCTGCTCAAAGTAGCCAGTACGCACAGCACTGAAGAGCACAAAGTTGGTGGTGCCTTTGGAGGTGAAGATGCTCACTACCTCTTAGATTTAGATATGGCAATTCTGGGATCTTCGCCAGAAGCTTATGCTGACTATAGAGAAAAAATTCGTGGTGAATATTCATTCCTCAGCGAGCCAATGTACACAGCTCTGAGACTCAAGGTAGAAATACATTTCATTACTCTCCAATGTTGCTAATGAACTAATTCTATTCTAAACAAATTTTTTTGTATTTTCAGGTGCTTCAGAATTTTGTACAAATTCCAAATATTTTTGCAACGAAGGAATTTCGTGATAAATTCGAGGAACAAGCGAGACTAAATATTCAAGCCGAAGTTGAATTGCTATCTTAAATCAAAGATAATATTCTTGTAAATGTGCTTCAATGAGACATAAGTCTGCAAGACTTATACACACATGAGATAAAGTCTAATTTCGCGCTAATTACGAATTTTCGAATTTTTTCGATTTTCACTATCTTTGATGGATCTCAAGTAATTATTATCTTGAATCTATGTTCCTGTCGTGTCAATATTGCAAATATTGACGATAATTTTTTGAAGTTAGAGCACAAATAGAAATAATTTGATTTTTCGTTTTTATTTTTCATAGTTTAGAAAAATGAAGCAGAATAGAAGATAAAATGAAAATTGTGGCAGAGCCACGATAACTGTAGGACAAATTTTAGTCCGCATGCTGTTATTTTTTTTTTCATCCACAAAATTGAAAATGAAAGTTTTCATTGAAGTTAAACAACGTGTAACTTCAATCGAACAATTCTAAAATCTTTTCCGACATTTTATCGAAAAATTGATGAATTTTTGTTACATTGGAAAAAAGAAAGAATTATATCCTAAATTATGATAAATATTTGTGAGACTAGCGCATTATACGATGTACGTGGCTTTCGGTCTGTTGGTTAAAAAATGTATTGAAATGTGATAAGAGGCCCCTGATAGTAAAAAAATGAAATATGCCAAAAATCATGAAAAAATCATTTGTACAAAATTTTATTGAATTTGTGATAGGATTTTTGTCCTTCAGAGATTAGTTGAAAATAATTTTGGCACATTTCATTCGAACGCGATCCTGGGTCATAATTTATCTCATTATAGGTCGTGTAAAGTTAAAATATGTAAAGCCCTGTGAAAAATCAAATATAATCTGTACAAATGTTAAAAAGTGTTTTATATTTCTTTATTTTTTATCTGTAATATTTTCTCCGAATTCGTGTCAAAGAAAAATTCAATTTTCGCTCACGAATTTTTTTTCGCAGGATATTGCCAGTTCCGTCGCAACTCTCGCACGCAATTTTCTCACACAGAAGACGTTAGTCACACCTGTAAAATATTTCTCAATTCCTGATACACAAAATTTTCGTACCAGTCGTCACATACGAGAGTTTGGCCGAATCGGAAATTCCTCGTCTCACGCGAATCGAATATATCAAAACTGGTCGCCGGAAATACGGATAAAAGATTACTTTTGCACACATCGAGCGTCAGTCGAAATCGCCTGGCGTGACAGCCAACAATTGGACTGAAAAAAATCACGTCGGTGACTTTTTTTTCGTAATTTTTAAATTTGTTATTTCAATAAATTATCAACAAATTAAAAAAAAAATTATATACAAAGAATTTTTGCAGAAATTTTTCCTTTATTAGGGATTTTATATCTAAAATTGTACTTTGACGAGAAAAATCACTACGATCAAATTTTTTGCTAACTGAAGTTCAGTTTTTTTTTTCTTCGTGACAGGAAGTGAAAAAAATTGCAGATAGACAGAACGAATTTTGAAAGTTAATGCCAGGTGTACGAGACAGGTTCATGCCTCTGAAATCGCATTCGTGATTTCTGACGAGCGTTGCAGTTCACATGCACTTTTGCAAGGGTTTATAGCGCGCCTGATTTTCATCTCAATTCGGCACGATAGGCTCTCGCCGCTTTCCAGTCTCGTCGCATTTCTTCCCTGGCGAAAACGAGGTTCGGAACTCTCAGAATTTCTCAGACGTGACGAAATGGCCGTTCATTTTTGGAAATGCGTGAGTGTCTTCAATTATTTCAAAATTTATAAATATTTTTTGTTTATTTTAATTGAAATACATTTTTTATAAATTTTTAAAATTGAAAAGCTGGAAAAACGAAGCGATGGACGACTGAAATTTCAACGATCCTCCCAAAACCTTTCGGCCAACGTTCTCTCAGCTATTTCAAAGGTAATAAAAATGTTATAAATTAAATAATTAATTTTTTAGACTTATTAGAATTTCTGCCAGAAATTCAAGATTTCGCGGTATTTTCCTCGAACCGCAGCTAAGATCGATCGAGCATTGTTTGGTCCCTAAGTAACGAAAGAAACTTGTCAAGTAGCTGAAAATTCTTTACGATCCATCGAACACCATCAAATTATCAAAACAAAAGTGAACATTTTTTTAAATTCAAAATGCCATTGAATATCGAATTGTGTGATCGAATCAGCGAAGATTTGGACAAGGTCCCTCGAGGAAAAATGTGGAAAATGATAAAAAAAAGATATTGAATGAATCAAGAGTTTGAAAATTTAATTTTCTTCCCCAGGTACCGAAGTATCAAAATTCTTATCGACTCGACTCTAAGAAGCCATTCAAAATCGATCCTGTCGATAAAATTGTCAAATCGGTCATGCTGAACAGACTCGAGGACGTTACGTATGACGTGAACGAGTGTCCGAAGCTCTGCGGCCAAGTTGCATCGGAAATACGCAAGAGAATATTGAAATTAGAATTTCAGAGGTATTTTCCCATAAATTCATTTTTTTTAAAGAGCAATTTATCGTAAAATATAGAAAAATATTGAAATTCGATTTTTGATTGATTTTTTTTGTTACAGGTACAAAATCGTCGTCCTGGTGACCATTATCGAAAAATCGAGTCAATCGTTGGAAACCAATATGGGATTTCTCTGGGACGTAGAGAGAGACAATCACTCAACTTACGCGTTCGAGACGCAAACGTTCTTCGCGTATTGCATCGTAATTGGTACTTATTACGAGTAAATAGGAAGGAGGAATCAACGCTGACTCAAAATATTTACCAAGAAAAATTATTTTTCAATGAAAAAATAAATATTTCGTGCCCGATGAATGACACTTCGTCGACAGAAAAAAAGTTCTATTTTAAGGGCGTTGTCCAATCTTTGCGTAGTCACGGAAATATTCATCGGATATCGTATAATTTTTTCGTTAGTCATCCAACCGACCCGTGACTTTTTCGAAGCGCATGGATGAGTCGACGACGCATACGAGGAATTCTTTATTTTTTATTATTAAACTGTTGAAATTATTTCCAAATATTATTAATTTAATTATATTGAACAATCAATAATATTTTTCAGTTTAATAATAATCGCGGAAAGTAACGAACCTGATCGTCACAATTAAAAATGCACAATCACGTCCTGAACAGTAAAAAAATTTCTCCTTTGAAACATTTGTTTAGAAACGTGACGTTTACTGTTCTCTTGCCGATGTCATTGCCCAACTGTTGGTCGACACACTTTTTGTGTCATATTTCTCGTATCGGCATTTTCCATTTCGCGGGAGCGACAATCCTTTTTCTTCGTAAATAAGTTTCTAACGCTTTTTGTTTCAAAATGACAATGAGGTGAGAATCGAGTGACGAAAGATCCGAATTTTTATTTCTACGTGACACGCGAAAAATATTTGTTAAAAATCAATAATTTCTTCCTCAAAGGGAACATTTTTATTACCGATAAGTGTCCTGCAAATGAAAATAGAGCGAGACCGCGATAAAGTGCAGAAAGAAAAAATCGTAATCACTAAAGAGAAGAGAGAAATGAAGTGGTAGTAAAAAAAATAGTAAAGAACGTAGTACGGTAAAACTGAAAGGTATGAGCTCTCGGTGCAGCTCGGTGGGAGAAATTGGAACGAGAAGTCTCGTGAATCACGAATGTCGAGGATCGAGCGAGGTCGCTGCGAGCGTCCAAGTCCGAGGAAACAAGAGAACGCGCTCTCACCTTTCTCTCAAATTTCTTCAAAGTAATTCGAATCTTGACGAGAAGCAAACCAATAAAATATTTCAATAAATATTTAAAAATCTAAAGAAACAATTAAACAAATAATAATAAAATCAATTAATTAATAAAATAAATTAAAAATTTTAAATAAATTTTAATATAAAAAATAGCATAAAAATCTATTCATTATTCAGCGCTACTAAAATTAATTATTTCAAGTGAGAAAAACAATCGTGAATGACTTAACAAAATTGTCCTTGTTCTAGCTGAAAGAAACCGCGCCTCTAATCACGGGAAGTGAACGACGAAGTCGAAGACTCCGTCTCTAGCTCTGAATAGAATTTTTCCTAGTTAGTCGCGAGTCGCCACGGCGTTCGTACGTTTTTTTCATCGCTTCGCTCTCGGTCACGTACAGGATAGACATCATCGCGATGATGTCACCGTAATTAGCTCGTACATACAATTATCATTTCTATTCTATATTACGAATTTTTATTTTTCTCTCGTTTACATATTTTTAACTTTTTCTCCCATTCGAAAATTTTTTCGTACCTCGCAGAAAATATATCTTCGGCTTTTTTCCCCCTCTGCAAAAATTTCGAGTGAAAATATTTGAGAGAAATATAAATTCGCGACAGTATATACCTGACAGGTGCGCGACACGGTTTTGTCGCGCTCTCGTGAAATTCGCTGATGTTTTTATTTTATTTTTTTTGAGTGACAATCGTCAATCGGTTTCTTCCTATCGTGTGTCTCATTCTCCAACGCCTCTAAAAAGTTTTCTAAAGAATAACAAAACATTTTTTTGTTGCGTAATAAGAGTTTGTTGACCTTTTAATTGTGTCACTTCCACATATTTTATGTCCTCCAGACTGAAACGTTTCACGACTCCTAAAACAGGTTTTTCCAAGAGTCAAGAATTCCTCTGGGATTGAAATAAAAATTCAGAATTTATTTTTCTATTCTTTTCTATGAAATATATTTTTAGTTGACATCTGTCAATTTTGGATTTCGCGAGGTTTTTTTTATAGCGAAACGCCCCATATATTCGCGTGTTTTTTAACACCAGCCTTCAATCTCGTCAACTCCGAAGCTCGACAGGTTCGATCAGCTCGTGATCTGGCTGGCATGCACGTTGAATTATTCTTCGACTGTTATCTATCCTGACTTCTTCAGGGTCATTGTAGAAATAGCCTTGGAGGAACTTGTTTCTGGAAAATTTACACGATTATTTATTCATTTTTAACGGGACAAAAAAATGACTTGTTTCTATAAAAAATTTGACTCCATTAGAAATTATAATTTTTTATAAATTTTAATTGTAACATTTTTTTTCAGATAAAATAAAAATTGTCTTGTCGAGAAATCGAGATTTGAGGACGATCGTGATCGCTCTTGTCATCCTGGAAATCGTTCGAGAGAAAAAAGTGCATCGAAGTGGAAAATGCAGCTCGTTACTATTTTTTTGACGTTGCTCGTGTACGGGGCGAGTGCTCGTCAGGTTGAATTTTGCTTCGCCGAGGATGACGACGATCCTTACTTGTATCTCGCTACGAAAACCTCGTATCATTTCATTCACGGCGGCAAAGCGCGCTTCGCACCAGTGCCAGGTGTGTTTACAGTGACGTAACGTATATCATTAAACTCGTTTGTGACATCATGATCAATCGCACGTGACTCCTAAGTCCGTAATGTGTTTAGAGAACACGAAAACGATTTTATGCTTATTTTTGAGGGGACCTGAGAAAAAAAATTATAATTAGAAATGAATTTTTTCAGAGTGTCATCCTGTTCAGATTTGGATGATAAGCAGACACGGAGCAAGATATCCGAAAGCCAAAACAATTACAAAATTGTTAAATTTGCCAAAGATCAGAGACCAAATAGTTCACAATCACGAACATCGAGGAAGTAAGTAGAATTTTATTTTAAATTGTTGAATTAAAATCTATCTTGATCTTAAATTAAAACCTGATAATAAATTTTTAAATTAATTTTCCAGATGGACACATGTGCGATCAAGATCTTGACAATTTAAAACTGTGGACTCCAAATCCAAATTTGTCAATTGAGTGGGAGCATCGGTTGACTCAGGAAGGTGCCCAAGATTCCATGCTATTAGCTAGAAGATTGCAGAGTAATTTCCCTGAGCTCCTTCAGCCTTACTTAGCGGACATCACTTCGCAGAATTACAAGGTACAGATTAAACATCGTTGCTTATTCTTTTAATGAATGAAAGAAAAGGCAATTCTTAATTTTTTTTATTCATTAGTGTTTAATTATAATGAGCTAGAGTAAAATATTCACCTAGACAATTATTGAAGGTGGATCAAAGAATTTTCTTTGAAAAAATTAATAAAAAATTTTCTCTTCAGTTCAGGAGCACGAAAAGTGAACGTACCGAATCCAGTATGCGATCTTTCATGGAAGGACTTTTCGGGAGACAAGACGCTGTTAACCCCGTTGACGTTCCAGAAAACGACAATTTATTGAGAGTGAGTTCTAAATTTACTTTTTTTAAATAAGATTTTTAATTGAATCCTTAATTATTCTGATTTATGCTCAGGCGTATCAAAATTGCTCGAAATGGCAAGACGGACAAACAGAACAAGACTCGGAATCGGTTAGGGAAAGGAATAAATTCCTGGCCGGACCAGAAGTCACCAACATTATACAAAATATCAGTCGACGATTGGGCTTTCAGTACAATCTCGCGCCAGGTTGGTCCACGCCTTAATTTTTTATATTTTATGACAGTTTTTACATTTTCTTAAAGTTTTGTGCTTCTCTTTAAAAGAAAAACATTCGCGTTGCTGATTTAAATAGAAAAGATCATCGACAAATATTAAAAAATTCTAATAAAATATTTATTTTCATAATTTAGAATCCATTCAAACTATGTACGACATGTGTCGTTTCGAAAAAGCGTGGATGATCGAGAAATTATCTCCCTGGTGCGCTGTATTTACGAAGGGAGAGCTCCAAGTGATGGAATACATGGAGGATTTATTTTATTATTATGACGCTGGAAGTGGTAGGGAGGTAAATTCTCGTCTAGGATGTGCCCCTTTGCAAGACATGTTCAATCATTTCAAGTAAGTTTTAATTGAGCATTGATGATAAATTTCCTGACAATCATTACATAATCGATAAAATAATTTCAGACTCTTGGAACGAGGAAACGTAACTGAACAGCCTCGAGGAATTTTCTACTTCACACACACAGTAACGATTCTTAGCTTTTTAAACACCTTGGGCATCGGCAGAGATAGAGAGCCATTGCTAGCTACGAACTACAGACAAATGGGGAGACGACAATTCAGAACTTCTTTCATGTCGCCTTTCAATGGAAATCTCGCCGCTGTTTTTTATAGGTCAGAGAATTTCATGTGAAATTTTCTTTAATTTCTTCGATTCTACATAAATGCTATATTTTTGTTATAGATATTTCGGTTTGAACATTATTTATATGTTTACAGGTGCAAAAATACTGATGGAGCCAACAAAGTGATGTTTTACCTTCAAGAGAAACCTCTGATGCTCGAAGGATGTGAAGTTGGCCTCTGCGACTGGGAATACCTCAAGAACAAATTTGGGACCACCGTTTCGGAGTGCGATATGAATTTCTGTTCGGGCTCAAACGGGGCAAATGGAAAGCAGGTTCGCGATCTAATCAACGTCTTCATTCCCACCGCTTTTCTAGTCCTAATGACCCAATGGATACTATAAGCGAAGAAAAAAAAGCAGAAGTATGACTAAGCTGCATTCGAATCCGTCCTAAAAATTCGTCCATGTCGCGTGACTACAGCTTTCGAATATAGCCTGTAATTTTGTGTACTACGTTAGCGTAAGCATATAATGCCAGTTTGTGTCAGCTTTGAAGATAAAGGTTGCTTTCCAAAAAATAGAAAAATTATTTTGAAGCAATTGATACATTTTTATCGTTAAGTTTGTCATAGTACGTAAAATACATGTATTTAAATGCTGTTAGGAATAATTATTTAACAGACATCAAAGGGAGTTGATAAAAATGTGGTAGAAAACATCTCTCGAAAGCCTTACAAAATATTATGTTTATACACAAAAGCAAAATGACATTGCAATTTCAAAGTCACAAAGTGTTTTCGATAAACACGATATAAATATTTTCTCATCGTTTCATAAAGCTCAATATAGTAAAAATGGGGTGCATCGTCATGACCTATTACTCTCTCCTTGAACGTACATCGTGAATTTCAACCTTGGATGCGGCAGTCGTAAAAAAAGTCTTCGTTCATAAACTGCTCGCTGTTAATAAATATTAATTCTTTGCTTTATCATCAGTTGAAAAACAATTATGAAAATCGCACTGATAGTTTTTGGATCATGCTGCCTGATTTTCGCCCATGCGAATTTAACTCCATCGATGGATTGGATCGACAGTCTAAGCGAATACATGCAAAGTCAAGGATTTCAAGGAATCGTCACAGGCAACTTTCAACGGAGTAACTCATTGATGAATCGTCACGTGAATATCATTTTGAAAGACTTGTCAAGAAAATGTCCACTGAAAATTGAGTCTATAGACTTCTTAAATACGACGACGAAAAGTCCCATGAACGTACGAACATTGTATTTAATTGTCAAGGAAACTGGAGACCTGGATAATCTTCCAGCAAAAACAAAAATCGATACTCTTCTGGGCATTAACAATTATTGGTACGCAAAATATCTAATTGTTCTTATTTCCAGACAAAAGAGAGAGAGCCTCAAAGATTTCTTACAATACTGTTGGACGAAAAAAATCCTGGATATTATGATCATGGAATTGATAATTTCGGAGCAGAAAATTCCAAAAATGGGACTGATCGTCGAGTCAATCTCGGAAACGAATCTCCATTGGTACAATCCGTTTAAGGAGGAATACACGAAGAAAAATTGGATGACCAGCGACGAATGGTTTCCAGAGCATGGATACGACATGTGGGGTTATCCCTTGAAGATCATGGCGGTCAACAGCCCTCCGTTGCTCTCCTACACCATAGATCCGATTTTTCGAAGACCTTCCAATCTCTCAGGCCTGAGTTACGATATGATAGATGCATTAGCCAAAACTCTAAATTTCTCCGTAAAATGGATTGATGCTGGGAAAATATTCGGACGTAACACCGTATCCTTGGAAGAACTGGACCGCCTTATGAATTCTGAGGACATAGATCTTTTTCCCTTTCGCCTTCCACACTACGAAAAACATGCGAAAATGGAACCCGTACTGCGAACCATAAGCTTGGAGATCGATACGTATTGTGCCGTGATTCCAAACATTCCTAGATCAAAACTAGCCACATTGCTGCCTCTCGTTTGTGTTTACTTGATCACTATGTTAATAGTTTTCATGGTGTGGCTGTCACAAAAATTATTAAAACTCAGGACGACGGTCTGGGAGCCTCTCGCTGCTTTGAGAATTTTATTCAGGGCCAATCTCACGCGATCACCGTTCAGGAATCTCGATCGTGTGATGTTCCTCTGTCTCACGATGATCTCATGTTTCCACTTCTCGACGTTGGTCACTTCGATAACTACGATGAATTTTGAGAAACAGCAATTTGTGGAAATTAAATCTTTGCAAGATTTCGACGATTCCGGATTACATATTATGATGCCTGCAACCGTTCACAAGGAAGCTTTTGCCAACCTCGAGGGACCTCTGATCAATATACAAAAGAGGACGAGTCGGCTTGTCAGCTTTGCGCAATGCTTTAATCTAGCGATGCACCATAAGAACGTGACGTGCCTCATAAGCAAAGAATGGGCAAATTTGATGTTGCGGTCCAAAGGAGAATATTCCAATAATCTTCATATTTCTGGAGCTTGCTTTTTCCAGGATTCGAACAGTTTTTTACTGGGTAAAGGCTCGCCCTATAAAAAATATTTGGATGAAAATCTTCGTCTTCTGCAAGACACGAATTTTTTTAACGAATGGAAAACTCTCCATGAGAAAGGACAGAAAAAAAAGGGTTTCGAAGATGGAATCGAGGAATTGAAAGGATTCGCGCATGAGCAAATAGTTTATCAACTTCTTTCCATCATCATTTCTGGACACGCCGCAGCTATGATTATTTTCATTGGAGAAAAAACTGTTCATCGATATTTCAAGTAAAATTGATGGACACAATAATGATTGATAGACCACGACAATTTACTCGGACAGGCAGTGATAAAAATCGGATATGATAAAAATTTTATCGACGTTCCTAAAAGCTCGATAGAAAAATATTTCAGTGTCCGATGTTTTGTCTTCTCGTCGTCCGAAGATTGCGAATTTTGTGTTTTGCGATCGTTCACCAAGAAAGGAATATTCACTCGTAAAAAGTTCGTCAAAGACTCAAATTTTTATAATTAATTTTTCGTGCATTTAATTAGAAAATAATTATGAAAATCGTGCCGATAATTTTTGGATCATGCTGTTTGATTCTCGTCAACGCTAACTTTATCCCGTCGATGGAATGGATTGACAGCCTAAGCAATTACATGCAAAGAGAAGGCTACCAAGGAATAGTGACAGGCGACTTTCAACGGAGCAATTCATCGCAAAATCACAGAGTTAATGTAATTTTAAAAGAATTGTTGCGAAAGCATCCACTAAAACTGATCGAGTCCTCCGACTTTGTAATGACGATGACGAAAACTCCTGAGAAGATGCGAACTTTGTATTTAATTGTCAAGGAAACTCCAGAACTGGACAATCTCCCAGCAAAAATGTACCTCGATAATCTGATGGCAGTTTATAATTATTGGTACTCGAAATATCTGATCGTTCTGATTTCAAGGAAAAAGAGAGAAAGTCTCGAGGATTTTTTACATTACAGCTGGACTAAAAAAATCCTGGATATTATGATCATAGAATTGGTCATCACGGAGAAGAAAATATCAAAAATGGGAATTATCGTCGAGTCAATCTCAGAAACGAATCTCCATTGGTACAATCCCTTCAAGAACGAATACACGAAGAAAAATTGGATGACGAGCGACGAATGGTTTCCAGAGCATGGACACAACATGTGGGGTTACCCCTTGACGGTTTTTGCTCTCAACAGCCCTCCGTTCCTCTCCTACACCGTGGATCCAGTTTTTCGAAGACCTTGCAACCTCTCAGGCATGAGTTACGATTTGGTCGAAGTATTTGCAAAAACTCTAAATTTCTCTGCAAAGTGGATTGATGCTGGAAAAATATTCGGACGTAACAACGTATCGTTGAACGAACTGCAAAGTCTCATGAATTCGGACGACATCGATTTTTTTCCGTTTCCAGTTCCACACTATGAAAAATATTCGAGAATGCAACCAGTGCTGCGAACCATAAGCTTGGAGATCGACACGTATTGCGCCGTGATTCCAAATATTCCTAAATCAAAAATGGCAACATTGCTACCTCTCGTTTGTGTTTATCTGATCACTATGATAATAGTTTTCGTGGCGTGGCTGTCACAAAAATTATTAAAACTCAGGACGACGGTCTGGGAGCCTCTCGCCGCTTTGAAAATTTTATTCAGGACCAATCTCAAGCGATCGCCGATCAGGAATCTCGATCGAGTGATGTTCCTCTGTCTCACGATCATCTCGTGCTTCCACTTCTCGACGTTGGTCACTTCGATTACTACGATGAATTTTGAGAAACAACATGTTCTGGAACTTGAGTCTTTGCAAGATTTAGACGAGTCCGGATTATGGACTATAATGTCCGCAAGCGTCTACGACAAAGCTTTCGTCAGGATCGAGGGACCTCTGATCAATATTAAAAAGAAGACGATACAACTTTTTAGCTTTTCCGAGTGCTTTGATCAAGCGATGCATTACAAGAACGTGACCTGTCTTTTAAGCAGAAATTGGGCAACTATGATGTTGAGGACCAACGGAAGATATGGGAATAATCTTCGAATTTCTAAATCCTGTTTTTTCCAGGATTCGAACACTTTTTTACTGGGTAAAGCTTCACCGTATAAAAAATATTTCGATGGAGTACTTCGTCTTCTGCAACAGACGAGTTTTTTTAATGTATGGAAAATTTTACACGAGGATAAGAAAAAAACGAAGGATAATGTGGAAAACTTGAGAGGATTCGCGCATGAACAAATCGTTTATCAACTTCTTTCTATCATCGTTTCTGGACATGTGGCAGCTCTTATGATTTTCATTGGAGAAATAATTGTTCATCGATATTTTAAGTAAAATTGATGAGAATTTGTTGAAACGCGTTTTGGTGGAACAATCACAAAGTGATAAAAATGATTGATAAACCAGGACAATTTATTCGGACAAACAGGATACGATAAAATTTTTATTGTGCTTCCTAAAAGCTCAATCGTACATCATATTGCAGTGTCACGATGTTTTGTCCTTTCCTCGTTTCAAGTTGACGAATTTTGTGTTTTGCGATTGTTTGCCAAGTAAGGAACATTCACTCGTAATAAGCTCATTATTAAGGACTAATAAATTATTTTTGTAATTAATTTCTCGTGTAATTAGTTAAAAAATAATTATGAAAATCGCGCCGGTAATTTTTGGATCGTGCTGTTTGATTCTCGTCAATGCAAACTCGATCCCATCGATGAATTGGATTGACAGTCTAAGCGAGTACATGCTAAAAAAAGGATTTCAAGGAATAGTGACAAGCGACTTTAAACGGAGTAATTCATCGATGCATCATCAAGTGAATATCGTTTTAATGGAATTATTAAAAAAATATCCACTGAAAGTGATTGAGTCCATCGACTTTGAAGACACTTTGATGAAAAATCCCCAACGAGTACGAACTGTGTATATAATTATCAAAGAACATAAAAAACTGGACAATATTCCTGGAAAAACAAAAATCGATACTCTGAAGGAAATTTCGAGTTATTGGCACAAACAATTTCTGTTTGTCCTTATTTCAAAAGAAAAGACAGAAACCCTCGAGAGTTTCTTCCAATACAGCTGGTCGAAAAAAATCATGGAGATCATGATCATAGAATTGGTAATTTCGGAAAAGAAAATTCCAAAAATGGGACTGATCGTCGAGTCGATCTCTCAAACTATTCTCCACTCTTACAATCCCTTCAAGAAGGAATATACGAAGAAAAATTGGATGAAAATCGACGATTGGTTTCCAAAGCATGGACGCGACATGTGGGGTCATCCATTGAAGGTTTTAGCCATGAGAAATCCTCCGTTGCTCTCCTACAACATGGATCCAATTTCTCAAAAACCTCAAAACTTATCAGGCCTGGTTTATGATGTGGTACAGGAATGCTCGAAAACTCTCAATTTTTCTGTAAAATGGATCGACGTTGGAAAAATATCCGGACGCAAGACAATATCCTTGAACGAAGTGAGCAACCTTCTGAATTCTGAGGACATCGATCTTTTTCCATTTCGTGCTCCGCACTACGAAAAAGACGCAGAAGTGAAACCCATAATGCGAAGTAAAAGTATGGAAATTGATACGTATTGTGCCGTGATTCCAAACATTCCCAGATCAAAAATCGCCACGTTGTTACCTCTCGTTTCCGTTCATTTGATAACTCTGATAATAGTCTTCACTGTGTGGTTATCACAAAAATTATTGAGACTCAGGACGACGATCTGGGAGCCGTTCGCTGCTTTGAAAATTTTATTCGGGACAAGTCTCAATCGACTACCGATCAGGAATCTCGATCGAGCGATGTTCATCTGTCTCACAGTGATCTCGTGTCTCTACTTCTCGACATTCGTCACTTCGATAACTTCGATGAATTTTGGAACACAAAATTTCATGAAAATCGAGACCTTGCAGGATTTGGATGAATCGGGACTGCAGATCATGATGCCTCCGACCACTTACGCCAAAGCTTTTGCGAGACTCGAGGGACCATTGGTCAATATAAAAAGAAAAACGAGTGTACATGGATTTTCTCGGTGTTTCGAGCGAGCATCGAAATACAAAAACGTTTCGTGTGTCCTGAACAAGGAATGGGCAAATCTGGTGCTGTGGAAAAACAGAACATACAAGGATAATCTTTACATGTCTGAAGCTTGTTTTTTCCAGGATTCGAACAGTTTCTTACTGGGGAAATCTTCGCCTTATAGAGTATATTTGAATAAAGTATTGCTTCGCCTGCAAAGCATGGATTTCGTTAACGTGTGGCAAATCCTGCACGATGATCGAGAAAAAAAGAAAGATTTCGCGGATGCCATCGAGAACTTGAGAGGTTTCGCTCAACAACAAATCGTATATCAACTTCTTTCCATCATCATTTTCGGACACACTGCAGCTCTCTTTATTTTTATTGGGGAAATAATTGTTCATCAATATTTTAAGTAACAGTAATTTATGATTAACTTAGTCTCTAAAAATGTCTGAATACGTTAAAAAATCGAATGGTATTCATATGGAAACGCATTTTGATGGGAAAATTCCTAAGTCACGAAAATGATTGATAAACCGGAACAATTTATTCCGATAAACATGACACGATACTAATTCTACCACGATACCTGAAAGCTCAATAGAAAAAAAATATGGCCCTGTCATGAAATTTTACCCTCTTCGAATGGATTCCGAATTTCATGTTACGCGTTCGTTAGCCATGAAAGGAACATTCGCTCGTAAAAGATCGTTGTTGAAGCTTAATAATTAATTATTTGTTTACAATTATTAATTATTTGTAATTAATACAAAAATTACTATGAAAATTGTGCTGATAATTTTTGGTTCGTACTGTTCGATGCTCGTTAATGCGAACGCATCACCATCCACGGACTGGATTGACTGTCTGACCGAGTACGTCGTGATAAATCCAAAAATTCATCAAGTCGTAGTGACTACGGATTTCGAGCGAAACGATTCATCGGTGTACCCCCAAGTGAACGAAATTTTCAAAAAAATAATTCAGAATATTCCAACGAGACTGATCAGCTCCTTCGATTTCGTGAGAACGATCAGAGCGAGTCCCGAGACCGAGTCCACTTTGTACATCATCATCGAGGAGACTCAGGAACTCAACGAATTTCCAGGAAAAGCAAAAATTGACACTCTGCTGACAACTTCGAAATATCGATACGCGCAATATCTTCTCGTTTGTATCTCAAAAGAAAAGAGAGAAAGCCTCGAGGATTTTCTACAATACACTTGGACAAAAAAAATCCTGGACATCATGATCATAGAATTGATCGTCTCGCAAAACAAAATTTCAAAAATGGGACCGATCGTCGAGTCGATCTCTCAAACTATTCTCCACTCGTACAATCCATTCAAGAAGGAATACAGGAAGAAAAATTGGACGAGAGGCGACGAGTGGTTTCCGAAGCAAGGATACGATTTGTCGGGTTATCCTTTGAAGGTCTTAGCTCTGAACAGACCTCCGATGCTCTCCTACAACATGGATCCGATCTTTCAAAGACCTTGCAATATCTCAGGTGAAAGTTACGATCTGGTCCAAGCATTCGCTGAAACTCTAAACTTCACTGTAAAATGGATCGACTCGAAGAAAATATCCGGAGGCGATGATCTAGCCCTGGACGAGCTGGATTGGTTCATGAATTACGATGACATCGATTTGTTTCCATTTCGAGTTCCACATTACGAGAATGATGCGAAATTGGCACCATTTCTGCGAACCGTGAGTTTGGACGTTGACACGTACTGCGCTGTGATCCCAAAAATTCCTAGATCAAAAATCGCCGCATTGATACCTCTCGTTTCCGTTCACTTGGTCACTCTGATAATAGTCCTCGTGGTGTGGATATCTCAAAAATTATTGAGACTCAGGACAGAGGTCTGGGAGCCTTTCGCTGCTTTGAAAATTTTATTCGGATCAGGTCTCAATCGATTGCCGATCACGAATCTAGATCGAGCAATGTTCCTGTGTCTCATGATCGTTGCTTGCTACTACGCCACGATTTTTCTCTCTTTGATAACTTCGATGAACTTTGAGGAAAAGATGTTCATGAAAATCGACTCCTTGGAAGATTTGGATAAATCCGGAATGCGGATCATGATTCACGAAAATATTTACGGTCGAGCTTTTTCCGGACTCGAAGGATCCGTTGTTAATATTAAGAGAAAAACGACGCAAATCAAGAGCGATCGCAACTGTCTGGAACGAGCGATGAAGTTCAAGAACGTCGCGTGCATCTTGAGCACAAAACGGGCAAAAATGACTTTTTGGGATGATAAACGATTTGAGGAAAATCTTCTCATTTCCGGAGCTTGTTTTTTCCAGGATTCGAACAGCTTTTTGCTCGGCAAGGCTTCGCCTTATAAAAAATATTTCGACGAAGTAGTTCTTCGGATGCAGGATACGAATTTTATAAACATGTGGAAAATTCTACGTGACGTTGGGAAAATAAAGGCTCGTTCCCGGAACGTTATCGAGAACCTTGGAGGACACACGCATCAAACGATCGTCCATCAACTTCTTTCTGTCATTATTTTCGGACATACTACGGCTTTCCTCATTCTGATTGGGGAAATGATGATTCATCGATACTTGTGTTACAGGTAAACAAATGGTAACGATGAAGCTATTTATGTAATTATTGATTTTTTAAATAATAGTTGTATTTATAGGTGCACACATTCTGATGGAGCCAACAGGGTGATTCTACTTTCGAGAAAAGTCTGTAATGCTCAAAACATATGTTGAGCTGATCTGCACAACAGAGAATGTCTGTGAAGATCTACTTGATACAATAAACAAAGAAAAAAGCAGAAGTGTGACTTGTATTCGATTCTATATCCTGAAATCTGTCCATGTGACCATCAAAGTTTCCGAGATAAAATTTGGTATGAAAAAAATTTTTTAAATTAAAAATTTATTATTTTCAATGGTTGCTTGAAAAGTGCGTTTTTCGACAGTCGTTTTGTCAAACAATATATTAGAATAATTCATGTATTTTTATCTTATCTGTACTAAGTTTTTTTAGGGAAAAGGGACAGGCCCCGCACTTTTTCGATTTGTGAGAAAACCACATTGAAAAATTATTTAAGAATGTCTCTAAGCTTGTTAACAATTTTGGATATTGTGTTTATGTTTACAAAAGCGTGATGACATTCCAGTCTATTCCATAAACACGATACAAATATATTTTCTTATCACTCGTAAAATCTTGATTGTAGTTAAAATGGGTTGCATCGTCACGATCTATTAATCACTTCTTGAACATACGTTCTGAATTTCATATCTTGGATTTGCCAGTCGGAATAAGAACATTCGTCCATAAACAGTTCAGTATCGAAGAAAAAAAAACAATTTCCTCCATAAATAATTGGTTGAAAAACAATTATGAAAATTGTTCTGATCATCTTTGGATCATGCTGTTTAATTCCCGTCAATGCGAACTTAACTCCGTCGATGGGTTGGATTGACAGTCTGAACGAGTACATCAAGGAGAAAGGGTATCAAGGGATTGTGACGGGCGACTTTCTTCGGAGTAATTCATCGATGAACCGCCAAGTGAATGCAATCTTGAAGCACTTTTCGCATCAAAATCCACTCAAAGTGATCGAGTCTGTCGACTTCGTGGAGACGATGATAAAAGATCCAGAGGGAATGCGCCCTTTGTATGTGATCATCAAGGAAACTCAAGAATCGGAAAAGTTTCCAGCAAAAACGATCGACTCTCTGACAGCTGTTCATAAGTATTGGCGCGCCAAATTCTTACTCGTACTTTTTTCAAGAGCCAAAAAAGGAAGTCTCGAGGATTGCTTACAATACAGCTGGACGAAAAAAATCGTGGAGATTATGATCTTAGAATTGATTATTTCGGAAGAAAAAAATACAAAAATGGGATTGATCGTTGAGTCGATTTCAGAGACGATAATCCACTGGTACAATCCTTTCAAGAAGGAATACACGAAGAAAAATTGGATGAAAGATGATACGTGGTTTCCAAAGCATGGATACGACATGTGGGGTTATCCTTTTAAGGTTTTAGTTATGAAGTCCCCACCGTTGCTCCACTACAGCGTGGATCCTGTTTTTAAAAAACCTTGCAATTTCTCAGGCTTGAATCACGAGCTGGTAGCAGAATTTGCTAAAAGTCTCAATTTTTCTGTAAAGTGGATTGAGGCTGAGAAGATATTGGGACGCGATGGAATATCCATGAATAACATTGGCGCTCTTATGAATTATGAGGACATCGATCTTTATCCATTTCGCGTTCCATACTACGAAAAAGACGCGAAAGTGGAACCCGTATTGCGAACTGTAAGCTTGCAAATTGATACATATTGCGCCGTGATTCCAAATATTCCGGTTTCGAAAATGGTCACACTGCGGTCTCTGATTTTCGTTCATTTGATCATCCTGATAATAGTCTTCACGGTATGGCTATCCAAAAGATTATTGAGACTCAGGACGACGGTCTGGGAACCGTTCGCTGCTTTGAAAATTTTATTCGGGATCAATCTCAAACGATTACCGATCAGGAGTCTCGATCGCCTGATGTTCCTCTGCCTCATAATCACTTCGTGCCTCTACTCCTCGACGTTTTTCACTCTGATAACTTCGATGAACTTTGAGAAACAGAATTTCATCAAAATCGAGTCCTTGCAGGATTTAGACGAATCTGGATTACAGATCATAATGTCCTCAAGCGTCTACGACAAAGCTTTTGTCAAACTGGAAGGACCATTAGTTAATATTAAAAAAAAGACCAGGATGATTCACAGCCCGTTCCAGTGTCTCGATCAGGCGGCGAATCATAAGAACGTGACGTGCATCGTGAGCAAAGAATTCGCGCATTTGATATTACCGAGCAACAGAAATTACGAATTGAATCTTCAGATTTCCAAGGCTTGTTTTTTCCAAGATTCAAGCAGTTATTTACTGGGAAGAGGATCGCCATATAGGCAATATTTGAACAGGATCCTGCTTCGTCTACAGGGTATGAGTTTTGATTATGTATGGAAAACCTTACACGAGGATGGGACAAAAAAGAAGGATTTCGTTGATGATATCGAGGATTTGAGAGGGATCTCGTACAAGCAAACCGTATATCAACTCCTTTCCATCATCATTTTCGGACACACTGCAGCTCTCTTTATTTTCATCGGGGAAATAATCGTTCATCGATATTTTAAGTAACAGTGATAAAAAAGCTAAAGAAAGGATGAGTACGTTTACCGGAACGAATTATGACTATCACATAATCACAAAACTATTCCGATAAATACTGATAAGAATTTCAACCCATCACTCCTGAAGGCTCAATAGAAAAATATGTTGCACAGTCATAACGCGTTGATCTCTCCTAGAACTTGTATCGCATGTTTCGAATTCATTAGTCGCAAAGGAAACATTCGTGTGTAAAAAGTTCGTCGTCCAAAAATACTAATTCTGTATTTATATGTAAATAATTTTAAAAAACAGTAATGAAAATCGCACTGATAATTTTTGGATCATGCTGCTTGATTTCGGTGGATGCGAATTTAATTCCATCGATGGATTGGATCGACAGTCTGAGCCAGTACATGAAGATCAAAGGCTTCCAAGCAATAGCTACAGGCGAATTTCAACGGAATGATTCATCGAGGAACGACCAAGCGAAAGTTATTTTAAAACAATTGATGCAAAAATGTCCACTGAAACTGATCGACTCAACCAACTTTGTGAACACGATGACGCAAGATCCTCCGAGAATGCGAACTTTGTACTTGTTCATCAAAGAAGCTCGTGGACTGGATCATTTTCCAGCAAAGACCAAAATCGAAACTGTGATGGCAACATCCAATTATTGGTACGCAAAGATTCTGGTCGTTCTCATTTCGAGGGAAAAGAAAGAAAGCCTCGCCGATTTTTTACGGTACTGTTGGACGAAAAAAGTCCTGGACATCATGGTCATAGAGATTGTAATTTCGAAAGAAAATTCAAAGATGGGACTGCTCGTTGAATCAATGAGGGAAACCATCGTCCATTGGTACAATCCGTTCAAGAAGGAATACACGAAGAAACATTGGATGGAAAGTGACAAGTGGTTTCCAAAGCATGCATACAACATGTGGGGTTATCCTCTGAAAGTTTTAAGTGTCAACATGTCACCTATGCTCTCATACGACATAGATCCGGTCTCTCAGAGACCTTGCAATATCTCAGGCCTGAGTTACGGTTTAGTGGAAGAATGCGCCAAGACTCTCAATTTTACTGCAAAATGGATCGACGCTGGAATAATATTCGGACGTGGTAAAGCGACCCTGACTGGATTGAGTCAACTCATGAATTCTGGAGATTTCGACCTCTTTCCATTCGAGGTCCCACACTATGAGGGCAATGCGAAAATGGAACCGGTTTTGCGATCCATAAGCTTGGATGTTGATGCGTACTGTGCTGTGGTTCCTAAAATTCCAATCTCAAAAATGTCCACATTACTACCTCTTGTGTCCGTTCATTTGATCATTCTGACAATAGTTTTGATAGTCTGGCTATGCCGGAAATCATTAAGACTCACGACCAAGACCTGGCAGTCCTTTGACGCCTATAGAATTCTGTTCAGGATCAATCTCAATCGATTACCGATCAAGAGTCTGGATCGCGTGATGTTCCTCTATCTCACGATCATCTCCTGCCTCTACTTCTTGACGCTCGTCATTTGGATAATTTCGATGAATTTTGAGAAACAGCATTTCAAGAAAATCGAATCCCTGCAAGATTTGGACGAAAGCGGATTGAGGATCATGATGCCCATCAGCATTTACGACAAGTCTTTCTTCCATCTTGAGGGATCTTTGATCAATATGAAAAGCAGAACGAGTGAACTTTCCAACTATTTCCAGTGCTTCGATGAAGCTGTGAGATATAAAAACGTGACGTGCGTCGTCAGCAAAACGCGAGCAAGTTTGGTGTTGCAGCACAACGCAAAGTATGGGAACAATCTTTATATTTCCGGAGCTTGCTTTTTCCAGGATTCGAGCAGTTACTTACTAGGGAGAGGTTCGCCTTACAAAAGATATTTCGACAAGACGTTTCTACGCTTGCAAGCCACGGATTTTATTAATATATGGAAAACCCTACACGATGATGGAACAAAATTGAAGGATTTCGTGGATAACGTTGAGAACTTGAGAGGATCAGCGCACAAGCAAATCGTGTTTCAACTCCTATCCATCATCATTTTAGGACCCACTGCAGCTTTCTTCACTTTCATTGGGGAAATAATCGTTCATCGATATTTTAACTAATAGTGATGGAAAAGCTACTGAAAGCATGGGAATAGGATTATGACATTGCAATGTCATAATCACAAAACTATTTCGATAAAAACTGATAAAACTACTCATCACTCCTGCACTCTCAATAAAAACAAATTTTTTGCAGAGTCATGACTCGTTAATCTTTTCCTGAAAGTTCATTCTGTATTGCATGTTTTCTATTTATTATTTTTAGTCGTAAAACAAACATTCGTGGGTAAAATGTTCGTTGCCAAATGTACTAGTTCTGTACTATGTACATAATTAGTTAAAAAACAATTATGAAAACCGTGCTGATAATTTTGGAATTGCTCTCGATTCTCGCGTATGCGGACTCAATCCAATCGACGGATTGGATCGACAGTCTCAGCGAGTACATGCGAGGAACAGTGGATCAAGTAATAGTGACAACCGAATTTCAACAACAGAGTAATTCTTTGATGAGACACCAAGTGAACGACGTTTTGAAGAACTTGCTGCAAAAGCATCCACTGAAACTTATCGAGTCTGTCGACTTTGTAACGACGATGACGAAAAATCCTGAGATCATGAGAACTTTGTATTTGATCATCAAGGAAACTCCAGAACTGGACAATCTTCCAGCTAAAATGAACATCGACAATCTGATAACGGTTTCCAATTATTGGTACGCGAAGTATCTGATTGTCCTGATTTCAAGGGAACAGAGAGAAAGCCTCGAGGATTTTTTACATTACAGTTGGACGAAAAAAATCCTGGATATCATGATCATAGAATTGGTCATTTCGGAAAAGAAGATTTCAAGAATGGGACTGATCATCGAGTCGATCTCCAAAACGATCCTCCACTCGTACAATCCTTTCAAGAAGGAATACACGAAGAAAATTTGGATGAGAACCGACGAGTGGTTTCCGGAGTATGGACACAACATGTGGGGTTACCCTTTGAAGGTTTTTGCCATCAACAGCCCTCCGTTGCTCTCCTACACCATAGATCCGGTGCTTCAAAGACCTCGCAACATCTCAGGAGTGAGTTACCAGTTGGTAAAAATCTTTGCTGACAATCTCAATTGTTCAATAAAATGGATCGATGCTCAGACGGTATTCGGACGTAACGACATATCCTTGATCGAACTGGACCGGTTGATGAATTCCGAGGACATTGATTTTTATCCATTTCGCATTCCACACTACGAGAAAGATGTGAACATGCCAACTATTTTGCGAACAATAAGCTTCGAGATCGATGCGTTCTGTGCGGTGATTCCGAACATTCCAATTTCAAAAATTGCTGCGTTGCTACCTCTCGTTTCCGTTCACTTGATCGTTCTGATAATAGTCGTCACTGTGTGGATGTCACAAAAATTGTTGAGGCTCAGAACGACGATCTGGGAACCTTTCGCTGCCTTGAAAATTCTACTCGGGGCCAGTCTCAGTAGACTACCGTTTACGAATCTGGATCGCATGATGTTCCTCTGTCTCACGATCATCAAATGTCTCTTCTTCTCGACATTTCTCACTGCGATAGCTTCGATGAATTTTGGAAATCAGCGTTTGATGGAAATCAGGACTTTGCAGGATTTGGATGAATCCGGATTGCAAATGATGGTGCACACAACCGCTTACGACAAACTCTTTGCTAAATTGGAAGAACCTTTGGTCAACATGAAACAGAAAACGAGCAGAGTGGACACTGATGGCAAATGTCTGGAACGAGCTGCGAATTACAAGAACGTGGCTTGCATCATAGGCTCAGCACGGGCAAATTTGATGTTGCGGAACAACAGAAAATTTGAAGAAAATCTGCGAATTACCGGAGCTTGCTTTTTCCAGGATTCGAACAGTTTTTTACTTGGGAAAGCTTCGCCTTACAAAAAATATTTGGATGAAATACTTCGTGTTATGCAAGAATCCGAATTTTTAAGCACGTGGGCAAAATTTCATGCTAATGTCAAAAACAAGAAACGATTCGTGGATGACATCGAGGACTTGAGAGGATTCGCACATGAGCAAATCGTATATCAACTTCTTTCCGTCATCATTTCCGGACACACTGCGGCTCTGTTCATTTTCCTTGGGGAGAAAATGTTTCATCGATGTTTTAAGTAAAATTAATGTTAGTGATGACAAAATATCAATAATTTATCGTTGATTAAAAAAATTCCAATCAAAAACACTTCGTTTATTACTCAATGTTCCCTGGTACATCAGAAAGACGTCAATCTACAGAGATCTACTGACGAATAATGAATAATTTTAATATAGAACAGTTTATATAATTTTACATTTTAAGTAAAAAAAATGACAAAAAAATTTTTTTAAATGTCTCAACTCGTTAGAAAATAGGAAATTATTTTTGGAAACCTATTTTGACGTAACAAACTCCTAAAGTCACATGAATGATTGATAGGCTCGTGCAATTTATTCAGACAAAGAAGATATAAAAAAATATTTGTCACGTTCGCTAAAAGCTCAATAGAAAAAATATTTTGCACTGTCACGATGTTTTTTATTTTGTTTTCTCATCCAAAAACTCTCAATGTTGTGTTTTGCGGTCGTTAGACGTAAAAGGAACATCCGCTTGAACGAGATTATATATAAAAACGAAAAAATTAATTGTTCAAGCGATAATTAGTTTTCAATTAATTATGAGACTCGCAAAATTTATTTTTGGATTCTGTTGGTTGTTTCTTGCTAATGTAGAGAAAACTCTGTCTACCGACTGGGTCGACAATTTGACCCAGTACGTAGTGATAAATCCAAAAATTTATCAAGTGATAATCACGTCGAATTTTGAAGAGAGCAATTCATCATCGAACTACCAAGTGAATAAAATTTTTGAGAAAATGGTGCAAAATATTCCAACGAGACTGATCGGCTCATTCGATTTCGTCGAGACTATCAATGCAAATCCTGGAACTGGATCAACATTGTGCATCATCATCGAGGAAAATCACGAATTCAACAATTTCCCAGCAAAAATCAAAATTGACACTATGCTCACAAATTCTCAATACCGATACGCACAATATCTCTTCGTCTATATTTCAAGGAAAAAGAGAGATACCTTCGAGGATTTTCTACAGTACATCTGGACGAAAAAAATCTTGGATTTCATGATCATAGAATTGATCATATCGGAGAAGAAAATTTCGAAAATGGGACCGAAAGTCGAGTCGATCTCTCAAACGGTTCTCCACCTGTACAATCCGTTCAAGAAGGAATACACGAAAAAAAATTGGACGAGAAGCAACGAGTGGTTTCCAAAGCGAGGATACAACATGTGGGGCTATCCTCTGAGAGTTTTCGCTTTGAACGTACCTCCGATGCTCACCTACGACATAAATCCGGTTGATGAAAAACCTTGCAACTTCTCAGGCCCTAATTACGAATTGGTAGAAGTATTTGCTAAAATTCTCAATTTTTCAGTGAAGTGGATAGACCCCAAGAAAGTATTCGGACGTCTCGGCTGGGACAATCTGGACCAGATCATGAGCTCCGAATACATTGATCTGTATCCATTTCGAGTTCCTGATTATGAAAAATCTAAGAACGTGACACCATACGTGCGAACCATCAGCTTGGGTATCGATGCGTACTGTGCTGTGGTTCCAAACATTCCTCGATCAAAAATAGCCGAATTGATACCTCTAATTTCCATTCATTTGATGACTCTGATAATACTCTTCACGGTATGGCTATCTCAAAAATTGTTAAGACTCAGAGCAACGATCTGGGAGCCATTCGCTGTCCTGAGAATTTTATTCGGAATAAATCTCAATCGATTACCGATCACGAATCTGGATCGTGTCATATTTCTATTTCTCGTGATGATCACCTTCCACTACACCGCGATTTGCCTTACTCTGATAACGTCAGTGAATTATGATAACAAATATACCACGAAAATCGAATCTTTGAAAGATTTGGACGAATCCGGATTGTGGAGTTTGATACCAGGAAAATTTTATGAAACAGCTTTTGGAGAATTAGAAGAACCTTTGATCAATATTAAGAAAAAAACGAAACAATTTTCCAACGTTGCTGGATGCTTTGAGCAAGCTGTGAATTTTAAGAACGTCACGTGCATCACGAGCACAGAACGAGCGAATACGTTGTTCTGGAGCAACAAAACGTTTGAGGACAATCTTTATATTTCCGAAGCTTGTTTTTTCCAGGATGCAAACAGTTTTTTGCTGGGGTATGCTTCGCCCTACAAACCATATTTCGACGAAGTAATTCTTCACATGCATGCCAGGAATTTGTTTCACATGTGGGAAGTCGTTCGTAACGTTGGGAAAAAAAATTCCAAGGTCCGGAAGGACATCGAACTCTTCAAAGAATTCAAAAAACAAAAAATCATGTATCGACTTCTGTCCATCATCATTTTTGGATACACTTTCGCTTTCCTTATTCTGATTGGAGAAATAATCGTACATCGAGTAAAGCAATCGGAGTGAGTTCCGGTACCTTTAATTTAGATTTTATCATTTTATGGATCAATTATTTCGGTACGATGTAATCCGATACCGTAAAAACTCGGAATTATTGTCTCTGAAAGCCGAACAGTAATCGATACGAAACGTTAAAACCAATCCGCAATTCCAAAAATGTTCACAGTTCGTTCTCAGCCATGAGAGCAGAGAAAATATTTTTGGGATTTTTTTCCTTGCTCCTTTCTGTGAGTTTCATTTTTTCGACTGACTGGGTCGACAGTCTTACTCGATATGCAGTGGAGAGTACAAAAATTCGTCAAGTGATATTAACTACGAATTTCGAGGATAATGAATCGTCAACGAATCATCAAATCAAGGAAATTTACTCGAAAATTTTACGAAGTATCCCAACGAGGCTCATTGACATCAACGATTTCGTAGAGACGACAGAAATCGTTTTGGAATCCTCAACAACATTGTTTCTCTTCATCGAAGCTCCGCAAGAACTCAATGAATTGCCATCGAAAAGAATGATCGACTCTCTACTCCGAACGTCCCGGTTCAAGTCGCCAGAATTTTTGCTCATCCTGATAACTCCAGAAAAAATTAAAAATCTGAAGGATCTTTTTCAGTACACTTGGACGAAAAAAATCCTGGACTTCACGGCCTTGCAATTGATCACCTCCGAGGAAAAATATTCGGAGATGGGACCGATCGTCGAGTCGATATCAGAAACGATTCTTCATCGTTACAATCCCTTCAACAAGGAATATACGAGAAAACATTGGACGAGAAGTGACGAATGGTTTCCAAAGAAAGGTCTCGATATGTTCGGTTATCCACTGAACATAGTTCTTCTGGAATATCCTCCCTCAATACAATTTGATATGGACGAATCGACTCAGACTCCTACAAACGTTCGAGGCATTAATATTGGAATCACAAACATTTTTGCTGAAAGATTGAATTACAGCACACATTGGATTAACATTGACAGATTTTTTGGAATAGTTGATAATCCGACACCTTCTGCCGTTAAGGATTTGATGAGCTCCAAGAGAGTTGACTTGTTCCCTCTCATGTTGCCAAACTTTGGAGTGAAACGAACTTTGGAGCATGTTTCGCGAACAATGCCGATGAAGGTTGACAAATTTTGTCCAGTTGTTCCAAAAATACCTGAATCAAGTATGCCAGCGATGGTTCACTTTTTTTCCGTACACTTGATCACCCTGGTGATAATAATTATTCTCTGGTTGTCCCAGAAATTGATGAGACTCGATTCACCCTGGTGGAGACCTTTGTACGTCATCAAAATTTTGTTTGGAAATTCTGGTGCGAATCTTCCAACAACTAACATCGAACGAGTCATGTTTACATCTCTGGTAGTATTGGCGTGCGTCTATCTATCGACCGTTTATACCATATTGACTGAGATGAGCATTGACACTCATGCGACGAAGAAAATAAATACTTTCAAAGATCTCGATGCCTCTGGATTGACACCAGTCATCAGCTCAATTTTATTCGACATGACTTTTGCCCACATCGACGAAGGTCCTCTGCTGAACATAAAGAAAAAAACGAAAGTAATACCGAATATGAGATTCTGCTTGGATATTGCTGCGAAGTATAAAAATCAAACTTGCATCACGAGCCAGGAAACTGCACAAATGGCTCTCTGGAGTCATCTGGATCTTGAAGAAAATCTTGAAATAAGTCCGGCCTGCTTCATATCAGACAGCACGACTTTTCTTCTCGGTGAGGCTTCGCCGTACAAAACGTATCTCGACGACATCATCATTCAGCTGCATCAGTTGGGATTTTTTGATTTTTCGTTTCAAGTCGGTGAAATCTATAAAAAGAGAAATGATGATGTTAAAATTCGGGAGTTCGTCAGTGGAGAGACTGCCACGGACAAAATTTTTCAATTTTTGTCCATCATTGTTTTCGGTCATTTTTTGGGGCTGATTGCTCTAATCGGAGAAATCATCGTCCATACGATATCGAAAAAATTCTTGCGCATAGGAAAAGGCAAAGAAAAACGAAAAAAGAAATTTCTCGCGTAAAAAGTATTTTTACGAGTTCTGAATCGTGATCTTAATCATCCTGACAATGTCATTGTAGACAATTGTTGCACGACGCACGTTCCAGTAAATTATTCAAAGTAAGAATTGAGAATTTGAAAAATCAGAATTTTATTGGAGAAAATTTTCCACTTCGTCTTGAGATGCAATTCTGTAAATATAAAAATGTTATGCACATTAGTTTGCTAACATTCTAAATTCTAAATGTAGGTAATAAAATCATTGAAACATCAGAATGGTTTTGAATATAAAATTTTCATAATTATTTACTTCTTCGTTTCTGTACACGATCTTTACATGTACGCCTCTCTGTAACGAATTATAAATAATAACAATAATTGTCTATCGTATACATACACGTTCCTAATTGTTTTTAGGTTGTAGACTTGTGAAATGTACATTTGTGTATCTACATGTAAGAAATTTAAAATAATGAGGAACGTGATCCATTACTTTTAGGTACATCGGTTTTCCAGCAGCCTTGAATCCATACGATTGTTCGTCGTGTAAATGAATTTTGTTTTGAAAGTTTATCACTGAAGTTGGCAGTACGAAATGAAGCTTTTAATAGTGTGAACAATGATTTGATAATTAATCACAATTTTTTACTTTAGTCACGTATTTTCGGATACTTTTCTCGAACGATTAGACTTTTTCGTTTTGACTGTGTCGTTTGTACCGTCGTCTGACATCGAGGAGTCTCTGAGACTCTTCCTACCCCTACCAACGTTTCTCTCCTCGTTTTCCGAACCGACAGATTCCCTATTCGATTTTCGTCTCTGTCGTTGGGGTGGTTGGTTCTGACTCTCCATCGCTTCTCGCAGATGCTTTCTCTTCGCCTCCCAGAACATTTCTTGACGTTCAGCTATCTCCGGATGTCTCTCCGTAAAATCTTTATTGCTGGGAGCAAGCAATTTCCAACCTTTCTTTGGATGATTACGAGCAATATTTACAAAGATTTCCTTTATCTCTTCGGAAGGTAATTTTATTACTGACGAAATCGTTTTTCGGTCGATGTACTCGTGTTCGGTAAACGATAATAACTGTAAATTCATTTATATGATTATTTTTCAATGCAAAAATTTTTTTTTTAATTCATAAATAAAAAGATAAAAATGTAACTCACGATGTAATCTCGAGCTCTGCACATTAATTCAGCAGATATGCCATTGTGAGATGAAACTGTATCTTTCGGGTATAAAAGCTCGCTGTTTACGATCCAATTTCCTTGAACTAAAACGGCAACTTGCTGAAGGTACTTGATTACTGCAACTGGATCTTGTTGAGGTGAGATTATGGCTCTCAGTTGAGAGAACGATAAAATTTTTGCTGAAAAAAATATTTTGACTAATTCGTTTCGCAGAAAAAATTTAAATAAGCACAGATCAATCAAAGTATTACCATCTTTCATGAGAATCCGTATCTGATCGAGAAGAGGTAACGATTTTATATAGGTGAGGGACGTTCCCTGTTTGGATGCACTGGCAGGTAAATATTGTTCCTCTTTAACTGGTGGCACTAATATCTTTAAATATTCTTTCCGAGAAAGTTTTAACGCGTTTGTTGCCTCATCGGGAGCAGAACAGAACATATCCATCCTCAGCAACTGAAATTAAATAAATAAAAATATTTTAAATAGTGGAAACAAAGTATAAAATAATTTCATAACAAAGTGCTGGATATGTATTTCTGATTTTGTACCTCAGCCTGTGAGCTATTTGCTTGTTTGTATCTCATTTCAACCCATTCCTCTTCCTGACTCTTTTTCGACTGCTCTTGGAAAGATTGCTCGCGCATTTTCGTGATGAAATCGGATTTTTGACGAGCAAATGTAACATTCACTTGTTTCACTGCTTCCTCATCATCTTCACCTTCTAAATATCAAATTATATATTTTTTAACAATTTGATTATTTTCTTGACTAAGAATGGGATCCTTGAAATTCTTCATTTTTTTACCTTCACTGTTCTTGGCCTCATCTCTACTCCCCTTTGAATCCAGATAAGAAAATTGAGGTCTCAGCTGCAGAATTCCTTTCAAGGGATTTAAGTGTAATTCTCCATCTTGATAAACGCCCACAGCATAATTTGAACAATCAGCAAGAGCTCTCGATGACTGGAGCAGAGTTTTGTCCATCAAATGACTGAAATTTTTTTTGTTATTAAAAGAAAAACAGAAAATATGTAATAAAATACTGATAATTTCGTCATAACAATAAATACCTGTCAAACACTCTCTCTTCACTATCCTGGTCGGATTTTGAATGTGGACGTTCCGCACAAGAGGCAATTAATTCGCCCTTGCTCTTATTGTAATTAGGACTATGAATATCAATTTCTACTTCCATCCTGACTTCCTGGTTGTTCGGCTTGATCATGGTCCTCAAAAAATTGGCATTGTCATAGCCTTCTCTGGCAGGACGCATGGGATATTGGAAAACAAATAATTTGTCGGCCAGGTTTTTGGAAAGGTAAACCGGAATCTGTGAGAATAAATCAACAATCCATTTTCCTCAGATATTTAAAATTTTTTAAATAGTTTATCGTTCTATAATTTACATATTTAATTTATAGTGATAATAGAGGAAAAAATAATTTAATTGGAAAATTGTGAACGTATTGTTGCACAGCAGATAGAAAAAATGTCAGATTTTAGCATAACCTCGTTGCAGTGGAATTTTAATCAAATCCCTTCGAGAAAATTATTAATTTTGTATTTTAAATAATAAACAATACCTCTTTGACAACCGGGTCATCATCAGTCTCCATGGAACTGGAATCGGTCATTTTTTTCGACTAATTTCAATGAAAAAATCGCGAGGAAACGTCACGAATCGAATAAACTTTTCTATTTTATTTCCGAGCACGTTTGGGACACGCAGTCGTGCGCGTAGCGCGTCCTACGGAGGAAGCAAAAGTAATGGCACCGGTGGAAAGCTTTCGAGACGCGATACACGAAAATAAAATTTTTAATACTGTGAATTATCCGATCGCGTTTCAATATTATTCAATTCTGATTTACAATACACGCATTCTTGTGGAGGTTTTGTGAGCGTCGTCACTTTGTCATTTTTACAGGTGAAATAGTTCATTTTTACGACAATCAAACCTAACCTCAAAAACAGCTCTTCCTGTCAGACTTGTGTGTTTTGTTTATGCTTGAATTTATAATTAACAAATCTTTTTCAAATGTAGTTACGTGCATTGATTATTGTACGTAGACTCTAATGTTATTTAAAATTGAATTTATGGTTCTCTATGAAATGACGATTTCAAATAAGCTCTCGTTAACCTTAAATAATTGTGCTCGAATGTCATAACCTCACATTACTCACAAGTATATACCTCAGCGACGTCAATGACTTTATAATCGATTTTCCAATATTATTGTGACAGCTTGACACGTGTAAACGATTGAAAAGAGATTTCAATTATTGTAAAATAGAATCAGAAATAATACTATTGTTGACATTTTTTCTTTGTTTTGTGCAGAAGGATAAATGAGCAATTTGAAGGATTTAGAACATGATCAGGATCCTGACTATGCAACACCAGGGCCGAGCAATGAAGCTCATCAGAAACTTTACGAAGAAACTGGTAAATATTGAATTAAATTAATGACAGCTTAAATTAATGACCAAAAATTTTAAATTATTTAATTTAATTTTTGTATATTTTTTAATATGCATGCTTTTTAATTTACAGCCAGGTCAAATGTGGCAAGAAAAATTGAAGCAATTGTGGAGAAAGAATTCTCAAAGGAAATTGAGACAAAGGAGAAAGAAATTTTACAGATCGAAGGAAGATTGCACAAGGCTCTCAAGACCCTACATTTTCTCCGTTATGTTATAATAACGGACTACTACAACCGCAAGCAGTGTCAGCTTCCTCAGGCAACAGGAGAGACCAAACAGACGAGAATTCATCCAGCGATCAAACAAGTGATTGGCAAAAGTCCTAAAGTAACAGAAACGGTATTTAATAATCAGGAACATGCATCTGGATCTAAGGAAAGTGAAGACACTAAAATCGTATCATCTTTAATCGAAACGAACAATGAGGAAATAGAAAAACGTTTGGGAAACATAGACGAGACATCTAACGAGTCAATAAACACGAAAAAAAATTGTCGTACTAAAAGAAATCAAGACTCGAATTTCACCGAGCCCTCGAGCAGTGAGCCGCCAAAAAAAATTCCTCGCTATGTTCCTCCAAATAGCGGGATTCCCGAACCGCAAGTACCGTCCCGCGGTGCCCGGCACAAAGTTCGCAAAAGAATAATCGTCGGAAATATATCAAAATGGATTCCTCCCGATTGGCGAGAAGATAGCGCTAGTCACAAGTGGACCATGTATGTTCGAGGAAGCAAAGAAAATCCTGATATCTCCGAGTTCGTGGGAAAAATTCGTTTTTTCTTGCATCCGAGCTATCGTCCGAATGACGTGGTCGAAATAACGTGAGTTACTGCTTTTATTTTACAATTTATGGTATTTTTCTTTCTATTACTGAATAAATGGATTATCTTTTTTCAGGTCTCCACCTTTTCATTTATCTCGACGAGGCTGGGGTGAATTTCCCGTTCGCGTACAATTACATTTCAAACATTTTTTAAACAAGCCAATGGATATTATTCATTATTTAAAGCTAGATAGGACGTACACGGGTCTCCAGACTCTTGGCTCGGAAACCGTTGTTGACGTTTGGATTAAAGTCGGTACGACGCTCGAGGATGACGTCGAAAAAACTGATCCTAAAAACTTCGCGGATTTTGGTGCAACGATAAAGCAAGAGCCTCAGGAAGCGGAAAACGATTCCGAAAATTCCACACTTCAAAATTCTCAGTATTCTGAAAAAATAAAAATTAAGGAAGAATTTACTTCATATGTTTATCGGGAGCACGATTATGCGAATATTCCTGACGAGAATACATTACGGTTATTAAAAAATGAGAATAATGTTACGATTTCGCATTCACCGCCAAGAAATACAACGAACAACGAAAATATATTAAGTTCGTCTTGGTCCAATGGAGAGAATCATCGAGAAAAAAATTCTACAAAGCTCAATGGGAATTGTGAGTTAAAAAATAACGCGATCGATCCGTCAAGAATTCATTCGCGCCAAGACGTCAAGACGATGGCTTCGAGTTTTGACAATTCCTCGTCCATGCTTCAGCCTCTGAAAATCACAATTCCTCCTGGTCTCGAGGCGTTAGGAACGAATAAGATCATGAACAAAGAGAAGAAGCAAATTCTCGTTATGAGGGATAATAAATTAATTCCAGTTAATTCCATGAATCATGCGGATAATGCAAGGCCAGGCACAGTTATTTCGACAGTTGTCACGAGCTCGATGAGGGAAAATCCGAAGGCCCAACGCGCGAATGTCAGCTTGTTGAAAAAATCTGTAACGAAGCCCGTTACGTTCACGCTCAATCCGTCAAATTCTTTGCTCATAAATTCGTCCAACAACATTCCTGCTTTAAAAATCGTTGAGCCTTCGTCTCAGAGTTCTTGCCAGTCGCATCCACTCGACAAAAATGATACGAAGCGTCCCGTCGTCAGTTTATCAAAAACAAAAGACAAACAAGAAAAATCGTCCGAACACTGGCTGGAAAATTCCAAGCTTGTAAAACCAAAAATAACGCTGGGGAAAGATCGAATTGGCACGACAAGTAAAAAAGACAAATATGAAGAGTTGTTACGGTAAGAAAAAATATTTTTCATTCCTTAATATTTATCTTTCAATATGAGAACTAATTTATTATTTACTACAGTACCATCGATGAGGTTCGAATCGACGATTTGAGTGGCCTCATGCATTTCATAATGAAAAGGCTTCCTTTGGTCACCGAAAAAGCAACTGATCCGGAATACAGAAGTCTTCACCCTTATGCGTCTTCGAGCGAAAAAGAATTCGCAGATTCCAATATAGGAAAACAACGTGCCCTGGAGGTAAGATTCAAATATACGTAAATTTTATTTTTTATACTATTTCAATAAAATAATTATTTTCACAGTGGTATCGAGCCAAACACGTGAAGTCGTTTGTGAAGAAAAAAGGCATTCCAGAGGATCTTCAATGGACAGTGAAGGAAATAATGATTTGGGCAAGATTACACGGTTACACTCCAATCCTATTATCATCTCTTGCGACTCGGCCTCAAGATACGGGAAAAAAATCGTCAGACAAGAACCTTCCAGACAATTCTCTCGGAACTTCGTCCACTTGTACGGAGCCTTCGGAACTTTTGGAATTTATACGAAATTCGAAGGAATCAAAATCAGCGATGCTGGAAAATAAAACGGAGGAGGAAATAGAGATTATCGACGTCGAAACCGTTGCGAATTCGAAGAACGAACCTAAAAATACGAAGAATGATAATGCCAACAAAAGTCAGCTTGTGTCTTTAGGAGTACCGGAAAAGATAGTCCCACTTCAGTCGTACGTTTGCGAGACGTCGAGCCAGATTGGAATTAAGCTCGAACCTGAGGAAATCGTTCCAGGCGTGATGCATTGCGCTCCAGCTAGGATAATGGTACGAGCTGTTCAATGTCTCGTGGAAGATTTACTCAGAGGATCACTCGCTAAAGCTTGGGAACGCAGTATGGATGGAGGGTAAAATATTATTTATTAAATAATTTTTTAGTAAAAGTTATAAATTGTTGATATATTTTTTAATACGATACGAACTACTGAATAATTTTTTTCAGATGTCCAGATACAATAACGCTCGAGGACGTTCGCGGAACAATTCTCAATCGAGAAGAATTCGACATTTTTACCAACAAAGGTCTCGGCTCTCATCATTATCCCAAGGATTGAAATCGATTCTAAAATTTTTCGTTCCTCAACTTAACGGGATACTCTGCCGCTTTAAAAAAAGGCTTAATTGCTGAATCATTCCCACCCCATGGGAATTCGATGACGTTCGATTTCGCT
This sequence comes from Cremastinae sp. B BG-2022a, assembly GCA_030522605.1. Classification (NCBI taxonomy): domain Eukaryota; kingdom Metazoa; phylum Arthropoda; class Insecta; order Hymenoptera; family Ichneumonidae; species Cremastinae sp. B BG-2022a. Next base: position 142,799 of record JAPYYX010000002.1, on the reverse strand, counting down.
CTCCAGCCACTTTTTTACCGGTTCGTAGTAACGTAGCAGCGATTCCGGGCTTATTTCATTCCTTCCCGTTGCCTCGCGAATCCACTCGCGCCAGCCAATGCTGCTACCACGACTCATAAGTGATCTGTCGATATTGCATCATTTTATAAAATTCCGTAAAACAAAGCCTAAAGTACGTAGAAAACAAATTAAAGTTCCTCCAATTGTGCAGAATTGTGATGATTCGGGAAATTATTTCAATGCATCATTTTCATACTTTTTTTAACCAATGAATCTAGATCTTGTCTCTGTTTATTATTTTTCAAATAAAGATTAAAAGCGAAGTGCGTACCTCATTTTTTTTACTGCATTCTTTAGACCATAAATATCGCAACGATGCAGTTCCATCGAGAATTTGGGATTTCCAATTTTCCCAGTAATCGCAGCTTCACACATTCCATTGAACAATTGATATTGGAGAATATTTGCAATGAAATATCTATAATAGTTTTGGCAATCGTTAAAATCGTTGTTAAACTTTATTCTATAAAAAATGTATTTATTTTTCTTCACCGGATGTAAGGGACATTGCCAACAATGTGAAATTTAGCTGCAGGATCAAAATAATTATCATCTCTTGAACCAGCTGGCTCGATTCCCATATACCGCTTGTGCAATTTCCACCAAAGGGAATTATACCTCGAAGAATTTATTTTATTTGCAAACACTGCCCATCGCCATTTGTCCATTAAAAGGGCATAAGGAAGTTCTGGCAATTTACCAAGGGCTTGGCGTAACAGAATACTCAGATCTATAACAATTGATTTCTTTGTTTCATATCTTTTGTATAGTAATTTTTTAGAAAAATTGTACGTTTTGATACCATCTGTCAAAATAATATCTTCTGCCAAGCCAAGACGTTGCAGATGCTGACTCGTCATAACACCCAGCATTACAGAATTTCCAATAGCTTCGTGAAAAGCAGAATTGACTCCATTCTACCAGAAAAAAATTAAATTAGTTTAAAAAAATTATTGGATTGAAATAATTCTTTCAACATGTACCTGGAAAATTGAGGACTGATTTTCATAAGCCATGTAGTACTGAATGTGTCCTAATTCGTGATGAATTACAGAAAAATCGTTCGAATTTACTCTGAGGCAAGCGAAGATCCGAAAGTCGTTCCTGTCGAACATGTTCGCAGCGCTCGCATGACAATGTCCATTAGAATCGTCCACAGTGAAAATCGAGCGTGACCAAAATTTATTGGATAATTTAGGAAATCCCAAAGACTCAAAATATTCCTCGGCATGTTTCACCATTTCATGGACTGTATAATTTTTTTTTATCATCGACTCTGTGATGTTTAAATAATTTCTTTCCTTCGGTAGAATCAGGTCGATTAAATTCTCCCAGTTTTCGGACCACAAGTCTCCTTTGTAAGGCACAAAAATTAGAATAAATTCATTAAAGATAAATAAAATAATAATAATAAATAAAAATACCAACCCAATAGGTGGGCCGGTATCGGTCGATTTAAATTCACAACTTCCGGATATTTTTCATGTAACCGAAATCTTACAACTGCATGAAGAAGACGATAAAGGTGTTTCGTTTTTTCGTATAAATTTTCCACAAATTCTTGCAAGTCTGGGATCTCCAATTCTTCTCGCCAATATTCTCCAATATCGTGATATCCTTCAAATAAATTGTTCATTAAAGAAAATTATTAAACGAAAAAATTCATTACCTTACCATTATTTCGTGCGCCAGAATTTTGAATAATTATCAACGCTTCGAACAAGACCTTCATCTCGCTCATTTCGTTTCTCCAGCTCGTCCAGGCCCATCGTAATTCGCTCTCGTTCCTTAATCAATTAAAATGATTCACATATATTTAAATATGAATAAAATAATGAAAACATATTTTTGATTAATTTTATGGACATTCTTTTTATTTTTATAAAAATATGATCTGAATGTACAAAGTTTCGTTTACAAAAAACTACTTCTTAACACTCACACTTAGTAACACTTATCAGATACTTTTTACGTTTGATATTTTTTTAAATTGTTCATAATACTGTTTAAAATATTTTTTCGTTAAATATTATTTGTCAAATAAATATCCTATGATTAAGATAAAGTTTGAAAAGCTAGTCGCAGAAAGTCTCACTTGAAAAATCACTTGTTGTCTTCCTTTAGTGAAAGCGAAATCAGTAACTTATTTTTTTTTCTTAACAATATTAAATATTATGGACGAAAATGTGAAAAGAATGTTTCCGTATCTTATATTTACACAGCTTAAACATTCTTTTATAATAAAGCTTCAAAGTTAATACTTTTTGGTTCTATTTTCTACATTGCAAACCTCGACGTCAATATCGAGGCTCTCTAGAAACTTGATCCATACTTTTTGTTTGATTGACAAGGTATCGCCAGGACCCTTGACCTCGACAATCTTACACGTTTTATTTTCTTGATTCCACATAACCAAGTCTGGAAATCCAGCTTTCCATTGTGAGTAGCTTTTGGCTATTTTCTCGCAAATTTTGAGGACACCTTTTTTCCCCAGACATTTGACAAAACTTTTAAAATCTTCGGGATCTTTGAATAATTCGCCGTTAATGAGCGAAAAATAGTGACGATTCGCTGCGTAATTATCGCTCATAATTGTACTAAAGTCTTCCAATTCACGTTCTTCCATTTTCAGTAATTTCCTCTCAATTTCTTGGTTCCTATTTTCAAAAAAATTTGAAGTGAAGAGATCGAGAGGAGCTTCCTGGTATTCCGAGACGATAGCTCCAGGGACTGGAATTTGGTAGATCTCGTCCCAGAACAGAGTGGCGAACAACGTGATCGGAAGTGCTCCTTCGCAGTGAATCCCAATGAATCCTTCTTTGCTGTAATCCAAGAGTGCTATCTCCTCTACTCGGGCGTAAGCCTTGTTTGAACCTCCTGTTTCGATGCACCACGTACTTTTTGATCCTGTAATGTTTCCTTGAACAGCGTTCGCCTCGATGGTACGTTGTGCTGGTTGGAAATCGATCAACCCCCTATGTTTTTCCGTAGCTTGTCTCAGATTCTCCTTCGTTTCGTCGCTGATGTTCTTGTTTCTGCCTAGAAGAATTCGAGCTCTTTCACATAGAGAAGCAACTTCCGTCTCCGTGAGGTTTACTCTCTCCAATCCTTTTAACGTGATGTGTGCGCTCGTCTCCAGGTTTTTCCGATAATGCATTTCAATCAGGGCGAGCTCTTTGTACCATCGAACAGGATTCCCCAAGTAGATGCTCCGTTCGCGAATCAACAAGTGCAAAAATTCAGCAGCAGTGTCAATTCCTTCTGGAATCTTCTTGAAACTGTCGACACTTTTGCCCAGAATTTTCGCCCATACGTAGAAGCTCTCGAAATGATTTATGTGATTAGGAAGAGTTGACGGTCGTTTCTCAGATTCGTGCAATATCGACCCCAGACGTACCAGAGCCTGACTACCAATCTCTCGCACGGAATTCCAATTCTTGGTTTCCTCAGCTTGGTAAAACTTCAGAAGGTTTGCTCTGGCTTCAGTATAATCCAGAAGATGTTGACGATTCCTGAATATGGGAAACTTTGTTTTATTCGCTGGAGGGAATATTCTTTCTCCATATTGAACTGACGCAATCACATGGAAAGCTTCCATCATGGGTTTCCGAGGATCCAGATTTGGGATGAGAAGCATCAATATTCTATCGAGTAGACTGCCCAAAGCTTCGGTCACTCGAACGCACACTCCCACGATATCCATCACTTTTTTTATCAGCGCCATCCTTGGAGTTTTCATGCCGGGAAAGAGAGATTTTTTGTTTTCTCCTAATTTGATCAGTTCAGCAATGAGTACCGGTTTTGTTCCTTTGTTGTTGACGTTCATTGATTTACAAATCATCCGAAGTTTATCAAGTTGCAGAAGGTTCAATAAGACTTTAATGTCTTCATTTCCTGTGTTGTTTTCCAAAAGTCCCACCTGTTTGAGTTCACTCAAATATGGGCTCAAATCGTCAGCGATGTCTGGATATTTTATCGATTCCACCTTAAGCCAGTGACGTTTTCTGTTGACTAGCCTGTACAGCAAAAATTGAGCTTTCGAACTTATCGACATCATGTTGAATATCATGTTAAGTTCGTCCGCATCAAAATATGCACAATTCACAGGCTCTGAGAACACTTTCAGAAGAACCACGGCAAGCAATTGTCCTTGGCTGTCCTGTGGAAATCGAACATCCTGCAACTTGTACGTCGTCTTGCCCAGTTTTGGACTCAGATATTCCAGTTCGAACGATTTCTTTTTGTAAATCGTTTCTAGGTCAAATCTCTTGGGAATAACACCTGCTACGGCAAGGTTTAAATTTTCTACAGCAGAAGAAATTGTCTCTGGATCTAGAGAGAAGTTTGCGGCTCTGGTTACATTTACTACAATTTCTGTATCAGACAATTTTCTCTTTAGAGAACATCTCGAGCCCTCAGGTGGAATATCCGTGACGCCATCTTCGCAATTCGAGCTTTGGGATGTCATTTTTACTTGATCTGAAAATATTTTGAATTTCAATTCGTATAAAAAATGCTATCGCCGGTTTCCGAGATTTTTTTGATTTTTCTTAACCTCTAAATGTATTACTTACAGCGTAATTAAACTGCTTTTATTCTTTGTCTTCTTTTGTATTTGTTTGAAAAATGTTCTTTTATCAAACCACGATCTACTATCCTATTCTGGCTAACGATGTCTTTGTTCGTCATCGACGCAATTTTTTTCTCTGGGGATGAGTTCTTTGATCTAATCGTTGAAATCGTGATACCTCAACGAGAGCTTAGAGGTGAGAGGCAGAAAAGTATCAACGTTACGCGATAGACAACGGTTTATCTGATTCTTAAACTTTTATGCATTTGCAGATAAGAATCGATACGTGCTTCTATGTCACTGAATGCGTAAAACTTATGAGTTTCTTTCGATCTTTGGAAATATATTTGTACTTCTTTTCAGATGGAACGTTTTCAAACTTATTGTTCGATGTATAACCGGCATTCTATTGCGCATGCGCTACATCACAGAGCACCTCTCCTCATCATTATTTATATATATATACAACACATATGCTTACAGATATATGTACATTATGAACGAGTAGGCGCGATGAGCCAAATTCATAAAATAACGGCGTGAACGAGTCGAAAATCCAAGCTTTGTATCAAGAGCACAGGAGTACGTAGCTGATCTCTCATCGAACCACGGACCCTATATCTACATTGTATACACAATCTTAAAAAAATTTTTTTTCGCAAAAGTACGCCAAGTAATGAATTGGTCGTTACAAAAATGATATGAAATCATTTTATGACCAAATAAAAAAATATTTAAAAAATTTTGCATTGTTTCCACAATTAAATATTGGCGTGTATGGATAAATAATTGTTAGACGAACAGTTTTTATTAAATAAACTTTAATATACTTTAATAATATAATATATATTTTAATATACTATCACATATTTACGTATATTAATATACTATCGCATATATTAAAATATATTAATCGCAAGTGTATCTCTCTTTAATTGGTCCGCTTAGCCATTTACTGAGCGTCTGATTATACTCTTTCTCACTGATGCGCTTTACATCATAAGCCCTGACAAGCACAGTAGGTAATGAACCAGTCTTCCAAAAATTATCGTCTTCTACGCCTCCAATATCATGACTGCTCAAAATGAGATATCCGTAAACACTCACATAGATGCCAGTTTGGAATCTGAAAAATGTTAATTCTATTTCATTCTCCATTGTTCTTTCTTGAAAGCGAAGATATCTTTTTGTTATGGAAAAAATACTAACATGCATCCATCTTTAGCCTCAGGTTTGTCTGTGTTTTTATTCTGTGGACACATTTTCTTCTCAAAAGCAATGTTTCTCTCATAATCACGTTTAGGGTAAATAACATCTATTGTCTCCGTTCCATCGTAGACTGTACAAGGGTGAATCGAGATAGTTAATTAATGAACTTGAATACTTCAGACGGATAATCAATGGTTAGTTAAATTTGTACTTCGGATAATCCAATTTTTTGTGCTTTCCTGGACAGTCAATGTTATCCCGATCAGGTTAATTCTTTTTATTATTGTTTCTGGCATGTTGAAGGGATGAAATTCTATATATTTGGTCTTTGGATCCCTAAATGGAATCATGCGAGCACATTCCCTGATCAGAAGTGGAATAGGCAGACCTTCATTTATAACAATAAATAAATACTGGTTATTCTACAATTCAATTCTTTCATTAAATTTCGTTAATTATAATATGAAATATTCTTACCGAAAGGGCGTTTTTCTCTTTGACTTGAACCTTCTTTTTTTTTAGTTGCATTTTTTTCAAGATATTGCCATTCCTTGGTTTTATTGTGATATTCCTCATAAGTTTGTAGCAAAAAAAGTTCATTATGATCTAATTCTTTACTGGTCGAAGGCAGGTTTTTGTCCTTTGTTACAGAATCCATGATCTAATTAAAATTTAAGTTGTGAATGATCACAGTTGAATCTGCTGAAAGTTTTAGGATTCAAACCGACAAATGTAGTTTGTTTGTTATTGTGTTTCTGAAGTGACGTAACCTCACAAATATTCCACGTGTTATAAATCAATGTACTAGGAAACAAAACCAGCGTTACGAAGCTGGAAATTTGTAAATAAAAGAAAACCACACAAGCACTTGACAGTTTAACCGTACACTGTTCGAAGAATTCTACTTAACGCCCGCAATACTCGCAAAGCTCATAGAACTATGCAATTGCTATTGCTACGGGCTTCGCGATCGAGCCGGTTCGCGGCTGTCAAATGTCAAAGAGAACTCGCGCCTTTTTTAGGCCGGGGAAGACAACGCAATTTTTTCGAAATGCTCCAATAAAAAAAAATAAAATATTTTCGTTTCATACAATAAAATTTTAATTTTTATAATAATTTTATTGCGATATTCCTCACAAATTTGTAGCAAAAAAAGTTCATTTTTAAAAAAAAAACTTTTTTGAAAAAGTAAACAAGTACGCCAAGTAATGAATTGGTGGTTACAAAAATTATATGAAATCATTTTATGACCAAGAAAAAAAATATTTAAAAATTGTTGCATTATTTCCACAATCAAAAATTGGTGGTATGGGTAAATTGAAGTTTATTTATTAAAAACTATTCGTCTAACAATCAAAAATTTATCCATACACGCCAATTTTTAATTGTGGAAACAACCGTGTCTGCAGATGTACATACATACTGGCGCGAGGCGCCCGGTTAAAATAACGGCATGAATCGGGTCGAAAATCCAAGTTCGGTATCAGGAGTAAACGAGAGTCTAGCTGGTTGCTCATCGGAACAAGGGCGCGAGTCAAGTTCGAAAAATAACGGCACGGATCGGCTCAAAAATCCGAGTTTGGTATCAGGAGCAAAGAAGTTCTCAGTTGGTCGCTCACCGAAACACGGACGCTATATCTATATTGTACACACATTATATACACACATTATGCCCGCGCGAGAAGCCAGGTTCGCTAAACAACAGCGTGAATGGGTCAAAAAACCTAACGAGGTATCAGGAGCACAGAACTGTGTAGTTGGTCGCTCTCCGACATGGGCGCTATATCTATATTGTACACACATTATATACACGCATTGTGTCGGCGCGAGAAGCCAGGCTCGCTCAACAACAGCGTGAATGGGCCAAAAAACCTAACGAGGTATCAGGCGCACAGAAGTGTGTAGTTGGTCGCTCAACGAAACACGGGCGCTATATCTATGTATACGTAGCTCCGGTGCGCGCGTAACTAATAATTCTCTATCTCCTAAACGGCTCAACCGATTTCGATGAAATTTTTTCTGTGTACTTATGGGATCATCTGCATAATGTTTAGCTGTAATTTGATCCGATAAGTAGCGCTGTATTCAAATAAAAAATTATTTTAAAAAATTGAAAAAAAATTTTGATTCATCGAGCAAAGCCGTTTAGCGGCGAAAATTATAAACAGACGCGGGGATTTTATTTATGAAGAGTCAACAAATAATTATTTATGTAAATAAATGTTTAATTGTTTAATTGTATATTTTTTACCGTGATTCAGCCATAAGAATTTTCAAATCAGGTTCGCCGTGATAACACTTCTTGACGGATTCTTCAGTTCTGCAGATTTTACGAATCGTGTAATTCGTTGCTAGTTTTTCTAAGACGCTTGTCAACATTCTAGATAATTGTTGTTAATAATATGTTATTAAACTTCTTTGTTTTTTCGAAATAATAACAATATTAGTGAATTTATTATTAATTTATTAATTACCGAGCTTCATTAAACGTGTAAATCGGTCCTCGGCAAAGTAAATAAATCATTCTCATGTTCTTTGAGCCGTCAGGACGATAATAATAGCGAAGTCTTGAGCAAACTTTCTTTTTCCACTCGTTTCTCGCTAGTGAAAATTGTCTGCTCAAAGAGATAATTTCCTTCGTTGGTTTCGTCATTGAATCCCATTCCAATTTTGCGCTCACACGATTTATCAGCTGGAGATCTCCGTTTATTTGTTTTAATACATTTTTGAGCTCATCATCGAAAGAAATCGAACTCGCGACTACGGAAAATAAAATCGCTACGACAAATAGCGAGAGATGAATTTTTTTCATATTTAAAAATTTTTATTTAAATTTTATTAATTTTTTTTTTTGCAATAATTCTTTCGCACTGAAGGTAAAAATCACACTGACTATCGTCCCTGCACGCGTAACTTCTTTTTATCTACGCGAATAATCGATTTTTCGATTGCGCGCGCGTTGCCAATTATTCAGTCAGTGACAAATACCCTTCGAAATCTCTTCTCATTTTATTTTTTCCGGGCTCTTCGTCACGCGCTTGAGGATCAGGAACAAATTAAATGATACGAGTCCTTTATTGCAGGATCGACTCGAATAACAAAAGCTTCGGGAAATCGAGCACGTTTTTCCTTTTGTTTCATCTTCAGCCCACGACTTAATCATCTCAGCTCGCAAACGGATAATTTCTTTTTTCTTTCAATTCGATTCAAGGAATTGTGAGGAGGAATACAATACTGAGGTGGAAAAAAAATAAAAAAATGTGGACTTAGGATTCTGTTTCAGGTCCTCGATGAAAATTTATTGCGGCTTGAAATTCATTTCACTGCTTGGAATTTTTTTTTATCTTTAGTGTAGCTGAAGATTGAGCATTTTTAAATTAATGTTTTAATATTGAAGTATTTTCGGAATTTTGTATTTTTCGAATCTGAAAAATAATAATTTTTTCCTGTAGAATCGACCTTCAATTTGTGAGCCCGTTCAAACCTCACATTTCAGAAACGTCAATTTAATTTTCAGCCATGGAGGCAAACGTATTTTTTTTCTTTATCATGCTCATTTTAATATATTTCGTAAGATTCATGGCAGCTTCCAATCTCGAAGAATCGAGAGCATTTCGAAGCATCGACGAAAAGGAATTAAAAACTATTGGAAACCCAAAAAATATTGAAGGTTTGGAAAAAAAAATATTTTTTGCACACATAATTATGAATTTTTATAATTTTTATTTTCAGTGTCATCGAAGTCTAGACGCATCGCGAGGAAAAATCATCGAGAGATCTATCCTCAAAAGAGAAAAAATGTGGACGACGAGAGCGACGAGTACGACGACGGTCCATACGAATTCGACGGTCGATCCGCAGGTGGTGAAGAAGTCATTCAAATCGCGAAGGATAAAGAACCAACTTCCGGTTTTTTGAACGGAATTCGCCAATTTTTCTACCCATCCGCGAAATCCGAAGGAACCTCCGGGTCGAAAAAATCAGAAGCAAACCGTCCAAGGCACAAGGGAATGAATAAAAACGTTTTTGCGATTCCGAAAAATACAACGCCGAAAATATTAACTACAGAAAACGTCACTTCATTTCCTACAACTCGTGCGGAAATATTATCCTCGACAGCAAACAATGAAACTCCGGAAAATAATTTTCATCAAGCCAGTTTCGAACTCGAGATCGTAGCACGACCCATAATCAATAATTTACTCGAGGATCAGTCAAATTACAATCAGAATGCAGGACGTGTTTGAAAGAAAATAAAAAAATGTACATCCTGATTTTTTTCTCTTATTTTCCTTTACACAATACTAATATTGTTATTTCTTCGATAAATAAATAAATTTTTTGAGAAAAAATCGTTTTCGATTTAACCGCGATCGCGATTCGATCGATCGATGAGCAATTAAAAAGAGAAATGTAAAACAATCGACAGCCGAGATTGAATTCTCGGGTTATCTATCAAAACGAGATTTTTTTGTGAGCTCTCAGTCGTGTAAAACGATCAATTAGTTCGGATTTTAGATTTTAACCGTTTGTATTATTTTTGTGTTAATTACAGTGGTGTCGATTTGCAACGGAGTTACCGAGAACGCGAGTAATGTCATTTTTAGCCGTGCATTAATGATTAATTTGTGCAAGCTTCGATTCCGGTCTCGAAGCTACGAGATAATCTCTCGGCAGGCCATACCTCGATTTATCAAGCGAACCTGATAAAACATCGAAGCTTCAACTAGATCATACTTTTTCTACTATGACGGCTGAAAGAAGCTCATCGAGCAAATGCGATATCACATAATTTACAGGTAAAATGACACGAAAATTGATCAGCTGTCAAAATCGATTTTCCCTTTAAATAAATTCTATTCTCATTTCTATTAATTAAATTTTATCAAAATCCTTTGACAGCTCTGTCAAATGAATTTTATTTATATTTATTTATTTATCATCGGATGCGATTAATTTATACGAAATTTTTTTCAGCGTGTTTTTTATGATGTTGTACGTAGCAAGAGGATCGGGACAATTGTTCGGTAAGGTCATTAATACTTCGGAAAATCATCATTCCCCTTTGATCTCGTCGGGTGAGTATCCGAGAATAATTTATTTACCGAGATCAAATTCGACGGGCATTGGAGAAAAAGTGCACAAATCCCGTGCGCTGTTCTCGATATCTCCTTCCAGTCACCTGGAACGTGACAAACGAACGAGACATGAGGAAGAGAAAATTTATCCTCGAAATTTCGAGGATAAGAAATCGAGACGTTTCATCAGAAATCGAGTTTTTGATAATTTCGCTCCTGATCGGAATTCCCGTCATGAAAAATCGAAACGAGGATTCCAGCGTGTTCCCGAATTTCCCGATTTTCCTGAGAAAAATTTCGAAGAACGTTCGATACCGCAGGAATTAAATTTTCCTCCTGAGAATAATTACAGGACGAGAAACGGTGACGAGGATTCCGCAATTCTGTCGTTCAAGGCTCACATGCATCACAACGTGAAGGACATTGGAAATCATTTTCGAAGAAAAATTCCAGATGAAGATCTTCGTTACTCGAACGTCAAAAATTCTCCAGTCGATTCCTCGATCGATTCCAAGGATTCCTTGGAATCCGACCCGGGATATTTAAATCTTTCCGAAGATATTTCGAACGATTCGGACTTACCCGATGGTCCTGGAATCGATCGCCATTTTCCTGGAAATCCAATAAAAAATACGCTGGAAAATGATCCCGCTATGGAAAATATTAAAACGTACGATCCTTACGATCCGAGCAGGAGATTAGCACCCTCCCGTTACTATGCACCGAATCTCCAGGACGCGAATCCCGAGTCACCGTATTTTCCGAATCAATTACGAGACGAACGACTCCAGTACGACAGATGGAAAATTCCAGATTCCAGAAATTTCATGGATTCAGAATTTTATGGACAAAATTCGATTTATCGATCTCCCATGAATTCTCACAGGAATCCTTGGATGGATTATCCTCCGCGATATCCTTCAGATAATTTGGAGAGAGACGTCAGAGAGGATTTCCAGGAGTCGGATCGTCCTTACAGTCTCAAATATTTGGACAGATACGCGAAAGCTCTGAATTCCATGAATAAGGACGATTTTCCTTCCCAGAAGAAAGAAATTTCGAGCAAGGACGATCCTGAACAGTCTCAGGAATCTCTGGAGACGATCGAGAAAAGTTTATCCGGGGATAAGGACGAGAATCCTCGAGATGCCTCGGTGGGTGAAAATCAAGTCGAGAAGTCCTTGAGCTCGTCGAATTCTCTTCCAGGTTGGGATACGAATATTTACGAGTATCCGAATCCGAGTTACATTCCTCAGAGTATTTTAGAGTCTCGATCTTACAACGAAAACGCGACGGATTTGGTATCCTCGCAGACGACGATCGAGAATACGACGGAAATTGCGCCAACGAAAAATCGAGGAAAATCATTTTCCAATGTCATCGAACCTCTCACGATCCAGCTTCAAAAACTCTTGGCTACTATCAAATTGGTGAATGAGAATCTGACGAGTGAAGACAGTTCGGAGCTGACTCACAAAAAATCGAAAAATTCTTCGGTCTCGGAAAAGAGACGGAGGAAGAGGAATTACGCATCGGAAAACGTAGCTCGAAAAAAAATACGGAGAAAAAATAGGAAAATTGAAAAGAGACGAAAGAGAAATAAAAAAGCTCGAAATTCCGAGGCTCTTAAAAAAAAATTGTCGATAACTTTCGAGACGACTGAAAAATCAATTTCCTCTTCGTCTCAGAGTCCGGAAAATATTTCCGTGACGAGGAACATCGATTATAATACGAAACATAAGAGAAATCCTGGAATAATCGATTTTTTTGAAAAAACTTTTGGATTCGTGACCAAGGACAGTCAATCGGGAACGGTTGAGGCGGATCTGGAATACGAAACGACGACTTTCGACTCTTTGAGTATTGATATAACTGACGAAATCTATACTCAGGATACAAATTTCAAACTCCCGACGTTTCAAAAGATTTTCCGCACTTCGGGGACTCTTCAAAAATTCACCGACCGTCCAACGACTCTTAAACAAAAAGCTGTGAACGATCGTACGGGGATGGGAAAGAAAGCGAATTTGGATCATCGAGAAAACGTCGAAAATTTCACAACGACGTTGAAACCTCCGAGAACGGAGACTACGATCGAGGAAACGGAACAAATGGACGAGACTCCGAGCGACGAAGCGAAAAATATTAAAAATCCAAAAATGACAGAATCGCCGAAGATGGAATCGTTCGAAAAAAATTTTTCAAAATCTGGTAAAAATGTCTCAACGACGCGAAAGCTCGACGAAGAAATGTCGACTTTGAGAGTCGCCTGGACAGTGAAACCGCGAATGCAAAATATTTTGCCTTTCGACAGACAAAAAATAAAACCAGTTTTTCAAAAGCTTTCGAATCATTTACAAGAATCTTCAGTACCTAAAAAAATAAATTCCAACGTGACTGAAACTTTGAAAGATTTGCCGGAAATTTCAACGAAATCTCTGTCAGAAATATCGAAGGACACGACGGAAGTAACGACGATGAAATCATTAAAAATCATAGTCGAGACTCCAAAAAGCGAAATAGAAAAAAAATTGTCGATTAAATCTCCAAATATTGAAAATTCTCAAGAATCGGGCTCACGTGAAATTTTACTCAAACTTTTGTCACCGGAAGTGATAAAAAATATAACGAGTGACGGAGTCGTTGTCGGACTTGAAAATTTGTCCTCGTCGAGAGCTTCGAAACTTCGAGGCTCGTCTGAGCAAAAGGGCGTAAAAATGGCATATCAGGACGTTAATAAATATTCAACAAAAAATTCGACCAACCAAACTACAACTTCGTACATAACGACGGATAAACCGCAAATCCAAACTATAAAACCAGAAAAAATTAATCAGGATGATGATAAAATATCCGAGTGGTTCAATGTTCAAAAAATTCCTTCCTCGAGTGGATCGAACGCGTCTCGTTCCACGGAGACGTCGCCGAGCGACTCATTCTCGTCTTCCATCGAGATAAAATCAAAAAATCGTGAAAACTCGACTGGTCGAGAAGACAACGTGGAAAACGCTCGAATTGACATCCAACTGAAATTACCGATTCACAAATCGCAGAGTCGTCGAAAAATTGTGTTCCCTGAGTACGAGACGTATGACACCTGTCAAAATGATGAAAATTCAGAGACAGACGAGAACAAAAATCTTCCGAAGAGATCCGCTCTTGAGGACTATAATGATGAAAATTTAGAGGATTCGGACGAATTTTACACGTGGGAAGAAAATCCTGAAGATTCGGAACTCGATGATGATTACGACGAGGACTTGGAGCCTCGAAACGCTTACGATGAATATTACGAGAATGATTACGACCCCAATGAAGATTACGACGATGGAAATTACGAGTACATCTTCGACAAAAATCCAGGAGTGAATGAACAAAATTCGGGAACGACGAACGTTTCGAAAACTCACATTTGGCCAGAGCACGATGGACCTGAATTTTTACCTAAAATCGAGTCCAACGAATCCTCAGCCAATCCCTCGACTCCTCTTTATCAGCCTCCGAAGGATTTAAAAAATGATACGAATGAGAACAAGGACGAGGAAAAAGTCGAGGATTCTAAAAACATCTCAACGAAAACGAAATCCTCGCGAGAATGTGAAGAAAAAATTCGACTTGGTAGAAAATTGCACTCGAAATTTTCTTTTCGCAGAAAATTGCTCAGTATCGACGAGACTGATGATTTTTCGATATTCGAGGACAGCGTCGCGGACGAACTTCTTCTAACTCCGATTGATGACATCACGACGAGTTCGTTTAAAATTTTGGCGATGGAAAAATGCGAGGACGATTTTGCAAAACCGGTCGAGGCTGCAAAAAAGTTTGAATTGATGCGAACGAATCCGGCTTTCGAGATCGATGCAACGGAGACGACGATTCAATCGCCAGATTTGTTCGAGGACAAATTGCTCCGGATCTATGAAACTCCGACCACGATTGATTCGCTCTCGACTAATATTGATTATCGCTATCGAACGCCAGAAACGACGGAATCGTACATCAACGAGCTCAATGTGATCTCGCCCACGGATGAGACGACACCGGCGATTATTTCTTTGACTACAAAATTTAATGCGTCAGAAATCGATGAAATCGCAATTTTGAACAAAACGACAACTCCGTTGTTCGGTGCGACGACGAGTTCCGAAAAATTAAAATCCACCGAGAAATCGGACGCTCAAAATATTACGCAAGAAACGAAAAATTCGGCGGCAGCTTCGAAAATTTTGACAACGACCGAGATGACACAAATTTCGAAAACCGAAGTCGTGACGAGTGTGAGTAACGCGACTGAGTCCATGAAACAAGAAAATACGTCGACGACGATGAAAAAAGAGACATCGACGACAAAAAAAGCGACAACGACGTCGAAAAAAGAAGCAACGACGATAAGAAGAGGTTCGGAGCTTACGGTGCCCAAGCAAGCAGCGATGCAGTTGAAAAAATTGACAACTGAGAAACGATTGCCTGAAATTTTCAGCGAGATTGATGTGATACCAACTACAGAGTTTTTGAACAAAAATTATAAAAATTCTACCGAGAGGGAGGAAGATTTTCAGACAGAGAAAATTAATATTATAACGATGATGAGCGATTCAAATGATTACAAAAATCTGACCACGAAAAGTGAAGAAAAAAATAATACAGTACAAAAATCGACCACGAAAATCCAAAAATTTAATAAAAATGGAACTAGTACCGAAAAAACAAATAAAGAAAAAATTACGGAAGTAACAGAACCAACAGAAAAAATGTTGTATATAGCAAACGAATCAGACTCGACGTATAAAAAATTTAAAACAAGCACGAAAAAATTTACGATGAAAAAAAATTCCACTTCGACAACTAAAGGAACTTCAAAAACTGAAATAGGGAAAAAAGAATCGTTGAATATTACCAAGACGAGTTCCATGTCCGAAATTACATCCTCAACGACTCCGGGTCGAAAAACGGGAACTCCGGTCGAAAGAATTAAGCGCAGGAATGAAAAATTGACTTTAGAAATTGGAAATATAAATCTTAATAAAAATCAAGGGACGACTTCATTTTTCGTAACGATAAATGCCCCTAAAACTACAGAAGGCATCGCTGAAACGCTTTTGGCGATGATCCCGATGACGACAGAAAATTTTTCATTTTTTCCAACGAAAGAGAATAATATCGTGCGTGAGGACGACAGAAGTACGATTGTAATCGACATGCCCGCAACTACTGAAGAATTGACCAAATCCGTCGAGACCTTGAGATTTCAACAAGAAATAGAAAATATGCTGGGAGCAAGGAAGGGAACAACGGGAGCTCTGATAGACGCCGTTTGGCACGGAATGGAAGGCACGGAGGATTACGGATCTGGGACTGAGCTTCCAAAAAATGAAACTTCAGAAAGTGAAGTTGTAAACGATAAAAAATTAAAAATATCGGAAACGACACTGTTAAAAGAAACCGAGATCGAAAGTACGACTGAAAATGTCAAGAATAAGAAAGGAAAGAAGAAAAAACATAAAGGGACAACTCCAAGCGATGAGGAGTTAGAAACAGCAAAAACAAAACCATCAAGTATCACTGAGCTCGAAAGTACGACTAAAGTTGTCAATGAAGTAACTCAAAGCGGTGGAGAAGTGGAAACATCAGAAACGACCTCGTCAAACGTCACCGAACTCAAAAGTACGACAGAATTCTCGAAGGGTAAAAAGGGCAAGAAGAAAAAACAAAAAGGGACGACTTCAAGTGATGAGGAGTTAGAAACATCAGAAACGACTTTACTAAATATCACTGAACTCGAAAAAAGTACGACTAACGCGATCAATGAAACGACTTCGAGCGACGAGGAAGTAAAAAACTCAGAAAACACTGAGATTGAAAGTACGACAGAATTCTCGAAAAGTAAAAAGGGCAAGAAGAAGAAAAAACAGAAAGGAACGACTTCAAGTGATGAGGAGTTAGAAACATCAGAAACGAATTTACTAAATATCACTGAACTCGAAAAAAGTACGACTAACGCTATCAATGAAACGACTCCGAGCGACGAGGAAGTGAAAAATTCAGAAGACACTGAGATCGAAAGTACGACAGAATTCTCAAAAGGTAAAAAGGGTAAGAAAAAGAAAGAACGAAAGGGGACAACTCAAAGCGAAGAGGAGTCAGAAACGTCAGGAACATCTGAATCAGAAACGAGGTCATCAAATATCACAGAGCTTGAAAGTACAACTAAATCTGTAAATGAGACAACTCCGAGCGATGAGGAAGGAGAAACGACACCGTCAAATGTCACCGAGGTCGAAAGTACGACAAAATTCTTGAAAGGTACGAAGGGTAAGAAGAAAAAACAAAAAGGGACAACTCTAAGCGAGGAAGAATTAGAAACATCAGGAACGACACCATCAAATCATACCGAACTCGAAAGTACGACTAAATCTGTAAACGAGACATCTCCAGATGGGGAAGTAGAAACATCAGATACGACATTATCAAATACTACTGAGCTCGAAAGTACGACGGACTATATAAAGAGTAAAAAAGGTAAAAAGAAGAAAAAACAAAAAGGGACAACTCTAAGCGAAGAAGAAATAGAAACATCAGAAACGTCACCATCAAATGTTACCGAGCTGGAAAGTACGACTGAGTCTATCAAGAGCAAAAAACGTAAGAAGAAGAAAAAACAAAAAGGGACAACTCTAAGTGAAGAAGAGTCAGAAACATCAGAAACCTCGCCATCAAATATTACTGAGGTCGAAAGTACAACGACATCTGGCAATGAGACAACTCCAAGAGACAGAGAAATAGAAACATCAGAAACGACACCATCAAATACCACCGAACTTGAAGGTCTAACTGAATCTACCAAGAGCAAAAAACATAAGAAGAAAAAACAAAAAGGAACAACTCTAAGCGAGGAGTTAGAAACATCAGAAACATCACCATCAAATATTAACGAGCTCGAAAGTACAACGACATCTGGCAATGAGACAACGTCAGGAGACGGAGAAATAAAAATATCAGAACTGACACCACCAAGTACCACCGAACTTGAAGGTCCGTCTGAATCTACCAAGAGCAAAAAACGTAAGAAGAAAAAACAAAAAGGAACAACTCTAAGTGAGGAGTTGGAAACATCAGAATCGACTTCAAATATCACCGAGCTGGAAAGTGCGACTAAATCTATCAATGAGACTTCCAGTGACGAGGAATTAGAAACATCAGGAATAACACCATTAAATGTTACCGAAATCGAAAGCACTACGGAGTCCTCGAAAGGTAAAAAGGGTAAAAAGAAGAAAAAACAAAAAGAAACAACTCTAAGACAAGAATTAGAAACATCAGAAACGACACTGTCAAATATTACCGAATTCGAAAATACAACTGAATCTCTCAATCAAACAACTTTGAGCGGTGGGGAAGTAGAAACGACAGGAACGAATATAACTGAGTTCGAAACTACGACAAAATATATCAAAGGTAAAAAGGATAAGAAAAAAAAGACTGAAAAAAGGACAACATTGAGCGACGAGGAGTTAGACTCATCAGAAACGACACCTTCAAATTTCACTGAGCTTGAAAATGTGACTAAATCCAGCAATGAGACAATTTCCGGTGATGAGGAATTAGAAACACCAGAAATATCACCATCGAATGTTACTGAGCTCGAAAATACAACTAAATCCGTAAATGACACGATTCCAAGCGAAGACGGATTAGAAACTACAGAATCATCATTAAATGTCACTGAGCTTCACAATACAACTAAATCTATCAATGAGACAGCTCTGAGCACCGGAGAAGCAGAAACGTCAGTACCGACACCATCGAATATCACTGATCTTGCAAATACGACAAAATCTATCAATGCGACAACTATAACCGGTGGGGAAATAGAACTATCAGAAACGACACTATCGAATACAACCGAGTTGGAAACTACGACCAAATCTACTGAACGTAAAGAAGAAAAAAAGAAAAAGACCCAAAAAGGGACAACTGTGAGCAATGAGAAATTAGAAACATCCGAAACCACATTACCAAGTACCGCAGAGTACAAAAGTACTACTATCAAACGTAAAAAGAGCAAGACGAAAAAAATCCCAAAAAAGGGTAAAAAGAAGAAGATTCAAAAAGGCAAAACTCCAAGCAGCGGGGAATTTGAAACATTAGAAGCAACAGAATCAAATGTCACCCAGGTGGAAAGTACGACTGAGTCTATCAAGGACAAAAAGAGTAAGAAAAAATTTCGTAAAGGGACGAGTCGCAGGAAATTAAGAATCTCAAAAACTACACCATTAAATGTCGCAAAAAGCACGACGAAATCTATCAAGAGTAAAAAAGATGAGACCAGGAAAAATAAAAAAAAAGGTAAAAAGAAAAAGATTGGAAAAGGCACGACTAAAAGTAGTGGAGAATTTGAAACATTAGAAAAGACACGATCAGATGCCACCGAGGTCGAAAGTACGACCAAGTCCATCAAGGATAAAAAGGATAAAAAGAAAAAATTGCGCAAAAAGACAAAACCAACTGATGCAAAATTAGAATCACCAAAAACTACATCATTACATGTAACCGAACTTGAATTCACTACTAAATCTGTGAGTGACACCTCTCTAAGTGACGAGGAGTTATCAAAAACGACATCATCAAATTCCACTGAGCTGGAGAGTGCGACAAAATCTATGAAGAGTAAAAAAAGCATGAAGAAAAAGATTGAAAAAGAGACAACTTCAAAATTATCCGAGACATCGTCACATGTCTCTGAGCTTGAATCCACGACTGATTCTATCAATGAGATAAGTCAAAGCGATGAGAAGTTAGAAAAATCAGTAACGTCATCATCGGATATCACCAAAATCGAAATTACAATAAAATTATCAAAGGGTAAAAAAGAAAAGAAAAAGAAGAAACGAAAGAAAACAACTCTCAGCGAAGAATTAAAAACTTCAGAAACATCATCAAGTGTCACCGACCTCAAGAACACGACTAAATCCGTCGAGGGTAAAATGACACGGAAATTGGCAAAAATGACAACAGAAGTTGAATTTTACACAACGAGCGACATGAGAATATTGACGCCCCGGTCACCCGATGACGAAGAATCGTCATCGCAGATAAGTGCAACCGAATCGTCGACTGAGAAAAAACCTGCTGCAAAAAAATCACAAAAAAAAGAGAAGAAACCAAAAACTAAATCAACGATGGTAGAAGAAAAACCATCTGTAAGACATTATCCTTCTAAAGATGGAAAAGAACAGGAGGAGACAATGACCACTACAGTTCCATATCACGAGGAAAGTTCGGGGACATCAAAGAATAAAGAGGCTGACAAACCGACGAGAAGAAGAAGTCGAATAACAACAGTAGTTCCTTATGACGCTGTTTGGCATGGAATGGAGGGCACCGACGATTACGGTTCAGGAACTGGAGAAACAAGCGCAGGAGAAACCGAAGATAAGAACAAAAAGTCTGGAAAATCAACGTCGCCTTTCATTGAAGCTTCGACTGTCGGTTCTTTCTCAACTGAGAAGAGTTCGAGAAGCGAAGAAACGGAAGAAACGAGTGAAGAAACTGGAGAAACGAAAGGGAAGAAAAAAGACGAAAAATCGACAACACCTGTTACTGACACGTCGACATCGAAACATGATTCTACTGAAGAAACTTCGGAAACTGGAGAAACGGAAGGTAAAACGGAAAAGGCTAAAAAAACTTCACCCTCTGGTGATACTTCAGCCACTGGACATGTTTCTACTGAGGAGACTTCAGAAGGTGAAGAAACTGGAGAAACGGAAGGTAAAACGGAAAAGGCTAAAAAAACTTCACCCTCTGGGGATATTTCAACTACTGAACATGTTCCTGCTGAGGAGACTTCAGAAGGTGAAGAAACTGGAGAAACAGAAGGGAAGACAAAGAAGGTGAAAAAAACAACTCCTGCCAGTGATTCTTCAAGCAGTGGACATTTGTCTACTGAGGAGACTTCGGACAGTGAGGAAACTGGAGAAACGGAAGGCAAAACGAAAAAGGCTAAAAAAACGTCGCCCTCTGATGATATTTCAACTACTGAACATGTTTCTACTGAAGAGACTTCAGAAGGTGAAGGAACTGGAGAATCGGAAGGCAAGACGAAGAAGGTCAAAAAAACGTCTTCTGCCAGTGACACTTCAACCACTGGTGATTTTTCTACTGAGGAAACTTCAGACACCGAAGAAACTGGAAAAACCGAAGGCAAGACGAAAAAGGTCAAAAAAACGTCGCCTGCTAGTGACACTTCAACCACTGGTGATTTTTCTACTGAGGAGACTTCGGACACTGAGGAAACTGGAAAAACCGAGGGCAAGAAGAAAAAAGTCGAAAAAACAACTCCCGCTGGTGACTTCTCTATGGAAGAGACTTCAGAAAGTGAAGAAACCGAAGAAACAAAAGGCAAGAAGAAAAAGGTCAAAAAAACGACGCCTGTTAGTGATACTTCAACCGTTGGTGATTTGTCTACGGAAGAGACTTCAGAAAGTGAAGAAACCGAAGAAACAAAAGGCAAGAAGAAAAAGGTCAAAAAAACGACGCCTGTTAGCGATACTTCGACCATTGGTGATTTTTCTACGGAAGAACCTCCGGAAAGTGAAGAAACTGAAGAAACGACAGACAAAAAGAAAAAGTTAAAAAAACCAACATCACCAGTTAGTCACGCTTCGACCACCGAATATTTTTCTTCCGAGGATACAGCGGAAAGTGAAGAAACTTCCGAGAGCGAAGAAATAAAAGAAAAGGAAGTGAAAAAGAAGAAACCGAAAAAATCAACGTCACCTCTCGGCGACATTTTATCTACCGAAATTACCACAGAAGAAATGACTCCGGAAATTGAAGAATCATCTGGAACTACAGATGAAGACGAAGAACTATCCGAGACTACTGAAGAACTCGAAGGATCGTCCGACACTACTGAAGAGTTTGAAGATTTCTCTGAGTCTACGGACGAGTCGTCAGAATCTTCGAAGTCAATCGAGGACACCGACACCGATGACGTATCGACTCACTCCGTTATGGATCATGCGTCAACAGATTCACTCTTACATCTCGAAGACGAAGAAAGTACAACGAGTAGAAGTAACAAAAAAAAGGAGAAATCAAAACCAAAAACGAAAGAGTCGACTTCGGTTCCGGAGTCACAACCGAAAAACGAAGAAGGCGAGGAGAATATCGACAGAGATAAATCCGACCAGGACAAAGGATCCGACCAAAATAAGAACCTAACGCCCTTAGACGCAAAAACGTACAAGGACAAAGAGAAACAACTCCTGGAAAAAGCGCAGGAACAGAAAGAGCGACGTGCTAGATTGGAAAAACGATTGAAAGAATTAGAAGAGAGAGAGAAAAAATTATACCAGAGGGAACTAAAGATGGAACAATTACTAAAAAAATTGAAGAACGACAAGGCGAAGAAAGAAAGAGATAAAATAAAACAGGAGGAAGAGGAGAGAAAGGTCGAAGAAGAAAAGAAAAAAGAAGAGGAGAAGAAAAAAGAAAAAGAAGAAGAATTGGAAAGAAAGAGGAGAACAACAACGAGAGCTCCGATGGTTGATCGAACGAAGGTCAAAGAATTGGAAGAACGAGAACGAAAGCACCAAGAGATAGACAACGAATTGGAAAGTCTCTCCAAGAGAGTCGAAGACAAGGAACGCGAGCTCGAGAGACGAGAAAAAAATTTAGAGCGAATGCAAAATATTCTAGACGAGGAGATAAAAGACTTTAAATCTCAGGGACAAGACTCGAGGACCCCGAGCGTCGAAGTGACACGGAAACAAAATTATAAGCAAAAGACTCGCGAAGATATTGAGGAAACTACAGACGAGACGATAAGACCTTTCGATAAATCCGGAACTCCGATTCCTCCTGTGGAAGAAACGACTCGAGCTCGGAAAGTCACGAAGAGCAGACGCAACAAATCCCAAAAGAAAAAAAAAGAGAAGGAAGACGAAGAGTCCGAATTCGAATTCGATGAGGACGAGGAGGTCTGGAGGAAAAAACAGCCCAAAGATTACGACATGGACAGAACAACAAAAAAATGCACTCATTCAAAAACGCGGACAGGATCAACGAAGAATTTGGAGCAGTTGGAAAAAGATTTGAACGACGCGATGAATAAAAAAAAGACGACCAGCGGTCAGGATCTTAGAAGACCGGATAAAACGAGGACTACCGAGGGTCACGATCTTCGAAAACCGGATGAGAGTGCGACGAGGAAAAATCAAGAAACGCAAACAAGGAAAATGGATGGGAAAGTTACGGGAGTGATGCCGGCTCCTCGCAGACCTACGAAGAAAGTTTGTCTTCACGTACTTCAGGATGTCAATAATTGGAAAAAAACTACGACGACCACCTCGACGAGTAGACCTGAGGATCAATTAGTCACCGAGATCGTTTGCCTTCCGTATGAACCGGAGCGTGTTCACTTTAGCGACGATCGATACAGACACGCCAGAGAGGGCAGGAAATTGTTGAACATCGAGGAATCCATGAAGAAGAGCCTCGATAAAAATCCTCCGGACAAACGTCCAGTGGACGATTACGAAGAGCGTGTAAAAATAAATTGCCTGAAACTTCTCCATCACGAATGGCGAGAGTCTGGCTCTCCGCCGTCGTCTCGAGCTCGTCCAAGTTTCACGAGATTTTACGGAAATATTGAATATCCAATGAGAGATGATGAAGGTGATAAAAAAACCACTGAAAGTTCAAAAAAACCGGAAATTACATCAAAAAAATTGAAAGAAAAAATAACCACAGAGAAATCAGTGACAGAAAGTACACTCGACATCGACAATTTAGACGTATCAGACGGTTCAGGGATATCAGAAATCGACTCAGGAATTGATAAAATGCTCACTGAAAAAACTGAGGACGAGTGCGAAGAATCGAAGAATTTACGTAAACGAACTCCGACGTACGCAGAATCAAGAGGAATTAATTACATCGTCGATAATGATGAAAAATTAGAAAATATTAATAAGAGGGAAGTTGATGAAAATGTCGATTACGAGGATATTGAAAATCTAGACGATGTGCCCTACGATTTGGAAAAATATACAGATAAGAAAGAGTCTTCGAATTTAAACCTGGTAAAAAGAACAAAAAATTTGGACAAGAAGGTCGCGAATGAGGAAAAATTATTGTCTCGGGTCGAGGTTGAAGTTGAGAAGAAAGAAGCGTCCTTGAACAAGGAAGAAAAACTTATCAATGAAACGGAAAAGCGTTTGTTGGAAAGTGAAAAATCTTTGGGACTTGTGAAGAGACGAGCTCGTGATATGAAAATCATGATGAGAAAAATTTTAGAATCCGGAGACGATGAAACAACGGAAGATGAAGAAAAATTTGAGACGACACTAGAAGAAATTGAAGATAAAGAAATTACAGGAAAAAGTGAAACGACAAAGGAAGAAATTCAAGATAACGAATTTACCGAGAACAGTGAAACAACAGAGGGAAAAATTCAGGAGAAAGTGACGACTGGAATGAATTTAACGACGAAGCAAGAAAACATTTCTAATGAAACTACGAAAAATAATACGATAACTCAATCCTGGCCTGTCGAATCGACAAGTTCTTCAACAACTAAACGAGAAAATCTCCTCAAAATTCCACCTACCGAGCCCAAAATCAATCCCGAGGCATCAAAAAACAAGGAAGGATTTACAGTCAACGTTTTCCAGCTCGAGTACGACGAGGAGGAGGAAAATCTGAAAGTAAATAACGAAACACCAAGTCGAGACGAAATGTACGTGAGAGTCAATGAGCGTGAATCAAAATCAAGGAAGAAAAAAAGAGATATAGATTACGAAGAAAATTATTATCCTGAATTTGAGGAAGAATATTCCAACGAAGCTTTCGACGATGATGATGACGATGAGTGTCCCAAGGTAGAGGATTCGACGAAAGATATCCTCAATTTTTTAAGAAAAGGAAAAAAATCAAAAATAAGACGTCCACCAGGTACTGAGTGGCCAACGGAAGGGACACCGAAGTATCACGTCGGAGGAACTTACGCCTGGAGCAAAGAATTTGCAGAAAATCCAAAAGAAGTCAGAAGCGTCGACAACTCGGAAAATTCTGAATATTCTGACGATTCTCAGGATAATTCTGTCGAAAATTACGAAAATTATAATTCTAGATATCACGATAGAGTTTTGAGAGAAGAACCGAGAAGAACAACTTGCTACACGGTCATAATAAAATCCGGAAAATCGAAAATGGCCGGAGCACTGGGACAAGCGGAAATTCAAATCGAGGATCCGAGAAACGCGAAATTTCTCGCGGCTTTCAGTCGTCTCCAGCTCTCGGAGGAGAATGATCTTTTCACTTCAACTACAGAAGATTTATTTGTTACGGAAAATCCTCTTTGGATCATGAAACGCGACGTCCTGGGTCGAAGATTGTCATCTGTGGAAAAAAGTTCCAAAAATGTGTTTCACAATTTTTTTGAAAACGTGCATCAGCTCAGAAAAATTAAATCGCTCACCGAACATGATCAGTGCAAACGAGAAGATTACGAGAATGATAATTACGAGGATGATGAAAATTTTGAAGACTACGACGATCATCCGATACCTCGTGAAGCTGCCTATGACGAAGACTACGATTTTCCTCTAGAAGGAAATTTTTCATCTTTTTTTGAAGGAAATTCGACCCATGATTTTTTTCCACCGACTGAACCTGTAACCAAGACAATGAACAAAACTTTTTCATCGGAAACGATCTCGAATGAAAAATCTTCAAATATCTCAATTTCAACGCCAAAAAATTCAATAAATTTGTCAATCTCTCCGACGACTTCTCACAAAAATATGAAAGAAAAAAATCTTCCTCTCGCAGCAGCAATGAAAAAAATTCAAAACGATTCTATGACAAAAATAAGTTCAGGAAGAAATTCATCAGGAAAAAGGATTACAAAATTTCCAGCAATTCCTGAACCAAAAATAATTCCCACGAGACCAAACGACGAGGATTTTACCTTAATTTCATCGAGTAAAAAAACAATGACGACCACTTCGAAAAAAAATGAACAAGGAAATCTCCCAAAAGAGGAATCAACGACGATGGCAAAAAGTCTCGAAAATTCCGGCCCTCATTTTTTCGCGGAGTACGCGGATTACGGACAAGATACGACAGAGAAGTCAATGGCTGCAAAAAAAATTAATAACTCATTTGCAAATTTTACGGATGAAGATGACGAGATAGACGAGATCCAGAGAAAGGAAAACGAGATAAGGCTCATCGACAAAAATTTAATAACCAAGAGCATAGCGCAGCAAGCAAGAGGAAGAATTTCTTGGCTCAAAAAGGGCTCAGCTCCTGTAAAACAATTGCCAATTTTCGTCAAACTGGACAAAGCGAAGTTAATGGAGTTGAAAAATGTTCAGGACCCTCCGGAAAAAATTTACATCCTCTATAAATGCGATCAACCCTTCGTCGTTCAAGAACATCATGAGACGAGCACGGTACTGATGTACGCAGCTAAACAAGAAACGAAAGAGGATATTGAAGACTTGGATATTACAATAAAACATGAAACGGAAACCGAAGGGACAACAACGAAAAAAATAACTTCGTCTTCAGTTCAAACTTCACCTTCAACTTCATCTTCGACTCACTCGTCCTCTTCAATTTTGACCCATACTCCATCTTCAACTTCAACTCACGCTCCAACAGCACCTCAAATTATAACAACCAAAACGGTAACTGCAAAATTGACGAACGCTGTTCATGGAATATCGACTGAAAAATCAACGAGCTCGAGAGACGAGAATTTTGAAAAATTAGATTCTGATGTCGAAAATCCTGAATCTGCTGATTTTATTCCTCTGTGCGGTGAATTCATGGACAACAATTTGGCACAGGCGTTGTCAGGCTACGGAACGACGATGACGACTAACGAAATTTCTGAATTATTGGGAATTACTGAAAAACCGATGCAATCAGCAAAACAATCTCAAGAAAAATTTGATTACGCCTACGATGAGGATTCGACATCGGGCTCAAATTATGATTACGATCCCACAGATGTTGTCGAAAAAAAAATTTCGAGTAAGAAAAAAATGAGTAAGGAACAAGAAGCGAAAATTCTTGATTTTTCTAATACGAGAAAGAGTAAAAAATTGTCACAAGTAGATTCAAGAAAGAATGAAAATTCATATATAGATTCGAGCGAGCAAAATTCAAGAAAAAACATTCCGGGAAGAAGAAAACATTTGAAGTCTCGACTGGAAAGATCAGCGAATCCGAGATTGAAGTTGAATTCTGTAGAAAGTTGGGAAGAGGAAATCAATATGGAAGACGAAACAACGACATTGAAACCTGAGAAAAAAATCACGAGAAATGCGAATTTTTTAAATATTGAAATGGGTGACAAAGTATTTCACGAGTACAAAACCGATTTCGAGGATTCTCAAAGTGACAAGGCAGGGAGGTCGCTCTTTGGTCTTAAAAAATCGAAAAATACCAGAGACACAAAAAATTTTCGTGAAAGTAAAATTCAAAGACGAAATGTGCCTCAAAGAAATTCGGACGCAGGAATTCTCGAAGTGGACGGACATCCGG
Source organism: Cremastinae sp. B BG-2022a (assembly GCA_030522605.1). NCBI lineage: Eukaryota > Metazoa > Arthropoda > Insecta > Hymenoptera > Ichneumonidae > Cremastinae sp. B BG-2022a. Next base: position 115,319 of record JAPYYX010000002.1, on the reverse strand, counting down.
TCGAAACTTCGAATCTCCTTGACCAAGTAATGAACATAATAAGTCCGAAAGATACTCTGAAAAAAGTTATCCCGGAGGACGACTCAAGAGCGGAGGAAAAAAATCGAAAGAAACCTCGAAGCCTTTTTCAAAAAGTAAAAAACATTATCAATAGTGCGATCGATTCAAGAAAAATGGAACAAAATATTTCGACACTGAGTCCAAGAATGGAGAACTCAACTTCAACGCAAGCTCCTATTAAATTTTCGGAGTATCCGAATGCAACAAATCTTCTCCTGGACACGAAACTAATGTTGGCTTCTCTGAAAACTCCTGAAATACACCCTGAAAAAAATTCTTCTGACGTCAAGGAAATCAAAAATCAAAAATCGAAAAAAACGTCGGAACCCAAAACTCAAGCAAAAAAAACTGCGAAGGTTTCTAAAAATTCAAAAATTTCTAGTGACCATCCAAAAAAAGTACAGAATAGCCCAAAGCATGATAAAACGAATAAAATATCACCAGCAAAATCAAAAAAGTTGAAAAAAATGGCAGCGAAACAAAAACCGAAAAATCCTAAAAAATCGCCTAAAAAAAGTACAAAAAAATCAGAAATTAAAAAATCTGGTAACAAAAAAATATCCACACGTGAAGTGAAAGATTCTATTACCAAAAATGATAAAAATCATGCGGACGACATTTCCAACCAAAACGCAAGAAAATTCAATATTGGCGAAATTGTACCCAGAGTCAAAAACATCGTCGAAAACCAAAATCTAGGCCATGTTGATAGAATTGTCGTTTATGTAGACAAAAACGTAGAAAAACGAAATTCTGATATTTCGCGAAGTGTAGAGGAAAGGAAATCTCCGGACAAAGTCGAAGTTGCAAAATTTTCTATCAACGATATTTCTCTCGAACAAATCGTGTCTCACATTGCGGACGAAATCTTGAAGAACGCGATCGCTACGAATAATGAATCTTCGACTGCCTATCCGAGAATAGCAGTAAAGGTAAATTTATAAAACGTCTTAAAATAATTTTAATAATTTTTTTAAAATTTTGTTAAAAAATAATCTTTTTTAAGGTTGTCAAAGAAGACGCAGACGGTACGAAGGTTCCTCGGGAAGAAACAAAAAACGAATTTTTCGTCGACATGCACGGAGAGCCAATATCTCCGAATTCTGAAAAAACGAAAAGAATTTCGGCGAGATTGACACCGACGACGTCCAGAAGACGAATGAATCTCCCAGACGCCCCTGGAAAAAATCAGAGAAAGAATTGGAAGGAAAAAATTAAAAGAGAACACGATGCGACTTTGACACGGAGCACGAACATAATTCGAAATAATTTGTTAAACGAACTAGGAAAAAAATTGACAAAACATGATTCAAAAAGTGTATCAGAAATTTGGCGAGAACCAAGATCCGTGCATGAGCACAAAAAACAAAAAACTTCCAGTGAAAACTTCAAAAATGGGAAAGTCGATGAGAGAATTCGAATTATTTATGGATTGAAACATTCTAAGAGAAAACATTTAAGAAAAAATCACAGACATCACCGACGACGAAAAAAACATCACTGGGATAATTTTTTATCTCTTCACCAGGCGAGAAAAAAACATTTTTTAAAAAAGCACAGAAAACATCGTACCAAAAGAGATGAAAATTTGATAGAAGACAACGAATCTGATTTTTTTCCATTGACTGTTCGAAATACTCGTGAAGCTTCCAATAATTCTGAGCGTCGGGAGACAACGACAAAAAGTTCATCAGAAAATTCAACCAAAAATTCTTCAGATATTTCCTCAACAAATTCATCGGTTTTTTCCTCGACGACTTTATCCCATGATAAAATAATCGAGAACGACACGATTTTTTACAACCACTTGTTCGATTTGGAAAAGGAGTTGATGGAAAAATTTAATCTCCTGTCGAAAAATTCGAGCGAAAGCAATTCGACAATTTGTTCGACGAATTGTACGAGTTCTTGTCAGTTAAAATTCAATCGCGTGAAAAATCTTGTACATGCTGGAGCGCATTATTTGCTACGCCACTTCAACGAGTGTCGAAATTGCGGAAATTCTTCGTGCTCTAAAAATATCACTGCAGGTGCAAATATCACAAAAAGGGAGGATCACTCGACAAGAGAAGTCAAAAATATGGCAGAAAAAATTCTTCACTTCGCTAGCAAAATAGATTCTCATCTGGACGTAAAGAATCGAAGTTCAAATGACAGCGAAATCGGAAAATTAGTCGAAAAATTTGGAATCAACGAGCTCGGTCTGACGTCGGAGGAGGACAAAAATTCTCTGGCAGCTCTCGTCAACGAAATCGTGAACGTTCAAAAAAATGTGAACGAGACTCTCGAGATAATAAGAATGAAATTGGAAAATCCGGACAAAGACAGTCAATTGCTGAGGAAAACAAAAAATAAAAAAAACGATGGAAAAAGAGAAGACCGATTGAAAAAAAAGCGTGGCAAGAAATCGGAGGATAATAAAAAATTGAAAAAGAGGAAGAATAACACAGGAAGAATAGTGAAGAAAAGTATTCTCATCGACGAGAACGAAAAAAATCATCCTCTGTTGAAAAAACAAAGCGATCCATCGAATCAGGACGAAAATCTTGATGCGATTGGAGAAAAAATCCTTCACATTTTGACAGAAGAAAATGATCGAGAGTCAAATGTTTCCGAGAGTGGAAACAAAGTCGACAACACTTCTAGCACCGAAATCGCAGATACAAATGAAGATATTTTGCCTCGGTATGAGCGAGACATCGAGGACACTAATATATCCAATTTTGGGAGATTTCGTGCTCGAAGAATTCGTTCGTCCTTCGGAAGAAATTTTAAATTCCTCTCATCGGATGATGACGACGACATCGGCCTGGAAAATTTTCCAAAAATTCTGGATCTTACTAATGTGAATGCAAGTCATTCGGGGGAAAAAAATACGAAGAAAAATGAGTCGGATGAAAATACAACGATAATTTACACCAGAAGTCCAAGTTCGTCTACGATTTCTTCCTCAACTATGACGACACCTTCGACGACTGTGAATTTAACGACTGCACCTTCTACAACTACAATTTCTATGAAAAATTCCACGATTGCTCCCACGAAAACTTCCGGAAAATCAATTTCTGAAACTACTGAAAACACTGATAACTTCCCGACGAAGCATGTGAAAAAAAACGAGAAAAAAGTTAAAAATTCGAGAAAGCTGTATCGAAAAACTAAAACGAGGAAACCATCAAGAAGCAGACACTATACGAGTAAGAAGCTAAAAAAGAAAATTCATGCGACATCGACTTTCCGTACTACAAAAAGAACTGAGAATTTATCACCAACACCGGCGGAGATAACTTCGAGCAAAATTCCAAAAATCAAGTTAACGGGTCGATTGGAAATTTTTGAAAAACCGAGAGACAACAAAATCAATTATGCAATTCCTCCCTCACATTTCAGTGCAAGGAGAAAATTGCAGTCTAGTCGAAAAATGTCAGCTCCGAAAAATTTAAACAAAAGTAAACCGAAAAAGGTTCAGTCGGCGAGAAAGAAGTTTAAGAAAGATGCAGAGACGAAAAAATTGAAGAAAAATACAATTGAGAAGTCTACAACGAAAAAATTGCGAAAACAATCAACAACGGCGAATCCAAGAAAAAAAGAAAATATTCGCTTCAAAAGCATTTATCCAAATACTACTGAACAAATAAAAAAAAATCTCGAGTTTCTGACGACGAAGATGAAATTAGAAATTCGTCGAGACTTGAAAGAAACGACAAATTTTCATACAACTAAAAAATCTACATCGTCGATAATTCCAGTTACCGAAAGTTTATTAAAAAACTGCGAAAGTTGTATTTGCGATACTTTTGAAGCAATCGAAGAATTAAAAAAGCTTTTGCTGCTCCGAGAAGATATTTTGACCCGAATAGCTGATTACGAGTGTCCAAGATACGAAAAACTCGGGGGCGAGATAATTTTAGTTTCGAGTGGAATAATCGGGGAAATTCTACCAAAATCTCGAAAAGACCTCGCTGGGGCGAAAGGAATGGCTTACGTCAAACCGGAAGATGTCGACGAGGTTTTGCGACAAGAAATGAAAATCGAAAAAAACAACGTCATGTTGTTCCCAGGAAACGATCTTAATGTTCCGTGCAACCGGGACGGCGAAGACATTACTTGGTTAACGAGCATCAGCAGACCGAATTACACTTGGACTCGAGAAGATTCTGTACCAGTTTCAGGTGAATTACATAATCTAAATGATCCCCTTTTAACCAATTCCTTCAATTTCTAACTTCACGATATATTTAAATTTAATTTCCCCAGGTCTCACCCGAAAAAATGGAAACCTCGAGCTCTACGACGTTGATGCGAAAGACAGTGGAAATTACACCTGCTCCGTCAGCTACATTGATCCCGATAACGAAGAGTTAGTTCAAAATTTGTACGTTCACACTATCCAAGGTATTTAATTTTTAATGATTAATAAGACGATATTAAAAAACTTTTTTTATGCAAATTGATCTTTTGATCTGTTTCTGATTTGAAGTCGTGACTCTTCCGAGGTACACTCTTCGCGGTGGAACTCGTTATCGGATTCAATATTGCGACGATATAGTTCTAGACGTCCTCGCGTCGCATTTACCCCAGAAATTAAACGAAATTCTTTGCAAAGGACGTGTTTGCGATGCTTTTATCTACGCTCCGCGTTGCTATCATATGCAGGCGAGTAATAAAGTTAATTGACGAATATTCAATTAAAATGTAATTGATTTTGGAATTCGTTTTAGATCTCCATTCGTGCGTTGATAATTCCTTCCACCGTCACGAAATTATTTCCTACGACCGGAAGTCAGTGTGGACTTCGTTGTCGAAAGGCCGTTCAGGACAAAATTGCGTTGATTTTGAGCAAAAATTTGCGAAGCGTCCTTCAAAAAACGAGTACGTCGTTTTTTATGTTCTCGTTCGACCAGTTATCAACCGAATGTCGACAATTCTTTTATAGAGAACTTTAACCACAGTCGTTTTTAGATTGCCGCATCGTTCGGAGGAGAGACTCGTGCCCGTTGTTGATGACCCGGAAATTTCGAGAATCCGGAGGAGACGGAGGAACGGCAAAGGCGGCGATGTCGACGGCGAAGTTGGACTGCTGGTTGGTTGCCCTCCTGGCTATGGTCTTCGGGACAGTCACTGCTGTGAGTCTTGTACTGGAAAAAATCAATTATTTGTAGAATTTTTCAAAATTAAATCGTATTTCATGGATTTCTCTTACTTTTTTCGGAATTTCCTGTTCTTCAGTTCCTTGCTCGCCGGGTACTCACAGTGACAACATGGGATCGCGATGTAAGAGATGTCCCTCGGGCACTTATCAATCGAATGCAGGTTCCAGGACTTGTCGTACTTGTACTAATCCCTTCATAGAAGGCTGTCTTCAAATGGTATATTAAATAAAATATTATTTTTCACTTGGAAATTTTGAAAGAATGAAGTTACTGTTGTAGAGTTTTAAGTTTCATTCCTGATTAATTTTCTCCAATTAAAAAATTCTCCAGTTTTGGACATCTCCGTCCGCCTTGATGGCAGTTCTAGTAAGCCTCTGTGCACTCCTTACGATTTTCCTGGTGTTCGTTTGGATGCTGTGCTGCAGTAAAGGAAAAAAAAAGAGCAGTGACGTTCCCTGTTCCCGGTCAATGGAAACTGATCTCAAATATCCACATGTAAATAAATCATTTGATGATCAAGGATTTTGTAAATACTTTTAAGAGTTTGTAATAAACGAGAATTCACCATCGAAAAATTATTTGCAGGTTTTTGGAGACCGATCCTTGAGACAACCATTGATTGAACGTTCATGTACAGACGACGAGTACTTGTGCGACTGTGAAAAATTACGGAAAAAGAGGAAGAAACTTATGAAAAGGAAAATACGTGAAGAGGAAGAAATGTGCACTCACCGATTGCCAGAGGTTCTGATTCATCTTATGAAATTTTATGCATAAAGAAAAATATACGAGTAAAAAAAAATTTCAGCAGCGTCGACACAAGATTGCCAGAGAACACTACCGAAAAAATGATCGAGTGAGAACCGTGCCAATTGCCTGTATCGATTCTTATCGATCTCACGGTGAAGGTCGTTGCAGACACAGTAAGAAAAATAATTAAGAATTATGCCTTAATATTTTATCCTCCATTTTTTTGATTAATTTTTGCATTACTCTTTTGAAGGTCCTCCAAGACGGTATGATTATACTAAGCCTCCATTGCCCCTCCCAGATTTTCCTAGGTGACAAAAAGCACAAGAATCCCATGGAAAAAAATAAATGAAGTTTAGTAATGACCTACGCCGAAGAATCCCATGTTCTGAAAAGCTCAAGAAACCCCTTTGTACACGTATACACGTCGCATTATCTTTAGATATTTATTTTAATACTCATTTTAACGCAGAGCCTAGAATATTTGGTGAAATGATTTCAGGCTTCTCGACTATTTATAAAAATGTAATTTTAAGCTACCTTGTAAGGTGACTATAATGTAATTGTATATGTATTTTTTTTCTGTGCTGGGTAATTGAATAATCAGAGGATGCAAATTAAAAAAAAGAGCACATAGAAAAACGGAGAATTAATTTTTTCCTGTTATAGTAATGTTATGCCATTTTTTTTGTAATTTTCGTATTTTTCTAGTTTATTGCTTATTTACATGACAAATAAGTTTTTTGGTAGTTGATGACCAATTCGACTTGCCGAACACCTTACACACTACAATTAAGCCTCAGGATCGAAAAAATCCTTATTTCAGCATTTGGTGACGAAGGATGAAGAAGGGAAGTCCAAATCCACTTCCGAAGAAAAGGATAAAGTACGCTGTCAGTTTGTATCGGTTGTTGACGCTGAATGGCAAATTCTATAAGAAAAAATTGAATATCATAAATTTTATGTGTTTTTTTTCGAATGCATTACAAAAAATTCTTTTTTGACTCAATTTTTGCTTCTTTTGTTATTTTTTCAACAATCAGTGTAAAACGATTGTAAGGTTATGTACTGTTCGATTATGCAAGAGACTTGACGATTGTAAATCAACTGTTTTATGAACTTACTGAGCCAGCACGACCGCCGGGATCGCCATGAGAGCGAACAGCACTCGTTCCGAATCTTCTGACCAGTTGACGAGCAAACATTTTAATTTATTTAGAACTACTTGTTCAAATAATTCGCAGCTCAATTGTTCGAACACTGCTGTCTCGTCTCCTCAATTTTCTTTTCAAGATGGACACTTGACGATGGTGGCGCACCAATCGCATATTGTACTTTCTAGTCAAAATAAGAACTACGAAAATCAATTTGCGAATTGTGATTCAATATGGACCAGAATAATCTTTATAACGAAAATAGTTAATGAAAAATCGCATTAATAAAGTTTAGAGTCAGGGATTGATAAATAAACATATAGGAATAAATTTTTTTTTACGTTTTTTTATTTTATTAATTACAAGAAGTTGGTAGTTCACTTTTCAGCCTTCTTCGTCTTGGTGGATGCTTGTTGTGCTCTCAATACCTTGACGACGATCTTTTGTTCTTCTATGAGGAAGGCACGAACGATCCTGCAAGAAAATGAGTAAAGTATTAGCATTAAGTTTCGCTTATATATCATAATAATTATGATATCAAATTCTGTTTACCTTTCTTTCACGCATTTGTGGCACAAAACTCCACCGTAAACTCTTTTCACTGTCTTCTTGCGCTTGCACATTCTCGAGCGTTCCATTGGTCTGGCCGGTTGGATGCCTCTGAGTTTATCTTTGCACTGTCCACATCTTGGGATCTTCTTGGGCTTTTTGAGGTACTGGTATACAAGTTTGCCACCAGGAGTGCGAACACTGAAATAAAAAAATTATAAAATTTTTACATGTCTTTATTGCTAAAAAACTATCAAAAAAATGGCATGTCTAAACAATATTTACTATTTTAGACATTAACAGTGTTCACTTTTGTAATTTTAATCAGCAAAATACTCATCAGTTTTTGACACTTGTTATTTCAAAACAATTTGACTGAAAAAGTGTTTATTTCTATCAAACTTTTGAATAGTCCTGCATCTAATGTCACTAAACTTTTAATTGTTACCTCCGAAATGAGTTTATTTTTATAAAAAAAGAATGTCAAACATTACACGTGCGAAATAGATTACGAGTTGTGAGGATAAACCAAAACATAACCAAACTTTTGACTCTGATGCCAATTCTTTGGAGTTCATTGACGAAAATTTAGCTACAAATTACTTGACAGTGCGTTTGAGATTTAAGAATTTGATTAATTAGCCAATTTACATTATTTTGTAACTTACACGCGTCTCCTGTTGCTCTTGGTGTTGTACGACAATCGTCGTCGATAGGTTAGCCGCTGCACCATTTTTGTTCTGTAATATTATTAAACAATTAGCACTGATTAAAACTGAACAATAATGTCACTGAAACTAAGTCACCGAATCCGCGAACAATCGTGGATTTGTCACAATATCCGAAATATCGGGATCGACGATTTTTTCGCGGATTTCGGTAATTTAAAGATAAGTTGTCACAGACCTGGCTCAGAGCAAAACGGAAAAGGAAGCTTCACCAACAGTGCGCCTGCTCGGCTGGACTAGAGGGCGCTGCGATCGTCAAGCCGGAAGTTTCAAGTTCACCATCACTTTTAACGGATTTCGAAGTGAAAATGATTTTGGAACGAGGATTTACAAAACTAATTGAAAATTTGACAAAAAAGTCAAATTTAAGATTAAAAAAATGATAAAGTTGTTCAGCAAATATTTTATTGAAGTTTCAAAATATAATTTTTCATTTTTGTACAATTTTTTAACCGAAGCGATAATTTTTGTAAATTTCGCGGAACATGTCCCGGCAGTTGATCTTCACCTTGAGCTTTGCGCACAGCAAGAAGACGCCTGAAAGCTTTCGATGCAGACTGTAAATTTCTTCCGGGGGTGGACACAATCGATGATTGATAATCGTTGGAACGAGAGCCTGAACGCTGTGGCAGAATTACGAAGGTAAAAAAAATTCTGTGTTATCCAAAATAATTTTCTATTTTGTCTTGCTCACCTGCGCGTTACATTTTGACCTCCGAAATCATAAACTTCATTTTTCTCGTTGAAAACTTCTCCCAGAATCATGACTGTGTCAACGTGAGCGTTTTCCATGAGCTAAAAATTATAAAATCGCGATACATATAAATATTGATTGTTATTAAATTTTTATCATCGAGCGTTAATATAAAAAGAATTATACTTTTGACTCATATCCTGTTAAAAATTTCATTTTTCTCGACAAATCCAGGACTGTTTGCCGATCGCTTTTACTGGCAGCGTTTATAATCTCGATGTAATCATCCATAAATTCCTTTTCGTAAGATCGACACGCCCCGAAGTCGAGTAGGGTCAATTGACGCGTTTCGGGGTTGTAGAAAAAATTTGCCCAGTTCGGATCGGTTTGCATATAACGGAAAACAAATAATTCCTTCAAACAGAGATGCATTATCAATTTGCATATATGCTCGCGTGTTTCCATGTCCATATCCACGCATTTATCCACGGGTACGCCTTCGACCAATTCCGTTGTGAATACTTGCTTTGAGCATAATTCGTCTGCAAAAAAAAAATTTATGAATATTGTAATTTATATCATTTTAATGAGATGAATTTTTTCGTTTCTTACCAATTACTTCCGGCACATAATATTCAGGATATGGAGCGACCAATTCCCGATATTTTTTCGTACATTCAGCCTCTCTCGTGTAATCTACCTCCCAGGCTAATTCGCGTTTTGCAACCTCCACGAGATTGTCGATAAACATTCCTTTGGGGAACATATTCCACACCTGAGGATACATGAATAATTTTTGTTATTTCTTATTAACTACATAATTTTGAGGTTTATGAATTATTCTTTTACCATCATTACGCCAACGAGATTATCAATGTCACTTTGAATTCCTTCTGCGACTCCTGGATACTGAATTTTTATCGCGACTGCTTTTCCATTTTTCAGAACTCCGTAATGTACTTGTCCTTAACAATAAAAACGAAAAATTAGTATTGAAACGTCTATTAAAAAAAAATTAATTGGTAAAAAATAGAGAATACCAATCGAGGCAGCGGCGAAAGGTTTTTCCTCAAAACTCGCGAGTTTGCTTCGCCACTCGCTTCCTAATTCTTTAGTCAAGACTTTGTCGACTTGCCAGGTTGGCATAAAATCTGCACTCTGTCGAACTCGTTCAAAAGCTTTTTGCAATTCCGGACTGATTACTGTGTTGTCTTGTATACTCAAAATTTGACCAATTTTCAAGGCGGCTCCTCGAACTTTGCATAAAGTCTCGACGATCCTCTCCGCGTTCGCTTTCGTCAAGAACATGCTGTCGAGCGTTTCTCCGAGACTTTCGGTTTTCAATCCGAGAGTTCGACGACTGTACTCGGCCAGGGTTCCGATTCCCAAACCTACTCCAAGAGTTCCAAAGCTCACCATCCTCTGGATACGAGTCGAAGGTACTTTTCGTTCCTTGGACGTAGCGGATAACTATTTTTTTTGGAAAAAATGTTTTTGTTACATTTTTTTCGTATGATTTAATTTATTTTTAAATAAATGAGAATTAATTCAAGACCTTACAGTCACTTTAGGTCGAGCTGTGGGCCTCGCGACAGGTTTTCCTTCCGAAACTTCGTCTTTGACATTCAAAATTTTTGTTCGTCCTGCTTCAGGTTTTCCTTCCGAAACTTCGTCTTTGACATTCGAAATTTTTGTTTGTTCTGCTTCAGGCTGAACATTTGTCGAGGATTCCACCGGGGGACTTTTAGAGGCATCGCGACCGATTTTTTTCTCGTGTTCGATCTCTAATTTTCTTAATACACGTTTATCTTTCTCCGAAAGTATAATTTTCGGAATGTTTTTATCGACAACCAACGTCTCAATTTTTTCTTTGACACTCGCGTATTTCCTTGGCTCAGCCTCCCGTTGCTCGGATTTGTCACTGGATTTTGATGCTTCTTGTTTTGTGATTCTGGTAGACTTGTCGGAGGCAGATTTTGACTCTCGTGGATCTTTAGCAGGGTCGAAAAATTCGAGTTTAGGATCATGAGCACTAGGCTCGTAAAGATCTGACTGTGGAACTCCGAGTGTCTCGTTGACACGATATTTTGTGTAATTATAGAGTCCTCTCTCAACCACGCACAGACGTTCCACCAGTTCTTTGGTTTCTTTCAAAACTGTCTCCTACAATTAGAAAAACATACAAAATTTTTTATGATTCCTTTCATTAGGTTCGACACAATTTATTAAAATATTCCGCCAATAACTTACTGGAACCTTACTTGGATCTATATCACGTAACTTCTTTCTTGCCTCACCCAAATTTTCCTCAGCCAATACTTTAACGCTAGAATTGTCAATGACACGTTTTACACATGCTTCTTGATGCTTTATCATGGCATTGACCACTGTCTGAGCCCCTCGAATGATACCAAGCAGATCCGAAGCCCATGGACGAGCCATTTTGATAAAACTAAAGAAAATAAATTTTTTGTTGTGTAGAATAATTAAGTATACAAATATGCATATAGAAAACAAATTTATATTTAATCGTGTAGGGAGTTTTTTATTTTTAGAAAATAAAAAATGTTCATTCATTTTTTTACCTACTTGTGATTGTTGAGCAGACTAAAGACTGTCACAACAATATTGCGATTTATGATGCAAACTTCACAAAAACCTTGGAGTTACGTAAAACAGGTTACAGCGACTCAAAAATTATTCCCCTTCAAATTACCCCCGATGAACGAAACTGTCAGGTTTATTCATCGATAAACTTGGCACTGAAAAAATCAGCTGACAAAAGTGTGGACCAAAACAGTTCACAAGATAAAAAAAGAGGTTATATCAAACGATCTCTCGTTCACGATTTCCTCAAATTGTTTGAATTGATTACTATGAAAATATATATTTTTAATAATTTTTTCACGAGACAAATGTTTTCACGATGTAAAATACTATGTGAATAATTTGTTTTACGGAGTAACAAACTTTCGAAATTTCTACTCCATTCCGTCTGCTGTGCGTCGTCGGCGTCGAGTTTTTCGTGTGTGAGTCACTAACACATGAAGAATTCAGTTTCGCAGAAATTAGGTAATCAATTTATGTTTTTTTAAATATTTATATTGTTTACAATTTCGTTTACAATACTTTTGCAAGATTTTAGGAGTCCATCGATTCATTGACACGTAGTCTCTCAATAATAGCTAATTGACGAAAAATTCATTGAAACTTTTCTCATGAACGAAGACACGATAACAGTCGACTAAAATTGTTTTTTCGGGGCTACTCGAAAATGTTTGCACGGTCCTCGGACGTACACTATTTGATATTTGTTTTTGGCTTTGATACGCAGTGTGATTTTTTTTGTAACAAATTGTTTTCTTTTCCATTGACAAAACTTTTACTCAGCATGGAGAATGGTTATTCTAATTCGCAAGCGAACTATGTGACGGCATTAATGCTATTATTTTTGTAATTGTTATTTTTTTGACTATAGAGCTACACGATCCGCGAGAACCTCATGCGATTACAACGATATGCTTCCGCTTATCATGATCGATCAATCACTTTAATTAATCAATATTCACTATCACGATAACCAACTAGAGATGATTATTTTTTTTCTAGAACATCAATAGTGCGTCTTATTTCACTTTTTCGTTCCTGTCACTTTTTTTTTTACTTTTTCGATTCGATACGAGTCAATTTTTTCGTAACTCGATAATAATTGCATTTACAATTTTCCCTTATGGATTTCAATATTTTTTGCTTCAACTTTAGGGGCAAATTTCTGAAATTTTTCATTCCCACAAGAGGCCTTTTTTGTTCTCCGACGATTAATCGTGCACAATTTTAAAAAAATTATCTCCCGGAAGAAACAAAATTAATTATACGAAATAATTATTATCTGAATCAATCAATACAAAGATATAAGGTAGAAAATAAGGAAGAATTGAACGCAGAATTTGGGAGACCCTCGCAAAAAAATACGTAGTCTTTTGCTCTTAATAATAAATACGTAGTAAAATTAAAAACGATTCGGAGATACAAACTTGGAGAGCACGGGAATGCACAGGAAGATTTCATTTTTTTGCTACAATTGTTATTTTTTTCTAACCCGCGTATGTGTGTATAAATATCAGTTCGGATGTAACGACGAGCCAGGGTGGAAAAATGCTAACGATTCTAAACGTTTAAAGAAAAATTCAAGAAAAATCGCTCGTCGTGGAGATCTTCCGAAAATTGTCAAAAAATGAAAAAAGGAGCCTTTGGCTTCATTCTCTTTGCGTCTCTTCTGGAATCGTCATACATTCGACGACCGGAAATTGAATCGAGGAATCGAAAGTTGTTTACAAATCACAATGGCTCTTAATCACAAAATTATCTCCAAAGAAAATTCATTCCTCGAGCCAAAGTCTTCGCAGAGACGAATAAATCGATAGTGGGAATGACTGTAAATAACATCATACATATCCATCGGATATTCTCACAAAGATGCAAGCACGCTCATTTTTTGTCCCTCGAGCCTCTCTCAGTTTCATTAAAGTTTCTTCGATCCGCGAGGATGACTAGAGCACCCGCGATGAGGTACTTGAGGAGCAAAAAAAAAATTCGAAAAAATTCATTATCGAAGAACAAAAGGAAGAAGATAAGAAATTGCAAATCGAGGGACAAAAAAATCGCGTCGTCCATTCATCATTTTTCAATCGTAGTCAAGCGTCATCGCAATGTTTTTTTTTCCTCTCGACACACGTCACTGTCACGCCATTAAATTAAAAAGTAATGATCCAACGTTGGTGAACGTAGGAAAGAGTTTTCTCTTCTCTCGCTTTCTGTTTCTTGAAATAATCCAGGAATGAAGGTCAAACATTGCTATCAGGTTTGTCGGATAGTCCAATCGGTTGAGCGTTGTCCACGAGATTCGAATGCATGCCCGACGTGCCATCGACCGTTGTAGATTCCGTCGTCGCTGCATCTTTCATCGCGTTCAACGGGGCCCTTGAAATTTCATTTTTCCATTAATTTTGCTTTCTAAACATTTTTTTGTTCCAACATGCAATGCACCTTGATCATTTTTGCAGTGCTATTTCTTCATGCATTTCATTATTTTTTTCTATACATTTTTTTTATCACTACCAAGCCTGATACCACAAAATACACACCAATCAGCAAGCTTAATATTATGTTTTTTTGCCTGGTTAGTGTGACGCGCGATGACGTTAATTATTTAGAATTTTAATCCCTGAATTTATGTCGGTCGCCATACGTCTGGGTCAGCCATCAGAGTCGTATGGTGATCGGTGCTGGGAGGTACACCAGGCTCTGGTTGAGTCGGCGAGGTCACGCCTGACGGCGATGCCAATCCGGTCGGTTCCGGCTTCACGCCTCTGAATTTTTTTCGTTTTACAAAAATGCCACAATTTCGCACCAACGATAATTAGTTCGAAAAGAGAAATTCGAAAAAAAAATCGCAAGCGGCTGCAAAGCTTACCAGAAAACAAAATAGAGTACGAAGAATGTTACAATGAACAAAATTATTTATAATTTCAATTTTTTAAATTATATGTCAAATGTTGTGAAGTATTTTTAGTAACATTCTTCGTATTGTTATTGCCCCAAATGAGAATTTTTTTGCCCAGCATAGAAAAATCCAAAACCAAAACGACACGAAATATAAATGTATATGAGAAAAGTTAATTTTTAGAAAAATATTCCTACAACGAATTATTTTTTAAAGATTTTTACAATGAAAATATTAATTTTTTTTTAATTGTAAGAAATCCCAAGCTCGTTAAAACACATTTTTGATAATGTTCATCAAATTTAGAGTTTGTGAAGTATGGAAATCTTTTCTCAGAATAAAAAATCCAAAGCCCCAACAAAAAGAGATATATGTATATAAGAAACGTATAAATATTATGAAAATATTTCTTTTACAAATTACATACTTTTTGCCAAGGGACATCATCCCGTAAATTGCTCCAGTCCCAAAAATCAAGCCACTGCCAAAAATACTAGACATATTTGCGCATAGAATGATTGCGGGCAGAGCTAGTCTGTGAGAAATAGCAAAAAAAAATCATATAGAATATTTATACAACTTATTCTTACAAAATAATTTCATTGTTTTTATAACTCACCCACAATAGCCTGCGGCTCTATTCCAATAAGGACGTTGTTCTACCATGTCGCTAAAATTCTGTACAAAATCAATGAACATGCAACAAC
The DNA here is from genome assembly GCA_030522605.1 of Cremastinae sp. B BG-2022a. Lineage (NCBI taxonomy): Eukaryota > Metazoa > Arthropoda > Insecta > Hymenoptera > Ichneumonidae > Cremastinae sp. B BG-2022a. Next base: position 100,021 of record JAPYYX010000002.1, on the reverse strand, counting down.
AAGGAGCTTCGATGCAGATGACGAGAAAACCGCTGACCATTTGCCACATTCCGCTCAGAAAACAGTCAATGGATCCACCGAGGATGCTAATACAGTTAAATGCTCCTAAAAATATAGCAACTGGAAAAAAAAATGATTTTTTAATGAGTATTAACATTTTTATAGAAATTTAGAAAATTGTTATATCTTGAATCATACCAAAACTTCCAACAGTTCCCAGTCCTCGACCTCCGTATTTCATCCACCAGGGCACATCATCCTTGGATTGTGGATCCTGCCCCGGTCTCTCCATGATCGCAGCAATTTTTTCCCCGAAAGACTACAAGTTGAATTGCAAATTGAATTTTAGGAGTCGAATTTTAGAAAAATTGAGTGAAAAATGTGAAGTGTTAATGAACATTGAAATATAAATGAAAGCGCGCCTTAATTAATGGTAGATAATTTATTTTTGATGTTTCGGAATTCCAAAGGGAATCATGTGATTAACAAAGGGTTCGATAAGTTCGATAAAGATGGAAGTAACCTTCTCGTATTTTGACAGCGACCTGTCATATGGTCGCTCCGAAAAAAGTTTACGCATTTAGGATGAAAAAAATTGTTTGACAGAAGTATTTACCATTGTTTCGTTTTTTTCGACGTAGCACTTGAGTCACGTCAGCTGACGCGCACGAAAAAACAATCCTCGAAAAAAAAGCTACAACACTGACTTCGAACCGTTTAGAAGTGACCAATATTTCGTCTCCACTACTGTTCACCTCTCCGCTTCGTCGCTACGGTGGCGACACCTTTCTGACGTCAAATATCAGTGTGAATTTCGATGTGTACTATTTTTTTATCAATAATACTCATCGATGATAGGGGCTTTATTTTTACTATTGTAAAGATTAAATAAAAAATTCGCACATTAAAATTCGAAATTTTAATACAACAAAATACATGGTTAATATATTTATAATTAAATTCGTAAAGAAAAATACTGTATAGGTGTACATGAAGAATTTGATCGATCGAATTCACGGCTTGAATTTGACCATTGGAATGTTCTTCGAACGAATGCAATTGTCACAAGCCCATTCTGCGTAGATTTCTTGAGTTAGAAGGAAAAATGCAGCTTCTGAGAGTCCTAAACACGTACTGAAATAAAATTTGAAAAAAATATAGATTTTCGTTTATTCTTTTCCAAGTCTGTACTATCGATGAAGAAAATAGTAGAAAATTCGCTTACCGATGAAACCAAAAGTTGCATCCTGATTCACAAATGATTCCTTGATCATTTTCGTTAACTTCCTTGTGACAAATTCCACAGGGATAAATCGGTGGAGTGTGAGGATTATCGAAATTGAAAATTACTGGCTGGTCGCCTGGATAAATCTGAAAAATTAATATTTTTTTTTGTCATTTTTATTTCTTCCAAAATCATTTTAAAACGAATTGTTGTATACTTGTCTTACCTTCGCACTCGTTTGTTTACGTTTTGTGCTCGGAGATTTTTTGAGACTAGCATTTTGGATGGCTCGTTTCGTAGGTTTTTTTTTAATCGTCGATTGATTTTGTGGAGGCTTAAATTGATTCCAATTTTGAATGGCCGAAGAAAATTTAGATGTTGCCTGAATATTTTCAATACTCATTGAATCCTGATAACTAGGAATTTGTGAATTTATGTCTCCCAAATAATCTTGGTTGAAAAACTGCCCTTGATGGCAATTTATATTTGTCGATGCGTTTTTCGGTGCGTCGTCGAAAGGGTTGCTGACGATCACCGTATCACCGTAACCCGATAAACTTATTGGAGGAACCATATGCTGTAACAAATAAATACACGAATAAATTAAAAATTTGGTTAAAACGGTTTTTCCGGTAGCTGATAAATTTTCTCTTCCTGAATTACCTGCTGGAGAGCTCGAAGAGCTTTCACACTCGTCCTTCTTTTTTTCTTTGCTCCTGATATGTTCATCTCGTCGTTGCTCGAAGCAGAGAAAATTTCTGTATTGTAGTTCATCTTGAAAAATAAAAAAAAAACAATTAAAATAAATTTTTAAATTGTACTTTTATTCACTTAATTTTTAAATTTTCTAACTTTCAGCGATAATACATCTTTTTATTTATTTATTCATTTTCTCATAACATGCATTACTTATTTGCAATTTTTTTAAAATCTGGGCATTATTTTTTAGCACAAATTATCGTTATTTACAAATCTGATAAATTAAAAGTATTTTCCACTCTGTTTTTCTACGATTCTGAAGTGTTGAGATACGATCCCGGTAAGAAATCGATTTTAACATGATCGATCTATATTCATTACTCGAAAAAGCAATTTTTTTCTCGAAATTCTCGTCGTTCGTCCATTTTTACTGGAGCAACGTCGAGATACGCCGAGTCGCGAGATTTTGGGTTCGAAAACGAAATTTCGTATTAGGAAAGCACGATACTAAAGGAGCTCGCGCCTGGTACAAATACAAAATGGATGTAACGTTGGCCAGCTAATACGTAGCGATATATAGATAAAAAAATTATGACTAATTAATAAATAAATTAACTCTTCATGACATATTTATTCTTATCGTGACCGAATCGATAATTCCACAAAAAAATAATTGATTGAATTATTGAAATTATTGAAATCGAATGAATTCGCGGATTTCGTGACTGCGAATCAAATGTCCGCGCGCGAATATTCGCGTTACCATATGCAATACACTAAACCGAAAAATAATACATACAGAAACAAATAAATAAAGATTACATCTATCAGGAAACAAAATATATAGTTATTTAGAATCATTCGTGGCGTCGAAGTAGCCGATTCTGGCTCGAAAACAGAATTTGGTATTCGGCAAACATGAATCGCAAGGAGGTTGCTCCTAATACTAATATTGCATATATAGATATAGCAAATATTAGAAAAAAATCTGTCGATCCTTTCATAATATAAATATCCATTAAATTTATGTTTGAAAGTTGAAAAACGCTTTTTATAAAAAGTACAAAAAATCACTGCAATAATTTGTTTATAAATAAATAAAAAATTATAAACTAAAGAAATATTTTTAATATTTTTATACTCACGTTTTGTAATCGATAGCAGAATTTTTTTTCTCTCGACTGTGCACGCGTCTATCGCTATTGTCAGAGCGAGACTGAGGTCCGAAAAAATTTGTCGCCCCTGCAAGTCCTGCTAATTGCTCACTTCTCTTAATATTCCACGGTGGGGATCCCCCCACCGTGGTCAGAATTTAATTTCCGTCGCTTTACCTCGACCTAACGGGATTCCCAAGTACCTGCTTTTATAGTCTTGAAGTTTACTATGATTTTAGAAAAACGAATAAAAATACTGTACGAAAATTATTTCGAAAAAAAATGAATTATCGAAAAATCAATTTTTCGTGTAATAATTTTACTCATTTAATATTATTCTCTTTTGATGAAATTCAGGGATACTGCGATTTTTCATTTACGATTTATTCGATACAACTTTACACCGACGTAGCACATGCATTTTTGTTTTCATATCGTTGCTCCTTTTTTTTTAAATTATTTTTTCTCTCTCTAAAAATATGACGAAACGAACGAAACGAAATTATCAAAGAAAAATTGACAATTCGTGATATTTATCTTCAATTGTGACGACGATGAGGACGACGACGATTATTTAGGATTTAGTAAACAGTAGAATGGCGACTGCCGTTATGTAACTGGTATTAAAGTCTTTATTTTATTATCTCTGATTTTTGAGCGGGTTTTACTTAATCGTTTGGTTTTTTTTTCAACTTTTTTGTTTTCGCACGCACACAATCTCACGTACACGCACACTATTCATTCATTTTTTAATTTTTTCTTTCATTATCTCCATCTTTGTTATTTTTTTTGTATTATCAATATCCTTGCGGCTGGCCCACTGGCCGGAACACTTTGTACGTTGGAGCATTCAGAATATCGAATCGATTCCAATCGACTTTGGGATTCAGCATCGACGAAAAACGAGCAAGAAATCAAAAACGCACATTTTAATTAACAAAAAAAATATTTTTTCTGTCTTATAAAAATCGAAATATTTTGAAACACGAATCCAAAGTTGATCGAAGTCGATTCTCATAAAATTTTCTCCATTTTTTACACACTCATTCAATTATTTTTTTCTTTCAATTCATATTTAGAACTTCAGCATTATCATCTCGATTTTATTTTTCATTTTTTAAAAATGTTTTTTTTCGGAATTGTGTACTTTTTTTTACGGGCATGCAGACGATGTATACGGTACAAATATTCACGACAAATGATTTTTTTTTCTTCCTTCGGTAAATCCTCCTCGTTAATCGCAAAAGTGTTATTACGAGTTTACGTGTGTGTATGTGTGTTTGTATATTTTATTATAATTATTATTGTTTTCATTTCTCGTAACGAACAACAACGATTCCATAAAATTTTTTGCGAACTATCATTTTTTTTCCTGCACTTTTCCCGATTATTCCTAATTTACGTGTTCCGTGTATATATATATATATTTTTTTTCTTGCAGTTGCGTTTAACATAATTTACGTGTATACCATACGTAGCTCTATATACACATAAATATAAATAATTTTTGTATCGATATTTATGCGCATATTTTTATATTAATATTTATATATATGTATATAATAATATAAATATATTTAAATATCAATCGTCGTTCGTCTCCTTTTTCTGCGTTGCGATAAAAACTATTAATGTTAACAACAAACTATTGCGTAAAACAATATTTACGTTCGTTATTTTTTCTCTCGCTATCTTATTCTCTTTCTTTCTCTTTAATATTTCTTTAATATTACATTTATCCGTGCAGTCTCATTTTCTTGGCATCCGACCAAAATATCCAATCCGACTTTACGGATTTTTTTTACAGTTTTATTTATATTTATATATATATATATATTTGTTTTGAGTGTTACGTAATTTACATCGGAATCGCAGGGATCGAAATCTGCATCGTGTTACATTTATTTTTATTTATTTTTTTTTCGAACAAATGGTACCTTTTGATTTTTCGAGAAAAGAAGTGATGAAATTTTTTTATCAGTGACAGATGAAAATAAATGATTTTAATCTAGGATAAAAATTCGATAAAAAATTTTACGGTCAGTGCGATTTATGCGTCTCTATCCTTGGATTTTTTTTTGGACAGTGTAATTTTTTTTGGGCTTTTTTATTTTTAGTACAATTTTCTTTTTTGATAATAAGAATTGTGGAAAGGTGGAAAATGGTCGGTAGAGAAAAAAAGGAAATGAGTTTCTTTTGTCTCGTAAAAATGGGCAGAGTAACAAATGAGGGACGGTGGATACATTTTTTAATTCTTTTTTAAAGTCGCTTCTCAGGTAATTCTGTGAAAAATTTGCAAATTCGGGTCAACGTGGGACTCTTTTTTGGGCTTTCTTTATTTACGTAGCTAAAATCGATGGGTCGTCGCTGCTTCGTTTAAATCTTCGTTTCTAGGTCGATTAAGTGCGTCAACCAACTTTTATCCATCGGTCGATCGAGTATTCGAGCGCCGCGAGCCATCTAAATCAATCAAAAAAAACAAAATGAAATGGCAAAGCCTCAAACATTTTATTTTTTTCAATATTGATAAAATTAATTTTCTAATTTAAACTTTTTTTTATTTTATAAAATATATTACTAAAAAAATTATTTTTAAATCTACGAGATGTCAAAATAAAAATATAATTTATGTAAAATTTTACCTCTTTTTGTCCATTTCCGTTTCAGTCGCGAATGTGTAACTTCTCTGCGTGGGATCAGGCGGTTGTAACTCGAAGGCGTGTTTTCTTCCTCCAGAATTCGGAGCGCTACCATGTACCCGGAAACCGTGAAGGCAAGCGACGCCGAATGCTTTCTCGGCGTTCGCGTCGTCGTAGAAGTACAGAGCAGCGTCTTTGAGGACGCAGTAACGCCGGGACCAACCTGTGGGCGAGGACGTTTTGCGAGCTCGATTCTGCTGCTTTGATAAATATCCGAAACAGTCTGGCCTTTGAATCGCGCAGGCCGCAACTTCCTGCATTCTCAGCGAAGCGTCCAACCAGGTATCAGCCTTTAAAAATTTAAATATCACGTAATTTGTCATTTTAATTGAAAATTATTTATATGAAATTTTTAAAATTAAATTTAAAAAAATGTTTAATTAAATTTTATTTTATTTATCGCATTTCATAAAATGTACAAAATAAAATGTTTTGTATTGCTGCGGTTTTTCGTCAAGAGGATTATAAAATTCGAATAAATTAGAAAATTGAATTATACTTGATTGTTTCTCTCGACTGCTTCGCGAATCACGGTGCTCCATCTCGCGGCGGATTCCTCGCTATCAGCGGCCAGCTCGTGACTAGGTGCACCCTGTTTCTTTATCACGAAGCTGTAAGGTCTGCTAGCATCCGGCGTCAACACTACTTCGTACTTGAGCAGCATTACCGCCCCAACTGGCTGTGAATCCTACACGAAACGAATAAATTTTATAATTTTATACAAAATAATAAGAAACCCATAAAATTAAACGATGGAAATTATAAATGGGAAAAATCTTTTTAAATGTCACAATAAAAAGAACATTTAAAGTAGAACTAAAACACGACCAATAAAATCTTCAATAATACACTTTACGATCATTTTATGATTCTATACAAAATAATTGCACCCACAAGCATAAACGAAGACTAATTGAAGAGCAATAATTTTTTTTAAATGTCAAAATCAAATGAACCTTCAAGATGCAAATAAAAAATTATTAATAAATTTTATAATTGTACTCAAAATAATTACACCAATGAGAATAAACGAAGGAAATTACGAGAGGAAATAATTTCACCCAAATGTAAAAATGAAAAGAACGTAGCAGGACAATGAGGAAGAAATGATGAATAAATTTTATGATATTAACCGTGTCAGTCTTGTAATAATAAAGGCAATTGTCGCGTCGGAGGGCGAACCAGCGTCGAACCCATTTGTCGGGCGATGTGACGGAGGATGCGGTGGTCGCCTTTCGCCACAGGTATCCGGAGCAGATGGCGGTTTCCTTGGCGCCGGATTTTCCGGAGCCGTTGGCGCCGATAGCGGAGCCATTGCTCGCGGATACCTTCGGGGCGAGAACGTTGCACGTACGGGCGACCTCGAGCTCGAGTACGTCCGGCCCGGAGTGAGCGAGCCGAACGACTTCCGAGTGCGTCGCGTCCATGACGCTCCGTCCGTTGACCGACATTATGATGTCACCGACTTCGAGCCCGGAACTCTCCGCCGGCGTGTCCGGCTCGATCGCCGAAACGACGACGGGCTTCGAGCCGTGAATCCGGAAACCGAATTCTCCACCAGCTTCGCGTCTCACCACCACGCGCTTATCGCTCTCTGAAAAAGAAAGAAAAAAATTTTTTTTTTTCAAGGAATATTGACGTCACAATGACATTGATCCGATTCTGGCCTTTAGCGCGCATTTTCTTTTATTTTTCATCCATTTTTCACACCCCGGAGCTCAAAGGGCTGCAAATAAATATCCGATAGAGCGAAGGATGCTGTGGAAAGAAAATCGAAGCTCTTTGATCGTGCAGCTGCATCCTTCGAATACTTTTTTTTCGAATTACAAGAAAATTTCTTTCGTAACGACGAATGTTGATTAAGGATTTATAAAAAAAATCGGGGAAAAAATAATTAAAAATAAATTTGTAAAAATAATTACCAGTCACCGAAGAGCCAAATTTGTCAAGCGCTTGTCCCTCTCGACACCAAACTCTCAACATGCATTTTAGCAATTCCTCGAGTGCGCTCTTTATCGAAACGTCTTCCCCGAGTTCGGGTGGACACGAGATCCCCGCCGAGTCGCAAACCATCGTCAAAAATATTTGTTTACTTCACGTCGCACTCACTTTCGTTGAGAAACTTCGAGAACGATCCGAAAAAAATTAATTCAATCTCCCAAAAATAACAGTATAAAACTCGTATTAACTTTTCATCCGATGGATAAATAATAATAATTTTTTTAAAATATAAAATTAACAATTCAACGCGTCGATATTTCGTGAAAATGATTCGGAACGATCGAAAAAGTGTCAGACGGGAAGTTCGAGTCGTGGAGCGCGGCCTCGCGGAATGCGACTCGGCGCCCTGACCCACTGACTGCAAGCCAAAAAGCTTCTAATTCCCGTAGGCTCTTCGCGTGCACGCACGTTTCACGAAGACGACGAAGACGCCGAAAAGACGAGGACGGCGGCGTGGTATAGACCGCGGGTGGTGCCGGCCACCACGATCGTATATTTAGATCGACCGCGTGTGCGACTTTATACGTAAAGCTTTATTTAAAGAAAATTTTGAAGAACCGCATTCCACGGCAAACATCCTTTTCCGTCGCCATTCCTCGTCGTCGCGATCTCTTTCGTTTATTTCCTTTTTCTTTTTTTTTCTCATTTTTCTCCGTTTATTCCAAATCTTCGAGACGAATCTTTTCTCCTCACCCGCATACACGCACGATTTCTTTCAACCGATGTAAAGAGGCCGAGCTACAAAAAGCTCCGATGATGACGACGAGAGTGCCCCGGGCGGTGACTCATCATCTGGTAAAAAGAGGCTTCTTCCTTTACACTCGAGGAACGAAGAGAAAACACGCTCTAGACTGGATCTCCGGGTACGCGATAAAAAAAATAAATAGCGATGAAAGCTTTCGAAAAAAATGCAAGTTATATTTTTGGAGAGCTTTTTTTAGATACGAAAGAAGAAAATTTATTGAATTTGATATTTATTTTCTTGTTGTTGTCAAGAAAGTTATTCAAAGGACGAGGTTTAATTTTAAGGGTAACAAATTGGCTGATCTGATATCGATCGATTTCAAAATAATTTTTTTTTGGAGTTTTGAAGGAAATCCAATTGGAAATTCAGGAACTGATATTGAAGCGGGATTATGATAAAATTGTTGGACTATTTTATGAATATTTTAGACTTTTTTCAAACAAAATTTATAATTTATTTTCTTGATATTGATATTTAAAGGACGATTTAATTTTAAGGTGATAAAAATGCATGATCGAATGATAATGATTATTTTAAAGAAATTCAATTTTCATCAAGGATAATAGAAAGTTGTATTGAAGCAGGATTTCGTCAGAATTGGAATTCAGAAATTGAACTAAAAATTAATTTGAATTTCTAATTAAATATCCAATTCCAGAAAAATGGAAATCGTGTATCCTCAAACCTTGTCTGGACGAGACACAGCCAGGAAGAGAAAATCGTACTAAAAATGAAAGAAAAGCAAAAAAATGGAAAGAATATCCAAAATGGGAAGAATTCTCCTCAAAATTCGCCTATAAATAAAAACATTTAATTTTAGAAGAACGACAATGAGACGCACAGTTTTCTGATCAATCTCTCAAATCTCGTATCCTCAATTAAATGATTTCTGGACGAGACACAAAGGAGAGAGGAAAAGAGAATAAGTTGCACGTTCGCGGCCAAATCGATCAATCTTGCGGTCGAGAGCAAAGTGGGAAGGTCGAGAGCGTTCTCACGAACTCGGAGATAACATTTGAGCTTTTGCATCTTTCTATCTCTCTTTCTCGGTTGATGAATTGTCACACACGACTTTTGACCTTGGGAGAATAATGCCAGAAGCGTTTGAGAAGAAAATCTAAAACGGTTTTGCCGCTTTCGCGTCTTCGCTGCGAAGAAAGAGAGAAAAGAGAAGAGAGGAGAAAAATAAGCTCGCGATCGAGGCTGCCGAAGCGCGAAAGCCACGCTTCGATTAAAAATAAAACGACCTTCGAACGTTTCCCCTCTCAGGGAGTCCGTGTTTATTGCACCTGGGGAGAGAAAAAGATGAAAAAATGAGTTACGGAATTAATCGCGTCCATTTTTCCCTCTCGATGAACCGCGTCTCGTCCTTCCAGTCACACACTTTGCTGACTACGCGAGGCTTCTTATTACATCCACTTCAACTGATCATAACGGATTATCGAAGTTGACTCATCAACAAAAACGACCGACGATATTGTGAGATTTCCAGCCTCGTGCAATCCAAGATAAAAATAATTCATCATCCTTGACCACTCAGGATGACCTGAATTTACGTCCTCAATTAATTTTATGAATTTCCTTTGGATAGAATTTTTCATGAAAAATTTGAAAATTATTTTTTTGGAATTTTTCTTTTTATGTGAAGGAGAACTTACCGAAGCTTTTCGTTTGAATTCTCTTGTACATTTCTCCGCTGCTCTTTCGATGGACCATCCTGTGTGTCGCTGCTTGGTACTTTTTCCTGAATGATTTTTCGCTCTCGGTAGAGCCCTGGGAGCCTCGTCTGTTCTGATCCTTGATGGCCGCGTCCGAGGACTCGTCGTCACCGTCACGGCTGTCAGGACGACGCCAGACGTGACTCTCCTCGACTTCGCTTATGTAAATCCACTCGCAGCCGGTGTAGGGCTCGACGTATGTGTCCTCGTCTTCTCGGACTGTGACAGAACGTATGAATAATTTTACACGAAAAAAAAAATTTTTTTCATTGTATTTATGATTTTATTTAAATTTATTTTTTATCGCAATATTCTCTAATAAATGTTTAAAAATTTAAATAAAATAATAAATTTAAATAATCATAAATTAATATTCATAAAATATATTATACCTGTTAAGATTTCCATGCTCGCGTCCGTACTCCTCGCGTGAAGTCTTCTCCTGGAGCCATCGTCCATCGAGCTCCGACTGCTCGGCCGTCCACCTCGTTCTTCAGATTTCGCTCGGACGTCCGAGCGCCCTGCTCCGTTGCTCCTGCTGTGATAACGTTTTTCCGATCGATCCTCCGATCTGTATCGCTTGTCGAATTTTTTGTAGAGACGATGACTGACGTGCTTGTTCGACATCGAGGTGTTCGAGACCGTTCGCGGTCCTTCCGGCGAGTCGGCGAATCCGGCAGGTGGTTGGACAATTTCTTCGGAAACCTTAAATTTATTAATAAAAAAAAAAGAAATTAGAGTGCATCGATATTTAAAAATTTTATTTTTATTTTAAGTTTAATAAAATTTATTTTTTATTTACTTCTCTACCGCAATTTTGACAATGCGGCGCGTCTACCAGAGTGGTCAATCCAGCACCAGACAAATCGGCAGTCTCGCTGTAAAAAACACTGTCGCTGCCCGGACTCACCGATCTCAGAGACTCTGCCGACAGAGCTTTTAGTCTCGACTCCGGGCTCGGAGATTTCACGATTATCGCGTGTCCGTTGTGACCCGGACTACGCTGGTAACGTCCTCCAGGGCTCAGACGACTCGAGCAATCGTCAACCGCTCGTGATCTTCGTCGCGGAAGACTTCCGGTCAGGGCTGCATTTTTGTCCTACAAAAAAATTAATATAAAATAAAATCAAATTTTAAATCCACTTTATAATTTTTTTAAATTTAAATTGACCTTACAAAAAATAAAATTACATTTTAAATCTGCTGTATAATATTTTCTTTTTAATTTAAATTCACCTCGTTGCTCCGACGTCGTCCAATCGTCGTGTATCCTCCACTTCCGGTCTTCCGTCTCGGACTCTCGCGCGTTCTCCGGTGTCGGCCATCCTGCTGCTGATTGTGAACGTGATGATGATGGTGGTGCATGTGGTAGTGATGACTGCAGCTCGAATCGTCCGAGGTCGGAACCTGAACGGCGTCGTCCACCTGGTTCCAATCGTCCTTCGAAGGACTTCGACCGGAAATTTGATTCTGTCCCTGGTCTCGACGGAGCTTGTTGTTCCTGTGAGGACTTCGAGCCGCGTTCAATTTTCCTCGGACTGGACGGTGTCGGTGACTCGGCGTCGGACTGACGTCCGTCGTTTCCGGCAAACCGATCGGCGCGATCGGCGCCTGCGTGCGTTCAGGTTCCTTCTCCTCGGTCTCGTGGCTGCTCGAGAAATCGAGGGTGAACGTCTTCTTCTTTCTTCTTCGCTCTTCCTCGGTCCAGGTCTGCGGATCGGGGGGAGACTCGGCGTAGCCACCGGAAGAGGAATGTCGACCATCCTGGATTAAACGAAAAATTTAAAGAATAAATAATATGAATTTATTTTTTATTTTTCAGATAAATATATTTACGTCGTGATCCAGCTCGAGATCCGAAGCGTGACGACTCAGAATCGCCGTAGCTTGATGAGTTTCCGGTTGACTCGTCGGCGGAACCCTGTCCTCGGGCATCGCATCGTCAAGATCGTAACTTCCGGAACTGCTGCTGCTTCTCGATCTAGCCGGTGACGGGATGTGTTCCTCGTTCTCGAGGGACTGATCGATGTCGGCGATCGATGGGAATTCTGGTATGATCGGTGGCGGACTACAAGGTTCTTCGATTACAGCCTGCAAAAAGAAAAAAAAAATTCTCAATCTCCTAATTAATGACTGTTGATTGAATAAATTTTTTTTTTTCATCTTAAAAAATTTTTTCCTAAGAATCAAAAATATTCATAATTTATTGAGCAACAAATTGCGATTTTTTAAACAAATGTCATGCAGTTAAAAAATATAAATAAATTTTCAGTACGACGTTTTGACAGAAAAATGGAATTAAAAATAGAAAAAAAATATTTATTTCGATACCTCGCTTCTCGCCAAGCTGTAAATAGAACTAGCGCTCTCGAACGAGCTGCCATCGGCCGCAGTGGCAGTGGTTGAGGCAGGTCCTGATGGAGCAGCGCTCGATGGCAGATAAGGTAATCTCGACCACGAACTGGTAGTGGCAGAGGTGCCAGTGGTGGTCCCGGTACCGGTCGACATATTGGCAGTGACGTAATCCTCGGTCGTCGAGGCTTCCGAGATGTCGGTGTTGGTCCTCCCGCCGGAGTCCGTCCGAGCAAGATTCAGACCCAGCTCGCTCGAGGATTGTGACAACGTTTGGGGCATCGCAGACGGACTCGGTCGTCGAAGACCACCTCGCGTTCTCATTCCGTTTGGCATGTAACTCGTGAGCATATTGTTTTCCGCTCTGTTAACAGTCAATAATAAATTTTTATAAATTAAAAAAACGCATAAACAAAATAAAAATAAAATATTTTTGAGAAAATTAAAATCTCCGAAATGTACACTTAAAACAGTGATGCTATTTTCCAATGGAATATTAGTTGGTTCAATCCATATTTGATTGATCCAACGAAATATTGATTGAACCAACTAATATTTTATTGGAAATCACCATAATTTTTTTCAGTGTAGAAAAAATATTGAAAAATTGTTGGCATATTATTTTTCCCTCTATTAACAATCACCAAACAATTTTTATAAATTAAAAAAACGGAGTTAAAATTTTTTAAAAATTATTCAGAAAAAAAAATTCCAAAATGTAGAAAAAAATTTGAAGTATGAATTATAAAATAAAAAATAAGTTAAATTTTGTTTTTTAATGTTTAATTTACCTATTTGGAGCGATTATAACAGGACTCGCCGGTTCTAATCGAATTCTAGGGCTGGCGGGTGGTCCAACGTCCATATCGTCCTCCTCCTCAGCGTCGAGCGCCTCGGTGTCCATGGAGGATCGCTGCTGATGCTGGAGCAATAGCAAGTGTCTCCTGCGCGAGGACGGGGTGAGAAGTCCCAGGGAGTCGACCTGGAGGACAGTCGCCTGGGACTCGTTCCAGATCCCGTCGCTGTGGTCCTTCGTCACGTCGTTCGTCAAGGAGTCACTCGAGGCGAACGGCGAGGACGGCGTACCGAGCAGCACCGCACCGGTGCGCAGAAAACTCGGTCGAAGTCTTTCGTACTTTGGCGAAGAGTGGACAATTCTTGGTTGACCTGCTAATTCATTCATTTGTCATTTTTCTCTCTCTATTTTTATTACGAACAATTTATTCGAATATTTTAATAAGCGATTAAAATAAAAATTAAAAAATGATGAAATTAATTATCCGGAGGAAATTTTCCACTTACATAAAAACGGAATTAATTAATATCGTTCACGTATTATATAAAACGAAATATTATGAAAATATTTATTGTGAGCAAGGAAACTTGTCCTTTTATGATCATATTTAATTAATTAATTTCAGTCCTCTCCGTATCGTATCCAATATTAATCAAAAAATAATTATGAAGCAGAAAATTTGCACTCGAATACAATAAAATTAAATTTATTAATTTCAATTCCATTCGTATTGTATTCGATATTATCAAAATAAATACCACGACAATAAATTGACGGTGGACATTGAAATTTTTAATGAGAAATATTTTGATGAACGACTCATTAAAAAAAACGTACCTGGCGAGGAATTGGGCGAGGTCGGTGACGTTGGCAAAGATCGAGGTAAAATGAACTCGTTGCTGGGATAATCTTGAACGCCATCCTCCAGGGATACGCTTCGTTTTCTGAATAATCCTCGACGAATTATGTTCTCGTGAAATTCCTACGAGATAGTGACATAAAAAAAACTTCATCCTTTCCATTCAAAACTTGAATAAACAAATTATGCTAAAAGTGAACTAAAAACTTTTTAATTATGTTCGTTAAGTGTCGAACCTCCTCGTGATGTCGGGAACGTTCTCGACGCTCGCGAACTTCTTTCTGGGGCGGAGTGACTCGAGCAGCGAGGAACGAAAGATTTTCGGGGGTGGAAGAAAATTGGACGGGCGGCCTCGTCGTCGTTCCGTTGCTCCAGCACGGATCCTGATAATTTCTCTTGCACGTGTGAGGATAACTCGGCTCGCTCGCCTCGCAGAGGAGCTCGCGACGCTCGACGCGGATCTCCCCGTCCGAGAGCGTTCTGTGAAACCGATCGATCGGTCTCCGGAGTTTCGGTTCGTTGTCGAGATTCGCGAGGATGATTTTCCTCGCGTCGGGTGAGATCGGGGCGGGCTTGAAGTCGATGAGGATTTCCTGATCGTCGAACGGTTCGAGGTCGCACGGTTTTTCCGAGGAACGGAGAATTCCTCCAGCGGACGAGGGTCTTCGGTCCAGGTCGCCGTTCACGGTCCTCTTTCCAGGAACGTTCGCGTAAGGGTTGAATTTCGTCGTCTCGTCGTCCGGAGTGTCGACGATGAACGGCGACCTCGGCGGCTCCTCCGACTGCGTTCGCTGCAGAGGCTCGTGATCCGTTCCCGCCTCGTGACCCGAACTCGCGATCGCCGTTCCGCTTCCTCCTCCCAGTGGTGTTCCCAGCTGACCGGCTTCGGAATAACTCTTCGTTAATTTTCGACCGTTCAAAAATCCGTTGGTCTGCGCACCCTGCGAGACCATCTTCACTCGCTGGATCGTACGAGGGCTCAGAGTTATCGGCGCGATCCGACGATAACCCGCAGGCACTTCGGTCTGCGTCGCTTGAGTCTTCATTCCGCCGCGTTTTGGAGCTTTTTCTAAATCAGAAATAAAAATTCGAGAACGGAAGAAAACTCAAGTGAGTTGCGAGAAAAAAAATGAAGAAGAGAAATTCAAAATTATTCGAAATTTTTGTGTAAAATTGTTCCGGAGCTTTTTCTAAATCAGAAACACAAATTCAATAAAGAAATTTTAAGTAAGTCGCGAGAAATAAGTTCCGACGAAAAATTCACAATTATTTTAAATCTTTTTAAAATTCGAATTAAGACAAAGTTTGACCCGTAAACATGCAAACTAAATCGAATTACGCTGTGACTCCGATTAAAAAAGAGAATCCATCAAAAAAAGCTCGCTGCTTGAACTACGAACAGAACTACTCAGACATTAAATTCAATATATTTTCTTGAAGTTTTCGTTTGACAGCTTCTCCTATTCGTCACGAAAAGCTCGTCTTTCGATTCTCGCATTACGAGTTCAATTCTCCGGCCATAATGCTCCTCGGGAGGAAATCATCGCTTTTTGGGTCAATCGAGAACGAATTGAGCGAGCAAACAGGAAGGAAATATAATATCTCGGGAGTAGCCTTGAGGGGGGGACTCAAATTTATTTCCTCGGAAGAAAATTCATTCTTTTCTCATCGTATTTTTCATCTCAACGGAAATGAAATTATACTTCCGAATTATCTTCAGAATTTATTCTCAAAAATGGAATTTAATAGTTATTAGCGAGCAAAAAAAATATTTTAAATTATATTATATTTAAAATATTTCATTTTTTAAGTGTTTTTAAAATATAAATTTAAAAAATTAAGAAATAGACGTACCGAGAACGAGAACGCGGGGCTCAGGTGGCGCGAGGACGGGATAAGGAGTTGGAAAACTAGCGGGCAAGGATCCCTGAACCGTCGGCTGAGAATCGATCAGGCGTTCCTGGTTGTGACTCGCCGGCCTGGGCGGGCTCTTGCTCAGCGGCATTTCGAACGACGTCAGGGTGTGAGATCTGGCAAAGCTCACGTGCTTCGGTCCCTTGGTCATGATCGAATTTGGTTGAGTCTGATGGCAGTTTACACCTGGCAACACCGGCCTTGGTATTTCCATCTTAGCCGATTCCTCGTCCTCTGGTAACCAACTGTACCTGATTTATAGTTAACAGAATTTAAAAAAAATATTAAACTGCATTGAGTTTTCAAGGTGGCTGATCAAGTTTTCACTAGTCAAAAATGACTTATTTTTAAAATTACATCAGGAAAAATTATGGTAATTAAATTCGACATTAAATTTTTAAGAAAATCGGTCGATAATTTAAACTTTAAAAAAAATCCATTTTAATCTGAATTAAAATATATTTTGATCTGTTTACGTCGATGTTCAATCAACCACCTCAATCGATACGAAAATAATCACAAAAAAAATAACCTGAAATGAGTTCAAAGCGAAAAATCCTTTAGATAAAAAAATTTGAAAAAAAATCAGGAACGATTAAATCGTCTTTAACTCTTGTTTAACGAAACTGACCTCTTTGGATCGGATGCAATGCAGAATGAGGTAGGTCTTCGGCGGAAATAGGAACTCTCGACCCAGTCATCTTCGTCGTCGTCTTTGGCATTTGACTTGTTGAAGGCCTCAACATCGTAGCGGGAATCGAGGATCATTTTGCTCAAGTACGGCGAGTACGGCTGCTGATGGAGAATCTGAAGTGGCTTTCGAGGATAGGGCGCATCGCAGATGTTTTCGTCGCTCGATGCGCTCCTCACGCACGCGGATAATATCGAAACTTTGCTCGTAACCGCGCATGGTGAGGGACCCCGTGTCGAGAGGCATCCGAATATCCCGCTCGATGTTCGCTCGACTGCGTCCAATTGACGACTCGTTATGCAATATTGCTCCTTTATGTCCTCCCGTGAATACAGCGGGGTAGCTAATCTTTCCCAGTCCGAATGGATCACGTTCGTCACGTGAAGATCCACTTGAGTCGACACGTCAACCTGTCCACGATTTATTACGGATTTCATTCTTTTTATAAGTGATTATTCACCTTTTGAGCCGATTAGGCTTTTTGAATTGTATTTATGAAGATGATGCAAATTTTTACTCGTTCAGTAAATATTTATTCGTGTGATCGATACATCGAAAAAATTTTATTGAATAACAGGAAATCGGGATCAATTTTCACAGCAAAATCACTACCCAGAAAGTTATTAGGTTTCGTAAATTACTGATTTTTATTTTTTCATAAATCAATGAACAAATATTCATATAAATTTGAACCAGATATCAATTCTTGGGATCAAAAGGGATATACTGGAATTTTTTGAAGTTTAATTTTTCAATTTTGAGAGCGCAATCTCTAATTTATGAAATCTAGTGACTTTGTGGGTTTTTATTGTGAAAATACATTGCTAATTTGTGCTGTTTCTTATTATACAACAATTATACCAGTTTTCCTCAAAATAAAACTCTGAAATATAAATTTCCACCAAAAAATGAAAATCGAAATATCGTCGCCGAATCAGCGTACTTAATCCAATTAAAACACTTCCATGTTATTTTTAGCTCTTATCCTTCTACGTTAAGATTCAACTGAATGAAATCTCCAGATCTCCCTCAAAAAAAATTTTCCGATATTTTATTTCGTAATATTTTTCTTCATAAAAAAAGACGAGTCGATTCCAGTGCCAATTAAAAGTAAGTACAAAATGTTCCGTGCTTGCAGCCCGATCGTGCAGCTCGTACAGAAAAGAAAGAAGAATAACATACGCGCGGAGTAAAAAAGAGTACGAGAGAAAAGCTGTTTGGAAAACTCAGTACGAGTCTTGGGTCGATACGGAGCGGAGGCGTACATACGTGTAATTACTTCTTACATTTTTTATCGCGCGCGTACAGAAGTTTTCGTCTCTCCTTTTGTTTTGTTGTCAGAATTGAAAACATCGAGTACCGAGTTAACAATTACATTTTTATTTCAACTTTTCTCCATCGCGTTCTTCATCCATTTAAATTTGTATTCAAAACCACGTTCGAGAGGTCGGTGACATTAAATTCTTCAGAATATTAATAAAAATTTTCCGACACCCGAGTCGCATTCGCGACACGTAGAACAATCCGGAAGTGTCGGAGCGAAGTTGATCCTCAAGAAAGATCGCGAGAAAGTTTTTCCCGTGCTCTCTCTCTGTGATGGAAATTTATTCCAGGATTATCGCAAAACTACGGCAAACTTTCGTCCTGACTTCGGAACAAATTAAACTCGAGGAAAATTCGAAAATCGAGATATTCAAAATTCCAAGATCGCGCTCTCGTTGAATTTTTCCTCTAGCTCTCGAAGTGAATTGATGAAAGAAATATCGATTCCCTTTGTCTCCAATTTGCGAAACAATTCCTCGCGCATGCTGCGGATAAGCAGAGGCAGAAAACCGCCTCGAATACGCGATTAAAGTAATGGAGAACAATTGCCTTGCCCGAGAGGTTCGTGACGAGAATAAAGATGGCATCTTTAATGACCAATCAAACTCCGGGGGATTATGCCGCCATTTTCGAAACTGGTGTGCACTTAACCCAAAAAAAGAGCCGAGAAATAATTTCTGAATTGTTTTTTTTTTAATAATTCTTTTAGTCCGTTTTTTTTTAATTTCGAGCGAATGACGTTTGCAATTGTGTGGACGTCGCGGAATAGTCCTCGTTGAAGGACGTAACGTGGCGTGGGTTTTCCACTCGTCGACTGATGAGAATATTGCCTAGTTGCTCGATCGGGAAGACGGATTAAACGCGACGGAAAACGAATGTGGAGCGCGCCTTGAGGCTTTTGGAATAATGTACCGTCACGAGGACTCAGACACAATGCGTACAACCTGTCCGACGACACACGATTTTCCTCTCGGGAAAATTTATATCCACGAGCGGATAGAGAATTTTTTTTGCCCGGAGCTCTTGCATATGAAATTATACAAAAAAAACGTATTGTTTCCATTATTTTGTTTTCTCTTAAAAACGAACCTACGTACTCTTTGTAGATTATTTTTGGATAATTAAAATTGTGAGTATCAAAAGAGTGTAGGAAATTAGAGAATTTTTTATAATTAATGGAAAATAAGGAAATTATGAAATTTAGGTAAAAAATTACAAAATTTTGTGTTAATAAGTATATGAATTGTGTTAATATATGAATTTTTTGCCTCGAGCATATAAAATTACAAGAAAATATAAATATTGTGTCCATTTTTTTATGAATTAACGAAATTTATGGATAATTTTTTATAGATAATTAATCATAAGTACAAGATTGCGCAATATTAGATGCGAATATTAAAAAATTAATAGAGAATGGGGAAATTATGAAATTACACAAGTTAAACACTTGGGGATAAGGCCCGAGCCTAAATTTTCTTCGCCAAGGGGATCCCGTTGGTTACACTTGAGCGCGTAATTAAACAGATTTGAGTACGTGTTGTAACGCACGACTAATTAGTCGTCTGAGAAAGCTCCGAGGAACGGAGTCCGTACTTTTCATCTTTGCCTAACCCGCCCACTGCAGAATTCAAAGCAAGATTCTCCTTTGTCTTCGTTCAAGAGTGTCTCGACTGTCTAACGTCCCGGATACGACTAATAAACCAAAAGATTCAAAAAGAAGAAATTCCCTGATGGATTTATCAATATTTAGTCGCCTACAAATTAACGATCAAAAGCTTAAGAATACAAAAAAATTAAACAAAAACTGAAAGAAATATTTCATTCAATTTTACAATAAAAAAATAATTTCAGCGTTAATAAATGTTGATATAAAAAAAATGTTAAATTTTCATACTTAATAATGCTCGTAGAAGTTTAAGAAAACGAAGAAATTCAAGAGAGAAGCGAATCGTTCGGAATTTGAGGCGAGTCTAATTCCATTCTTAGTGGTGGAGTATAAGAACATTCGTTTCTCGCTAATGACCATTTTATAATCTATTTAGCGTAACTTTCGGAATAACGAGTTGAATAACTGGTCTGAACTGTCTCAAACAATTGCGAACAAGTTGAGAGTATATCTGATCGTCCACCAGTTTGTGGAGTAGAAACAGCTTTAATTTGTTTTCGTTTTTCAACCACTAAAAATAGTTGAAGTTTCCGAATGAACTTGTTTTGTTTCAATAAAATTTATTTCAGAATTAGTGGTATCGAAACGTTAATTTGTTGTTTTTGCGATCATTATGAACAGTTAAAATTTATCAATTTATCAATAAATTTAAAAAAATATTTTTACAAATTTATTTTAGGAATTAGAAATATTTTGAATAAAATTTAAACAAAATGATCAAACCTGAGGACAATTGGCGCCCGTTTGCTGGACATTGTAGGCGTTGCGTCGATGATCGGGCGTATTTTTGGCGGATGGGAAAGTTTGATCGAGATTACGCGGGTTCATGGATATCTCGGACGCATTGATGCTACCGCGATAATTTCGCGGTTTGCTGATTGGCCCGCTGACGTTTAACGGTGTGCCGGCCATTTTTTCGAAAAAAAAAATAAAAAATAAAAAATAAAATAAGATAAAAAAAACAAGAAATCAAAACCCAGCGAAATTGGGACAGGAGGGCGGAAGATGCATGCCTCTTTCGGGAGATTCTCGTGCGGACAGGAAGGAGGAGCGACCGCGTGTTTTGTTACGCTGAATCGTCGGCCGCACCCGACCCCCTTTACGAGCTCTTCCAGCAGTGTCGGGGCGGCTTATCGATTTGCCCTTATACACACCGCGCCAAGGGCCAGAAACCTCGCCAGGTACGGCCACACTCAGCTGCTCTCGTCGGTGCATTCGCGCATTCCGACGGATTACAAACTCCCCCGAGATCCAGGTCGCTCATCCTGTCACCCCTATCGGATCCTAATCATCAAATTATCCTTGACACGTAAACTTAAAGAAAAAACAAAAAAAAAACAACAACGTCACTCTTCGCTCACGCACATCACGAAATTCATATTCCCTTTCACAGAGACAAATGACAACTCTATTTATGAAGCTGAATAAAACGAAGTAAAGAGTCGCAGACACGCACGACACTCGAAACACTTGTCACACGTGACTGGAGGATTTACGACGAGAAACTAGGACGAGCCGGGTATTTTTTTATGATTCTCAGTCTAAGAAAAATTTAGAGATCGATCCTCCTCTTTTTTTTGTTTTTTTTATTTTCAACTTAGACGTTTTATTCCTCCCCAACCCACGAGGATCGTTCTCCTCGAAATTTTTATCTCCTTTGATTTTTTATTCAAATGTTAAGAGGGTGGCGACAACGGGTGAGGCATCCCGATCGCGTCGCCTCGACACTCGTCCTCCGGGGCTCACCGAAGGGTTTATAACCCAAAGAACTTCGACAATGTACAGGCGCCTCGGTTTTGCGCCCGCGTCACACAAGGAGGGGTTGGCTTTCATCCCCTGTATGAGAGGATGAAATGGAGATGGAACGTCGTGCAGGGGATGGCGCTTGCGTCCCGTCATTGGTCCATCTGTTACACTAAGCTCGGACGTATGGATTCTGCTCGTTTTACCGACTGACGGTAAGAAAGATTCCCAACAACGTCGAGGTTGGTAAAACAGAAATCGAAATTATCGACTGATGGTCAGAAAGAAAACTGCTTTATCGACCAACGGTAAAAATGAGGAATGTTTTTGCTTTTTTCGGTTTCTCGCCGAGTCTAATCAATTTTTTACAATTCATTAGCTAGATTAACCGTCACGTGCCAAGATGCTGACTGATCGAGCCACCCGATGATATTTCACATGGGAGAGATCGAAACGGCGAGCGAATAGGCACGGTTATAAAAATAAATAATCCAACGAAAGTGTGTGTCCGCAATGCGAGAGAGGCTCGATAAATACCGATGGATGTGGGAGATATAAATGTGTGGACCGGAAATAAGATCCTATCTGAAACGATCCGGGCTTTATCAATTCTCGTCGAGTATCCATCCGAATTTTTCTCCTGGGAGGATAAGTCGGGGTCGATTCGATTCCTAAGGGTCGCCGTATCGTTCGTTTCGCTCTCGCCAAGTGAAATAAACGCGATTTTTGCATTTTTCGGATCGTATCGCTTCTTTTCGAGGAGAAAATAAAATTTTGATTATGATTATCGTGGCCCAAATAAAGATCGTCCTCGATGGAGGACGTGAATGTTTTTTTAAAAATTTTTCTTGTTTTCTCGCTTTTTGAAAAAAATAATATTTCGCAAACCCGCTCGTCCGCGCCATCTGCCCTCTCATCGTAAATAAACACATCGAAATTTATAGAAGCGAACTCTCTCGTGTGTTTGCTCATCGAGTTAAAAGCTTCTCACTCGCCGATCACCCGTGAATATTAGTGGATCGATTTGATTTTACGCGGTCTAGTCTCATTTTCGGTGTAATTTCAGAGAGACTCGGGGAAAAATAACGAAACTGTAAAAACTCGTTTGTGCATTAAATTACTCGTTAGGGAATAAATCAACAGAGACATTTGTAAGTAAAACATGTGAAGTAAATTGAAATAACAAAAATTAAAAAAACAAAAAAATATTTTCTCATTACCTATCAAAATGAATCCAAAAAAATTGAAATACCAATTTGTGAATTAAATAACGCGTACGAAAATAAATTTGATAAAAATAAATTTCGTGAGAAGAATATTACGAACTAGATAGAAGCGAAGGAGCTTAATAGAGTAAAATTCGTAATAAAAATCTCGATAAAAATAATGGAAGCGAGCAATCGCGTCGTATTGAACATCGGCGGCGTGCGTCATGAAACTTACAAGGGAACGCTAAGAAAGATACCGGCGACGAGACTTTCGAGGCTGACCGAAGCTCTCGTGAATTACGATCCGATATTAAACGAGTACTTTTTCGATCGTCATCCCGGGGTTTTCGCTCAGGTGCTTAATTATTATCGCACTGGAAAGCTTCATTATCCGACGGACGTTTGCGGCCCGTTATTCGAGGAGGAACTCGACTTCTGGGGCCTCGACTCCAATCAGGTTCGTTAAATGTCAAAGAAAACTTGATATTTTCGCTCTCTCTCTCTCTTTTTCTCCTCGCTCACAGTCCTAGCAATTTGTGTATTTCCTCGATAGAAAAATGCTCGTTATCATCTTTACGTTTAATGGCTACGTTTATACGATTTTCCTGGAAAACAGAGATAAAATAAATCTTGAAAAAAAAAGTTTTTTTTTTACGGCTCATTCTTCAAACTTTCTCGTTATAACTTTTATAGAAATTTCGATGAAAAGAATATTTTCCCAATTAAAAATTATCCTGTAGTCTGAATTTTGTTTTTAGATTGATTTAAAAAAATTAATTTAATTTTACGCTTATGACACACTTTGTCATTGAAAGCGCTGGACATTTTTGCGCAATTGAGCGTGTAATTAATTTTAATCGTTTCGAGTGAATTTGGTAATTGGATGAAAGTATTTTGGAGTGGTGAAGAGTGAGAGAGATAAAGACGAAAAATGACGTCGTCCAGTGTCGAATCTCCAGCGGAAACACGTCCGCGCTTCTATTTTCGATCAAGCTTGTTCGGTGAGTGGGCTAACGCCCAAACTGCATGATAACATTGCGGTCTCGCTCATAAAGCATTCGGGCCACCGGAACATTAACGCTTTAACGTTCTCATAAACGTAGTTGCATCCCCAGTCACCGAAAATGCATTTTGAAACGTTTGTCCGCCGTAAGTGTTCGCGACGCCTCGCAACGCAACATCTAATCGAATTACACCCGAAAATCAAACAAAGTACTCATAAATTATTGATCGAAGGGCCATGTGCTTCGGATATAAAAAAAATGATAAAAAACGTTACCTCGAGTTTTTTTTCGATTTTATCATCGTACGAGAAATAATTTTATTTAATATTTTAGTAATTTTATAAAATGGAAAAAAGCTCTATAAAATTTGATATAAAATACCGTCAAAAGTTTCTTATCACTGAGTAATTTAATAATTTTTTATAGAAATAATTTTTTTTGTAATGATAAAAATTTTAGTCGAAAAATACTGTCTCGAGTTTTTCCGATTTTATTATGGTAAGAGAAATAATTTTATCTAATATTTTAGTAATTTTATAACATAGAAAGAAAGCTCCAAAAATTTCATACCGTCTCGAGTTTCTCATTACTGAGTAATAATTTTGTTTGCGATGAAAGAAAATTTCGACGAAAAATACCGTCCCGAGATTTTTTCAATTTTATCATCGTACGATAAATGAATCTATTTCATATTGTAGTAATTTTACAAAATTGAAAAAAGGTCAAACAAATTTTATATAAAATACTATCTCAAGTTTCTTTATCACAGAAATAATTTTGTCTCCGATGATAAAAAATGTCGACGAAAAATTCCGTCTCGAGTTTGTTATCGTAGAAAGAAAAATAATTCTGTTTGTTGTTCCAGTAATTTCATAAGAGTCGCGAAAGAAATGAAAACCCCTTTTTTACGTTCACTCAATCGGTTGACACGTTAAACAGCTTGGAGGGATGGAACGTGCGGACAATTGCGAAAAGGACAAACGTCGGGGATCCACTCTCGGGTCGTTTAAAAAATATTGAAGAAAAAGAAGCAAGGACGCGGGGATTTTCGCTTGAAATGCTCCAAATAAATGGTCCAAAGAACGAGCATAACCGGAAGAGAATCCGTAAAAATATTTTTCTCGGATCGAATAAAGGGAAAACGAGGGAAAAAAAATAACACTAAAACTTTTTCCCTTGAAAAAAACTTGGTCGGATTCACGCCCAGCGGGAAGTCTCGCGCATGAAAAATAATTATCACACACGGAGAAACTCTTTCAAAAAAACACACTTTATTTTCTCATTTTATTCGATTTTCGGGCTCTTCCAAACTTTTCCACCCTTTGGGAATACCAAAAAACTTTCCGTCTCGCATATCTCATCGTAAAAAATATATATTTTTTATTACACATACGTATATAGAATATTCTATTCTCATTTTATTTATATCCACCTATAACAAAAATAGATTCAGAATGTATAATTAAATATCTCTCCCCGGTGATATTTTTTTTTCTATAAATCATATTTACTTCTTGATATTTCATTATCCAGACAATATCGCGGATAATCTCGAGAAATGAGGGTTCGATCGTGGGATCAGAAAAGTTGGGTCGGTTGATGAAATTTGACGGAATAAAGAGAGGATAAGTGGAGACATAATATTAGCTATTAAGGATACGTGTTTGAATTGGGAGGTCGAGCCGTGTTGTTGGAGCACGTACAGCGTCCATCGTGACACTGAAGCGACACTGGCGATATTGGACAAATTAGATGTGGACGGGGAGTCCCACGGTGACGAGGAACTGGCTCGCATGTTCGGATTCTCGACGAATCCGTCGAGATGGCAACGTTCCCGGGCTCGTGTTTGGTCACTGTTCACCGAGTCCTGCTCATCGACTCCAGCGAAAATCGTCGCCTCGCTCTCCGTTCTCTTCATCTGCCTGTCGGTCCTCTCGTTTTGTCTCAAAACAAATCGTCCCGTCGTCCCTGACGTCACGTATCGCCTGATCGAGAACGGAGACGGAATCTACCAAATTGGGGGAGAAATTCCGGAAGCGCCAAATGGGACGCAAAAAAAAGAAGGATTCGAGATTCGCAGATTCTTTTATTATCTCGAGCACGCCTGCAACGCTTGGTTCACCCTGGAAATAATGATACGCTCTTTGGTGAGTATATCCAGGCTAAGCGTTCACGTATCCGTAAGAAAAATAGCACGTGGAGAAATAGAAATGGAGAAAAATATAAATAAAGGGAAAACAGTTCATATTTCACAGCTGATAAGATCCTCTCTCCAGTCGCCGGAGGGAGTTCAATCCCTGTCTCGGGAAAAGTCTGGATTAAGATTGTCGAGTTATCGAGATATACGCTCTTCTGGGGTGCATAAAAACTTACTAAATTTTTACGACTCGGGATGATTAGTCGTCCGAGAGTAATCGCTCATTTTATTATTACGGTTCAATGATCTTGACACATTGATGGAGGAACATTTATTATGTGTTTCGTTAGATAGAATATTTTATTAATTGATTTATTGATTAAATACTTTGTGTGTCCATTTTTTGATGTTTTTTATTTTTATGATCTTAGCAAAGTAGCAAAAACGTGAAATATGATATGAGTTCCCTATGATAACAATGCAAAATTGAAAGAAAATGTACTCAAATTATAAAACAACAAACGTTTTAGAGAAAATTAAAAATTCTAATTTTTAAATTCCAAACGTAATTTGAGTAAAAATTTTAAAATAATAAGCCGAATGAAATAAATTAATAAAAAATTAAAAATGAAATAAATAGACCTAATACATTTGCTAGATCGTATCAAAGTATGTGATTTATATTTTTTCCTGACATTACCTCGCAGTCCACAGGTGAGTCCGAGCTTCAAGAGCTTCGTCGTGTCACCGATAAACGTGATCGACATCGCAGCGATTCTGAGCTTTTACAGCGAATTGATTATCACCTCGGGCTCATATTTTCTTGAGGTATTCTCGATCGTGAGGGTCCTCCGGCTCTTCAAGCTCACGAGACACTCGTTAGGCCTGAGGATTCTTATACACACGTTCAAGGCCTCGGCCAAGGAGCTCGGTCTCCTCGTCTTCTTTCTTCTTCTTGGCATCGTGCTCTTCGCCTCCCTCGTCTTTTATGCCGAGAGACTACAGGTAGTCGCTTTATTTGCCACCCGAATTTCGTATAAAACTCCGATCGCGTGTGTTGAATTGCACTTTCCCTCAACTATCTGTTGCGATTGCCCCGGACTAAACTCATTCTCGTATGGTGCCAACTTTCGAACCCGATACGTCCAAAATTAGAATTTTTAGATCGTTTTTGCAATTACTGAACACGATCTTGAACTTTGTTAAAAGGAATTGAAGATAAAATCGAATAGATCGAAAATTAGAATTTTTTAATTTGTTTTTAGACGTAATTATTGAACACGATGATCTACTAAAAGAAATCAAAGAGAAAATCAATGCTAAAATATGAATCAACAATTAGACCTCTTCAACAAAGTTTTATTAATTTTTTAACGTCTTTTAATTTGTTTACCAGACTACAAGATCACTAAATCACTATTAATCCTGACTAAACTTATTTTCGTTCGTTGCCAACTTTCGAACTCGATAGGTCCAAGATTAGAAGTTTAAATCGTTCTTGCAACTATTGAACACGGTCTTCAACTCTACTAAAAGAAGTCAAACAGAAAATCAATAGTTAGTTACCAAATCGTAGATGAACAATTAAACCTTTCAAACAGACCTTCATTAGTTTTTTAACATTTCATAATTCATTTGCAGATCATTATCAATCCTGACTAAAATTACTTACAGACAATTGTCAACATCATTATCGATCAAAGTTTCCATTCCCTCAACGAAAAATTAGCTAATCCGCTCCTTAATCAACATTGCCATCAATAATACACGCAAATCCATATTTCAGTAGTACAACCCATTTTCGATCAGACGCGATCTCCAACCCTTCAAGAGAATCGAACGAAAAGTCAATACCACCCGAAACATAGAAAAACAATTAGACCCTCGACTTAGCTCTGGATCCAGCCATAAATAATTCACCAGTTTGACACCTGTTAAGAGTGACCCAAAAAAAAGGGAAAGTTTATCGGGTCTCCGTAAATGGCTGCAGGATCGTGTTCTCTCGCCCTTTTCTTTCGCCTTACTTTTTCCTCGAAAGTAAATCGAGTAGTTATAGTTCGCACACGAGGGGGGAGGAAGTGCGGGTGAGCCAGGAGAGAGCGCCAATCAGTGTAAGTTTTGAAGCAGGGGAAAGCATGTCGTACAACGTTGGACTGGTGCGTGCTCGGGTCCTCGCGTGATATCATGCGCAAAGGGGGTGAGGGGATGAGAGGTCTCGACGATGTTTCTCACTCCACCCGAGTCTCGTACTTGTACCTTTCGTGACGGTGTACGTGTACATTGAAAAGCGTGTATCCGAGCATTCTGCGCTAACTATAATATTGAGTTTGAGGGTGCGTGTCGCTTTCTCTCTCTCCTGGTTTCTCTTTCTCGTTTCAGCTGTCTCTCTCTGTTCCAGGACAACCCCAAAAACGACTTTCACAGTATACCCCGTGGACTTTGGTGGGCCCTGGTTACCATGACGACCGTAGGATACGGTGACATGACACCGAAGACCTTGCCGGGAATGTTGGTCGGTGGACTCTGCACGCTGGCTGGTGTTCTGACAATCGCACTTCCGGTTCCCGTTATCGTCAGTAACTTCTCCATGTTTTACTCCCACACACAGGCAAGAGAGATTCCTATTTTTTTTTGCGGCCCTCGCTTTGTCATTTCCTTTATTTGCGTCTTCTTCGTCGCTTCTCCTTTCCTGGCTCTTCTCGCTATCAGCTAGGGGTCTTCCATTGAATGGCTCTTGTATAATGAATACTTGAAATCTCTCTCTCGGCTCCGTCCTTCCACCGCTGGATTTTCTTCCTCCAGGCTCGGAGCAAATTGCCCAAGCAACGGAGAAAGGTCTTGCCGGCTCAAGTACCGAGATACGGACGCAGATTCAAGCATCAGCAACATCCTAATCACATCGTTGAGCGGATGCAGCGCCAGCACCAGAGGCATCGCATCCTCCCGGGCGCTAACGCCGAAAATATCATCCCGCTAATGTTGGGATCTCCTACGATCGGCCTCGACATTGTGCCGCAGCCACAGGTACGTTCATTCCGGTTTTACGAGCGAAGAGCCGTTGGGCTACAAAATGGCGGACGCGACGTCAACAAAATGGCCGTTTCGGGGAAAATGGCCTTTTTAGCGATTCTGGGCGGAAAAGCGGATTCAGTATTAACCAGATGGCCGATTCTAAAGTCCTTTATCTATCCGAATGAAGAGGAAGAGATTTTATGATCAATTTGAATTCTCTGCTTTTTTTTGCAGCCGATCGAGATTGATGGACCGGAAACTCCGGAGGAAATTTCGTACGTTGACGATCGCGCGGCGTTATCGCTCGAAGGGGAGAACGACCCGAAGGTCGTCGATGGAGAAAACGAGAACAATGAGCGCTTGAATAATTCGAAGCCTCCGCAGGCCTGTCTCGCTAATACCTGAAACATTTGTCAATATGTAATTTCCAATCATGCGTTACACGTGCTAATTGGCTTGTAACTGAAGAACAGGATAAAAGAGTCTATTGTTTTTGACATTAGATTGAATATCGATCGACTCTTCATGACCTGAAACATTTCGGTAATGTTAGAATACTTATAATAAAACATTTAAATAAAAAAATTAATAATTTGAATATCTATGTCTGAAATATTTATTAATAAACAATTTCCAATCAAGCATCACCCGAATTGGTTGTAACGAAAAATGAGACAGAAGTCTCTCGTTTTATCAAGATCGAAACGCTTGAAAACGAGCACAAATCGATTTCTCGAAAGAAAATCTCATTATACGTCAATATTGGAAACCTCTTACAGCGAATGACCATAAAAATTGGAATAATTTCGAATCAGTATTAATACTTGAGAGACTCATCAATAATTAATTTCCAATCATGTGTCCCGGGTGCCAATTAGTCCTGCCTAAAAAAAGATAAAAAGCTATTACCGTTCCCTTTTTAATAAGATCGAAACGATTGAAATTCAAAGCGAATATCGATCGATTTCTCACCAATGACGAAGAGTAAAGTTCGTCAATATTGGGGACCTCTTACAGCGTGAACCTACATAAAAATTTGAATAATTTCGAATCAGTCGGACGTAGGGACAGAGAGTCGAGGAGAATAATTGAGATGTTACAAAGGTGAAAGGACAACGAGAGAAAGAGCGAGAGAGCGATATGCACATTCATACAGAAAGAGAAAGAAAAAACGGGGACAAGAGAGAGAACGGGAGAGAATGGACGAAGAGAGTGAGCGGAAGGTCGGTTTGTTTTCGCAAAGGCGCAGGCGTCCCATCGACCAGAAGGACCGAGGCAGTGGCGACTGACGTTCTGGACTCCGGAGAGTCCTCGCAGAACGGAGTGAAAAGAGGAAAAATTTGAGAGAGAAAAGAGAGAGCGAGAGAAAAAGGAATGAAAAAAGCGACAAGCTCCCAGAGTCGTTATACACCGCGGAGAACACGATTGCCACTAAAAGCCTTTTCCGACCACACGACTTTTCTCTTCGTCTCTTTCTTGCTCTCTCTCTCTCTCTCTCTCTCTCTTTCTCTTTACGCTTTTTGCCTCCCATCTTTTTTATTTTTATTTCATCGCTTTTGTTGATACTCTTGATAGGAAGGTTCGAAAGGTAAACACTCTCTCTACATATTGAATGTTACTTCTCACTTATTTTACTCTACTTTAAATTGTTTGAACATGAAAATCCCAACTTGAATCACGCAAATGAAATTATGAAATTACGTTGTTTGATGGAAATTCTTTGATTTACATTTTTTTATCTAAACTAAAATTCTTTTCTTAAAGATTTGTTAAATTAAAAAGAAAAAGAAATCTAGAACTTGGGCTCAAGGAATTTATGAAATTTATAAGGAACTATCGGTATTTCGGACACTCGATTCGATATAGAGGGTGGAAAGCCGGATAGGGACGATCCTCTTTTGTATGCTCTCGAAAAACGCCCCTGACTAAACGACCCTTTTTCCTCAGCGATGCCCAAGGCGACGTGTCACGCTCGTCCACTCGAGCCCAATTGTCCCGTTCGTACACGATCCAAAGCCGAAGAAAACATCGTCGTTTTTTCGTTTTTTTTTTCGTCGATCTGCGACCAGACGAGCGTAATCCTTGATAAAACGTATTTTTATTTCTTTACTCACGTATTTATGTTTTTTTTTTCCGCTTATTTTTTGCTTTTCGCCGTGCACCTTCCTCACGTGCTTTAATAAACGAGTTCCGAGGCGTGAAATCGAGCTTCCAAATTAGGAGCTGTCAGGCCATGACTCGGCCACTATTAATATTTCCCCTTTTTCCGGATAAGAATCTATGAGCGCGAAATGAACAACATTCCCGATTTTTACGTTATTCTTTCTCACTCTCGGCCCGCGATTAAAATCTTATCGCCCATTTTTCTCAATCTAAAATTAGATAGAAAAAATAATACGACGAGTGATTAATTTGAATTTGCCAAGCGGAGCGATTATTCGTCCGAGATTTATGATTGAGGATTTAAGAAAAAGCGCTGAATGGACTTTTTTAGTCAAGGAATGATTTCGCTTGCGAATAGCAGAAATTATATCAAATACTGCAAATAAATTTTTTTTTAGAATCGTTGGATGCAAAACGAATATTCGCGATTTTTATTTGATTTCTTGTCACTTTTTTCCTTCATATTAAAATCTTATCGAGATTTTTGATGATCGAAGATTTAAGAAAAACCGCTGAATGGTCTTTTTCGTCGGAGAAATAATTTCGCTGATTGCGAATAGCAAAATTATAATCAAAAATTTCAATCAAGTAAATTTTTTTTATAGGATCTTTGAACTCAAAATGAATATTTGCGATTTTTTTATCTGATTCCGTGTCACTGTCACCTTCGTATTAAAATCTTATCAAGATTTTCTCAACCTAAAATTAGATAGAAAATTATACACAATGATCTAAAATTAGATCCAAATTATACCAAAATAATCGAAAATTACAAACTATACGACGAATGATTATAATTCAAGTTTACCAACCGTCTCAAAAACCTTCCTCCGAGATTTCGAAATCTATCCCGTATCGAAGAGAAGGAGCGGTCGAATAGTCGAACTTTTTTAGACGGAGCAATAACTCCGCTGATTGCGGAACGTAGTAGGCGAGTTGTAGAGCACGTGGCGCGGCGTGTTGATAAAACGAGAGGGGTGGCGGGTCCGGTTGGAAAATCTGCACGAGTGTGAAGTGCAGCTAATACATACTTGAGATGAGAAATCGTCTCGATCTGTATGCACGTGCACATGAACGTGGAGCTATTAAAAGGCATGTACACGATGAAATACACGAGCTCCGAGTTGTATTTATCCTCTGAAGATGGATTGACGGTGAAGGGAGCTGGAGAGGGAAAAAGCGACAGCAAATGTGCATGTAAAAGTGAGAAAAATAGAGAGAGAGAGAGAGCGTGAGAGTGAGTGAGAGAGAGAAAGAGGAAAAAGGAGAATGGGAAATGGAGATGGGAATAGAGAGCAAAAGGCAACGATATAAAAGAGCTTCTTGATTAGTTCGCGGGCGACGAGAAGCTTCTGCCTCGGTCACATTCGTGGGATTATCCTTGGCTCGTGTACATCGCTTTTTTCCCTCTTCTCGCTTTCTGCGTCTCTCTCTCTCCCTCTCTCTCTCTCTTATTCTATATCGTATCTCGATTTTTTTCACATCGTCGAAACGAAACCGCAGAGTTCTCCTGCTCTCGTTCTCTTTTACAGATCAGCCAAGGAGCAGAGGAGACTCACTGGATTTCCCAGCTATTTTAGCACATCCGAGGCTCTCTCACTCTCGGATAATTCATCCCATTATATTATCTACCGATTACACGCTCTGTACGTACCCACTCTATCATTTTACACGATTACTCATCCTGTATTCAGCTTTCTACACTTTTTTCTGGATAATTACGAAATTCGAGCCAAGGAAATTTTATCTCGGTGTTTAAATAGCGTAAAAAGCGTGGCTCATTTTTTATTTTTGCACCAGTTGGAGATTTTTATTTATTTGGGGATACGATTAAAAAATGATGCTGGATAACTGCTGAAATAAAAATGAAAAAATTAATTGATGATTATTCAATCGTTATTCGATATCGTTTTCAACAATTTCAGATAAATTTCTTTTTTTTATTGTACGATGAAATCGATAATGAATTTTATTTTAATCAAAAACTTGGTAAATGGTTTTTAAATTTTAAACAATGAATGTATACCAAATTTCGATGGTATCCGAATCTTGTGTGCGGTATTATACGTATTGATTAACACATCGCTGGAGCCCACCATATTCGAGTACTAAATTTAAAAAAAGATGAACTAAAATAAATTCCAATTAAAAATGCAATCATTTCTACACTGGCATTGGGATTTTGCATATTTGGACCAACTCTTATTTAAAAAAAAAAATTTGATAAAATTCGTTAAAGGACGCGACGCCTGCAATCACGAAATGAAAGGATTGCGAATTTTATCTCTATTTTGAAGTGTCAAAATGTTAAAAAGAAACGCAATAAAAAATGCAATAACATGCGCGAATATTTTTGAGAGAATTTTCCTCAAGTGATACGTTGAAAAATCGTTTTTTTTCTCTCATCATTATTTCGTGTGATTCAACCGTTAAATTATTGACGCCAGAATAATGGACATTAGCATTTGAGATATTGAGGTAGGGCAAAATCGGAGTTTGCCTACTGAATATGTTAATGACTTGACGCTCTGATGTGGCTTATCGACATAAATTTATTTATATACACTTATGTACGTGTACATAATGCACTTTAAGGAAACCCCCGATGCCACGTTGGCTGAAAGCCGGCCCGCGTGTGTGTGTGTGCGCACAGTAGACTCGGCGAATATTCAGAGCTATTCATCACTCTCGAGATCGCGGTCCAAAAGCCTCGTTGTATGCTCTCGGTCTGCTGTGTCATAAAAAGTGAACCACCCTCGTCATTCCCGTCTTCGATCGGACTCTCGGCTTGAGTGGAAAAATGAGGAAAAAAGTGAAGAAAATATAAAGAGAATGAACGTTGGAGACGAGAGGGACGAAGAAAATAACGTCGAACGAGCCAACTTGCTTGTTATGTACATTATCTATTTGGTGTTTGCCCAAAACATTTTTCTCGACTTTGAAAACGAGAGTTTCTATTCACGAGGAAAAAGGAACACTCTCGGTTCGTCTTCGCAGTATTTTTATTTATTTTTTTTTGACAGCACGTAAAACTCGATTTTCACAAATTTTGTTATCTATGCGATTTTTATTTTTTTCGATGTACAAAATTTTTTATTTTATTTTGACATTGCGAGATATATTGTATTTTCAAATAAATGGAAGCGAGAGATAAAATTTTTCATTTCAGAGTGTCAATTATATATTTTTCAAATTGATAAAATATTGAATTTATTTTTAAATATTGAAGCAATTACGATGAAATTGAGTCAAAAGCTCTCTTCGGAACTCGATTAAATTCCTTTCGAATCATCATCAAAAAGTTCCGATGAATTCAATTTGATAAAATCTATCAATTTTTTACCAGCGCACACGTTTTTACAATTAAAATATTCACGTGTCGCTTTATACGAAAGGATTCAAGGTTCGAAAATTGTATCGAGACTTTTCCCTCTTTTTATTCGTCACTCTCCGCCCGTCTCGTTAAGCGAGAGAGAGAGAGAGAGCCCAAACTTTCCATACAGCTCCGAGATAACTTCTCGCCCCCTCGCGAAACTTCGTTAATGTTTCGGTCGGTGAGCACACGCCTCCGTGTATCATAGGAATATATATCGATTCGCATATCGAATGAAATTTTGATTGGTATACAAAATTGGCGTGTGCCTAAGATTATATTCTTGGCCAGAAAACTAAATCCCAAATTGAGCGATAGTGCGCCACGAAAATTTGTAGCCTCGCGATTTTCTCGCCCCTCGAATCTCTGCTCTGCGCAAATAATAATAATAATAATAATAATAATCATAACAAAAGTAAAAAATTGCAAGAATCGATAATTTTTTTTCCGCTGACCCAGTAAATAAAGTATAAAACTCAATACGATAAAATACATACACGTTTCTCGTTTTATTTTTTTTTTTCGAGTAAAAAGAGATATCCTTTGATATAGTGCACATCCGTATGGACTCTTTATTTCCCCGTTGAATCTCTCTCGCGTGTGATGACGAAAAACGGGGTTCCAGAAGAATGAACCAACGCGATGAGGTAAAGAGAGGAAAAAAAAATGTCTGAGGGAGAGCGAGAGAGACGAGAGAACGTGTCTCGGGTAAAGCTCGGTCCGTGTATAGCGCGCGCGTGTCGGCGAATTTTCCGGGGGTGGGGGTAAATATCGAGGGGAAGGGTAGAAACTCGACTGGACGGTATATACGCGTTGTGAGAGCTCGACGGAAAATGTAGGGTGAGGTTTCGAAGGGGGACGGAGTCTCCGCCGCATGCGCGAATACGTTAATGGGAGACGAAGCTCGGAAAAAGAGCTTTTGCCGAGGCTTGTACACACGTCGGAAAAAGGGGGGAGTATATACATACACGAAGGGTGGATATGAAAGAGGAGAAAAAGCTCGGTAAGAAACAAAGGTGTGAGGGAGAGAAGACGAAGAAAACGGAAATAAAAACAAAGGGGGGGGGGGGGGGGGGGGGGGGGGGGGGGGGGGGGGGGGGGGGCGGGGGGGGGGGGGGGGGGGGGGGGGGGGGGGGGGGGGGGGGGGGGGGGGGGGGAGTGGAAAAACCGTGAGCGAGAGAAAACCGTATACACACTCTCTCGTGGAGTTACACGTATGCCAGCGCCACTTGCAGTCGGGCGGCCGCGCGCGCGTACTTTTCCCTGAGAATATTATCGGGAGAGAAAGCTCACGGGGGTGTGAGGGGCGGAGGGGGGGGGAGGGAAAGAAGGAGGAGGAGGGAAGAGGAAGGAAGGGAGCTTTACGGTCAAAGCGGAGTTCAGTCTATCCTCGTACGGAGAGATTGCCGCTTCTCCCGGAGCGCCGTCGCGACAGCGAGCGGAGAACAAAGTTCGCCCGAGCTTTCACCCAAAGACTCGTTGTGCTTTATTTCCTCCCCCTTCCCCCCATTTTTTTTATTTACTCCGTGGGAAAAAAACGCGAGGAGCGACCATATCGGAATCTTCCCCACAATCGCTCCTTCCTTCTTTTTTTTTTTCATCCCTCATTATTCCCCGTTTATTTATCTTCCTAAACTCCGCGCTTTCCCTTTTACTACCCTCCTGCCTCGCGGATGCGTCTGTCTTCGGAGTTCCGCAATCGCTAACCGGCTGTGAACCCACTGCCGCAACTCGCCGGCCCTCGCGCGTGTGCTTCTGTAAGTGCGTGAACGAAAAAAAAGAGAGCAATATATAGTACATAGATATATATACGTACAGAGATACACGGCAAACGCTTTCTATTCAAATTGATCCGGCTTAACAACCCTCTCGCCCGTTTCCACGAAACTCACCCCCCCGAGTACATTTCTCCGTTTTTGTGCTCACGATATCTGTGCTTCGAAGAGACATTTCTTTTTTACTCGCGTATATACTCGCTCGCTGTATCAAAAGCTCACGCGCGTCGTGAGTCCAATTTTTAGTGACTTTTCTACCCTTATTTTCCCGTTTTTTCTCCACGTATTGTTTCGGAATATTGACTTCTGTGCGGTAAAACTCGCAGTTTCGTCAAACGCTGGCATGTGCTGGGATTCGGGAGTGAAATCGTCGAAATTTTGAAGGATTATCGCGGAAGGGGAAAAAAGCTCGAGAGAAAAAACGAAAATCTTCCCTCCAAACTGATCTCGCGCTTTTCGTCGTCTTTTGAGATTCGAGGAATCGTCTGACGCAAATACAATCTGGAATATATTCGAGTTTCTTTTTTTTTTTGGACTCTTCTGCGAAGGAACTGTAATCCGCAGGGAATTGGAGGAAACAGTCAAGGTCGAGGGCTGGACCACAATCGAACGTCGACCTGAATGGGGTTAACGGGGGATGGAAAATCATAGTGTGATGCCAGCGATCCCACCAAGGATTAGCGAGACATGAAACAGTTGTCCAAGGTGCGTCCTCTCTTTGCGCAAATACTCGTTATCTCTCACGTCAGCCTTTCTCATCCTTTTGCAAAGAGCTATTTTAATCTACGTGATTAAATCTCCAGACTCGCAATATTCAGCAAGCATTTTATTTCACTAATTATTACAGATTAATTAAATTTTTTTCTGGCACACACAAAAAAGCTCGAAAAAAGGAATTCATTTTAAAAAAACATATTCTTAATTAATTCGTAGAAAAAAAAAACAAACATTTTTCACGAGACGTTCGTGTCAAGTGAGAATTCCGTCCGATTTAAATGTCACGAGATCCAAATAAAAAAAGTGATAAAAATCCTCCCACCCCCCGCGAGCGTCCCAAAAATTCCTGAAGATCCGGTGGACGAGGGGCGGGAAATATTTGAAATTATTTTGAGCCTCCGTCGACGTTTCTTCCCCGTCATGAAAATCTCGTCGTATATCTCACGCTGCATTGATCCGAGACGTTTTCACCACCGACTGCGATTACACTGGAATGAAGCATGAAAACGAGAAATAAACATAAATCCAAGGAGTCTCGAACAGAAAGAAAAAAACATAAAAACAGCTATACAACATTTTCCCTCTCTCGCTCTCTCTCTCCTTTCTCTTTCGCTACAATTAATCTGTGTTTAACGTTTTCGTGATAAAAGTTTCGCCTGACGAGGAGTTGTCGTGAGAGCTCGTACAAATGCGCGAAATATAGTGGCAGAGGGTTGTGAACGGTCTGTTTTCCGGAGGGATCAGGCCAGCTTGGAGAAAGAGGAGGAGGAGGAAGCGAGGCTTTATATATTGTTGTAACGATGAGAGAAGCGCTCTTGGTTCTACGGCAGCGTGCGTGCCACGCAGACTATCGATTCTCGCGGGACTGTGCCGACCTCCTGCTTTTGCACGACGCCGTTTCTCTCTCTCTGGTCTCATTCTCTCGCTCTCTCTCTCTCACGCTCGCTCCCCTATATATAAAGCACACACGTGACGTCACGCTGCCGCCCGCGGGGATGCCAGCTAGGGTGGGTTTCGATCGACGGCTTCCTCGCCCGTCGACGTCGTTGTAGACGAAACCGAGGAACGATCGAAGTCTTTTATGAAAGAAAGCAGAGAAAGATAGGAAGGAAGAGACGTAGCGTGAAGCGAGAGGGAGAGAAAAAAACGAAGGGAATAAGAGGGAAAACGGTGGAGAACGTTTTTCCTTCGTTTCCGATCGATCTCCCTTATATTTACGCTTTTTTTTCCTTCTGTCATCCTCGCAGACACGCAATCCTCGGGGATGATCTCTCTTTGCTTCGAATACCGGGATTATATGACTGAAATATGCTAAATTTAAATGCCGGAAGGATTTAAGTGGAGCTATCGTTTCGGAGACTTTTAACCATCAATTTGATGGAGGGCTCTCTTTAAAGAGACGAATAAAAAAAAAGGGGGGTCCTCGATGGAATCGTACGATATTATGGTATCAACAGGTTTAATAAAGATTATTCGTACAGCAATTTGCAAGAGCGCCTCGACCGGGAAAATGCCACGCTCCAGAAGAAAATGAGGCTAAAAATGAGGAAAAACAAGGAAACAGGATAATTGCGCGTAGGATTCTTCGATTTGCCGTGTACAAATCCTCTTAAGTTTCAATTACCAGGCCCTCGAGGCATCAGCTGAAAATATCTGTCTTCATACAATTTTTTTTTAAATCCCTGGGCATCTTGGCGGAGCGCTTTTTCCTATATACGTATCTCGTTGCTATTTTTCTGCATCTCCTCGTACTCAATTTACGGTCGAGGATGTTTTTCTTGCAATTTAATCTTTTTTTTCTTATCATTACTTTTTTCTATTTTCCTTGATTATGGAATTTTCTATTGAAAGGCATAAAAAAAGAAAATTGTATCGCGTGCATTGTGGAATAAAAGTCATACGAGAATATTATCACGTGAAAGATAATTCGGGGTGGGTTTGACGTCACGGAGGATGCTGATCGCTGAAGGTAAAAAAGCTCCGAGAGAGCGAGAGAGGAAGAGAACGAGAGAGGAAAAAAGCGACATTTTCGATCTACGGACCTCGAAGTACGGAAACGTTCGCTTTTTTTTCTCCTTTCTCATCCTTTTTTTAATTTTCCTCTCTCTCTCTCTTTCTCTTCTTTTCTCGGCTATAGCGAACTCGCGACCCGATCGAACTTTCAGCCTCGCCACGAGGACGCTTCGGTCCGTTCGATAATACACACGATTTTCTTTAGCCTCCAGCTGCAATATTATATTACATTCTATATAGATTTTCCTAGCGTATAAAAGAGGTGGAAGGGTATATTACGTTATATGTAATAATAAAAAGATAATAAAGGAGCCGGGAAGGGTCCGGGGTCTATTGAATTATTGAAAATGAGGCTCTCACTCTCTCTCCCTCGGAGCTTTCGTCCCTGCAGGTTGTAAATGAAGGGCGAAGCGTGCTAGATCTTTCAAATCTATAAATTTACGCACTACGCGCCGGCCATGTAAGTGTCGATGGAAAAGCACCCGGTCATCGAAACAGGGTTGTTGATTTAGCATACGCGCTACGTCGTCTCTCGCTCTCCATCAACGGACTGGGATGGACACCAGGTGCCTGGAACGATCCTCAGCCTCCTGTCAGATCATTTCATCACTGATTTATGTTC
Organism: Cremastinae sp. B BG-2022a; assembly: GCA_030522605.1. Lineage (NCBI taxonomy): Eukaryota > Metazoa > Arthropoda > Insecta > Hymenoptera > Ichneumonidae > Cremastinae sp. B BG-2022a. The sequence continues at coordinate 60,409 of JAPYYX010000002.1, read as the reverse complement.
CTCGCTCCTCAAATCATTGGATATCCTCTCCCTGGATAACGTGTTTCCAACCCCTACGTCTTTCCACACCCCTACACACTTCTTTTTTTCTCACCCTCGAATAATCCAGCTCCGACTTGACACTCCTTTTAAATCGACTTTACATCCCAGCCTCTCTCGTCGTTCTTTATATTCATCGATTTTTTTCCAGCAGTTTTGGATTTTACAGTTTTTCTCGTGAGCGAGAACATTTTTCTCACTGATCTGACAACTATATTTGGAGCTTTATTTTTCAACGGTAGTCTAATTCTGGATGTTTGTCGGATATACTTTTTTTTATAGGGGTGCTGGTTGGTAGTTTGTTGACGTTTGGTATTTTCGTCTATGATAAATCGTTTTCTGATAGCACTCGTAAAATTTTTTCAAACGTTTTTTTTCCTTTTTTTGAGATTTTTTTTATTCAATATTTTTATTTCAGAATTATTTTTCGGCTGACATAATTCTGTAAGTTTGATTTTTTCATAGCGATTTTATTTGTTATTTTTATTGACGTTTGGTATTTTTGTTTAATGTGTGAATCTCTTTTTGATAACAGATGTTTATTTTTTTTAAAACAAATTTTTAACCATTTTTTCCGGAAATTTTTTAGATTCTGTATTCAACAGTTTTTGTAAGGGTGAACATTTTTCTCATGAATATGACTCTATTTGTAAGAAATTCTTTGCTACTCGTATTTTCATTTCGTATTTTCGCGTCGTGCACACATTCTTTTCTGATAGCATCGTGATGTTATCTTTTTCAAGACCTCATTTTTAAAACTGTTTTTTTTACCTTTCTTTTTCAAGGGTCAGAGTTCCACACTTTTTTATAGATGCGAATATTTCTCACAAATCTGACATTTTATTCTGAAGAAATCTCTATTACACTGGTATTTTCGTTTTATCTCTCTTTAGTCGACAAATTCGTGTTTTATGATATTTTGACGTCTATCTTTTTGAAAAATCCTATTTTTAGTATCATTTTTTAGAGAGGGTAAAAATTCGATATTTTCAAAGTTGGAAATTTTTTTCCTATAACTGAAATGTTATTTATTTGGTAATTATTACTTTAGTAGACAAATTCTTATTTTACGATATTTTGACGTTTATCACTTTGAGAAATCTTATTTTTAATATCATCTTTTAGAGAGGGTCAAAATTCAATATTTTCAAAGATGGAAATTTTTTTTCCTGACACTGACATGTTATTCTCGAGAAATCCATTTCGTTCGCATTTTATCTATTCTTACTAGCAAAATTTTATTTCACGACATGTTGACGTCGATCATACACGAGAAAAACCACACCCAGATTTTTCAATTGTTATTCGAGAATAAATCACAGGGAAATAATATTATACGAATCGATAGCATCGAAGGGGCTTGTTTCGACACTCAGTTCGATAACGTCAGGGCGGTTTATCGAAAAAAAATTTGCAGCTCATTGAGCCTGGAGAGTCTCATATATAATAGTAATCTCGTTAGCCCGAACGCTTCACATCTTCTTTACCGTCCCCGAAGACACGTCGCGACCCTCCAAGGCATTGGAAATTAGGTCGAAATTCACGATCTCCTCTTTTTAACGCCTCCAGTCGATGAAACATTTTCATCGCTCCGGGGGTTAAAAAAAAAGGAAACTCCCGCTTTGAGGAAAAAATTCCTCCTCGATGAATCGAATGCGCTTGATTCGCCGGAGTCTACATTGAGCGAATTCCCTTTTTATTTACTCGTGTACCAACTCCGTTAACGTAAATGTCAAAAATTCAAACATTCACTTTTACGTCTCGTCGAAAAAAAAATATATATTTCCCTTCAATTTTCTCACCCCGTTTCGCGTGATCAAATTGTAAAAAAAATTTAACGAGGGATTTGCTCAGTCGACGAAAAGATAATTACGTTTCTAAGCAAGGGCTTACACTCGCTCCACTTTTCTCTAAGTTTCATGACTTTAGTTCCATTCCTATAAGAGTTTCATACATCAAATATTTGAAATAAGAGAACAGCTTTACTTATTGATTCCTCGCAAGCGTATGCAGTTAAAATAGATTCAGTTGCAGTATTCGCGAAAATAAATTATGCATCATTCATGCTACGGAATAAGAAAAAAATTTTTCTTCGTTGTTGCAACTTTTTCAAATAAAAATTCGCGAAACTGTAGTTGAAGCAAATTCTCAACATTGTAAAATAAACGTGTTTGAATATTCTCAGATTTACTATGCACCGATTCGTTTATACCGTAGAAACATTCTGTCCAATGTCGTATTTTTTATGCAAAAGCAAATTGCAGTTGAACAATTTGTTTACGTATAATAAAATATTATCAAGTTTGAGTAAATTGTACAATGTTTGCTAAAAAAAATAATTTCATTAATGGATATAAATTTTTTAAATCAAAATTCACGAAATTTAAAAATTTGGATCCGTCTCATGTGCAAATATTTTTATGAAAATTCGTGTCACGTAGAAGTAAATAAAATTTTACGTCAATTAGCGTGCGCTAAAAAAAGTCCCGTAGATGAGGGGTAATTAGGGACAGGAAGTGCACGTGACCACCTCGATATCGAAGGTGGCAGCTTTTTGGTAGCAAAAGTGGAACGACCACGAAGTAACGTCATTTATTTGCATATTGTGCATGGCGTATGCATTTCAACATTTTTCTGTTCACCACCGCGCGTATATTTTCATCCCGTTGAAAATGAGAGACGAAACTTTTTTTCAAACTCATCCGTCCTCGCAGTTGGATTAAAAACTGCTTGTGAAACAAATTTTGTTAACACCGCGAGAATGATTGGAAAAACGCATTATCTCGTGCCCGCGTATTTCCGGTCAATTCTCTCGCCTCTTTGACGCCGGATCCTCAAATGCGAGTATTTTTGTTTCATCGAACAAAGTGATATCTGATATTGCGGTTCATCGACAGGTACCCGAGATCGTAGAAAAACGGAAATGCGAGAATCGGTCAAAGGAGTGCTTTCGAGTAAAGAGAGAAGTGAAAAATGAAACGAAAAAAAAAGAAAGAAATAAAATAACATTGGTCACTCGCGTGATAAATAATTTGCTAAACGGGAGCCCCGGGGCTCTCGACAGAGAATTATTTTCTCGTCAGCGGCAGCAAATTTTTTTTTGTTTCCTCTTCATTTTTTTCTCTCTCTCGTTTTTTACCTTTTTTTCAAGTGATTTAACCGGTGCTTCGGCATAATGGCTCGAATACGTGCATTCTCGTTTGCGAGCGAGTTTTTCCCTCGTACCTAAACGAGGGAAAAACGGCTACTCGACTCACCGTTCGTCGGAATCCTCGCAGTTTCGCAGCCGAGAATAAAAATACTCAAGCATGACAAAGCTCCGAATGTTTCACGTGTACAGATACACGTCTGTTTTTTCCCTCGTACCCCGGGCTCTTGTATGCGTTAGGCGCGGCATGTTTACATTATCCGCAGAAACGTGACGCAGCGACCAACGTCGGAGCACACCGACTCGATTCCACTCCAGATTTTTCTACCTTCCGAGTTCTCTCGAAAATTTTCATGCACTCCGGAAGAAGTAACGAATTAATAAAGCGGGAAGCTGAGCTTTTTTATCCGGGGGAGATCGATGAATTTTCGATGATCTTTCAAATTTAAAAACGACGAAGCTAATTCCAACAGGAAACGGATTTTCATTTATCTTGAATTATAAATATCCATGATTTTTGCCAAAAGTGGTTAAAATAGGTTTAAACTATTTTTCACCTGAAATTTCTTTATGGAGGGTAATCGAGTACTCTTGAAAAACGCTAATCATCACGTAGATCTTTGGTTTACTCACACTTTTACGGTGCAGCGTGTGATTTTACGGTACACACGCTCAGTAAGCGCAAAACTTGGGGAACGTTAAATCAGAGTACGGTTAGCATTCATTAACGATTGTTGAACAGAATTTTCGGTATGAGAGAGCATTTATTCTGACTCCGAACTGCACTGACAAATTTAGGAACTATCGTTGGGTATTTTTACTCTTGATCATTTATCATTTTTGGCTGTTGAGAGATTTCAAAACCACAATATAGAAAAATACACGAAAAACGCGATAAAGATTTGAAACACACTTTGGTTCAAATGTTCTTAAATGTTGAATAATTTAGAGCCTTTAAAATTAATTAATTAAAAACTAATTATATCAGATAAATCAATTAAGTTATTCAATTATTATAAATTTAAAAAATGCATATTTAATCAATTTTTATTTAATTAATGACATAATTACTTAATTCTTTTTATATTATCAGTAAATTTCATGAATATTTGAGAGAGTAATAATCTTATGTCACACATAATTATCACACAGGATATTCAATTTCCGCGCGAGATATTTTCGGAGCGATAAACGACTAATTATAACAAGAATACGAAAATTCTAAGTCAATTTCTTTTATGACACATTCGTACGTCGTAAGTCAATAAGCACACAGAGAGAAAAATAGAAATAAAACTTCTATATATGCTCAAGTGCTACTCTTCGACACTGTTGATGAAATCGTTGATATATTTTCCTAGTCTCATTGTTCTCGATAACTCAAATATTTGCTAATATTCCGCATTTACATCATAATGGAAACATAAATGAAGAACTTTTTAGTCTTTTCTTCATTAATTCAGAAGTAATTTCTAATAGTACAAAAATTCATTTGACTTTTTGACACGAGCGCAATAAAAGTTCAATTAGATAAAAAAGTAGATTAATTTATTTATTATCTAATATCGCAATATCCTTTGGAAAAATTATTAATACAATAATGGTGTACACGAAAGATTGATAGAGCAGCTGCACAAAGTGTCGGAGTCGTGTCATGTCCTGACTCAGCACTATGACGAAGTTGAAACAAAACAAACGGCACAGTAGAAATTCCACCGCAATACAAATTTTGAAATTTCAGTATAAATATTTTAACTAAATATTTGAAATACTTTTATATGCCCTTTCCATCTAAAAATTCCATGCAAAAAACTTTATCTTCGAATACTTCATTTTTGAAGGATCGTAAAATTGAGAGCATCGGAATATTTTTTCCGTTTATTGGACGGGCATTGTTGGATGAGAATCGGGGCATCCTCCGTGTCGGTTTTTAGTCAAGCATGCAAAATCTATGTATCGCTGATCTTTTGCTTTCAAGAAGTTCCGTCGACAACTGGCGCACTCCGTTTTGGCATTATTTTCCGATGTCGTGGAGTCTGGAGTCCTAAATTCAGGATTTATCGTACACTCTCCCCTTTGCCACGTGTGTGTTTAGACGAGAGTCAGCCATTTCTTTCGAATCTTCTTCGTTTTTTTTTTTCACATGTCCGCCCTTTTCCAACATTGTTCAGATTCCCCGGAAACTTTTCCTCGAGCTCTCTCTCATTTTTATAAATCTTTAATGTGTCGCAGTCCCTCGCAAGATGACAGCCCCGGCATTTTCCCGACACCGCTGTGGAGTTCAAAGGATGAGAATAAATTCTGAATTCGGGGCTTGAGAGAAATATTGTTATTCTCCCCGTTTTGCGGAGGCGCTGAATTGTAGATTCTCGCGAAAATATTCTCCTCCCGGGACGCGTTTCTTTTTTTCCGGATCGTTGAAAAGCTCATTTCAGATTTTAATCTCTCGTTTTACCCGAGTAACGAAGTTTCCTACCGCCGCGTATATAAAATCGTTAACGAGATCTTTGTTCAACCGGACAAAAATATTTCATTTTGTATATCACGAGCGAGATAATAATCCGGAAAATATGAATTTTCTACGAATCACCGTATAATCTCGTTCTGAATTATCGTATTTTGTTGGTTGCTTTTCCAATAGAGTTAGCTCGCAAATATTTTATTGGGAATAAAGTTTCGAGAAGGCTCGACGAGCTTCCAATGCATATTTTTACTGCAATTTATTTTGTGGTCAATTTTTTTTAACAAAGACATAAAAAAGACGTGAAGTTTATAATTAAAATATTTATATTACGAACTCTGTAGTTACACATTGAATTATTGACTAATGAACAATTAAAAGACAATAAAGTGGAAGTACTCGAGAGTGAAATTAGTAACTAAAAAATACACAATGCAAGGAGTAATGTGTCATATAAAAGTAAAAAGGCGAAATGCAAATACATAATGAAATTGAAGAGGTAATTATGAAAATGCCATGAGCGAAAGCAGTTGGAAAAATGAACAAGAGGAATGTGAAAAAATGTGTAAGAAAAACGGGAAAACGACAAAATGAGCACGAAACGAATGAAAGTTCACAGAAATAAGTAAGCCAAGCACGAGTAATTACGAGAAAAATTTTCGTTTATCAAAAATGTAAAAATTTCTAAAAAAAGTTGCAAATTAAATTTGTTGAACGAAATTTTCATTCTAATCTCAAAAGCAAACTTAAATTCATCACCCTAAAATGAAATTTTTAATAAATTCATTTAAATTTAAATTTTCTCTCAGCAAAATGAAAATAATAAAATAAAAGTAATTGTCTAAAGAAATAAATGAGCAAAGCACAATTACGAAAAAATTTTTCGTAAAAATGTAAAAATTTCAAAAAAAAAACTGCAAATTAAATTTGCTGAAAAAAATTATCCTTATCTCCAGAACAAACTTGAATTCATGGCTCAAAATAAAAATTTCACTAAATTAATTCAAAGTTAAATGTTCTCTCAGCAAAATAGAAATAATAAAATGAAATTGAAAGCGATTTAGGCAGAATAAAAAATGGAACAGGTAGATTTGTAGGTAAGATAGAAATCGGCGAAACAAGCAGTGGCATTCAATTTGTGATGAAATCAGGATAGTACAAGTAAATCTATATTTTTGCAAGCCATCGTACAGACAGAGAGAATATACACGGGAGTGAAGGAGAAAGAGAGAGAGAGTGTTTGATGGCAGGGGTTTGGCGTTGTCGTTACAGTAGCTGACCGTTGCACATAGGAAACGTTCGAGTGCTCGGTTGTTCTAGGAATCATTAATTATTCATGGATCGGGCGCATATATGTGAATAAATGCATAGATATAGCAACGACTTGCATCAGGGTTAGCTTCGAGGAGATTCGCGCGTCCGTCGAACATGACGATCCATTGTGCGGCTCGATCGATAACGAAAACGCAGAGGAGAACGCCCGTGGCGAAGGGTGAACGCGAGAGAGCGAGCAAGCGAGGGAGAAAACGTCTCGATCAATAACCAACGAGGCACTCTTCCCTACCGATGTCATTTTTTTCTCATACCCGGTTGCACTCGACTAAGTCGGAACAAGCCCTGACAAAAGGGGGAAACGCACGTTGAAAAATTATTTCTAAATCCTCACTAAATTTCCATTCACGAGATATAAACGCTCTTCGGGGTATCAACTTTATTGACTGTCGGCAAAGTGATTCTGTCAAATTAAGGACATGAGAGGGGAGGAATTATTTCTTAATACCAAATTTTATGTTTTTTTTGTATTTTTTTTTTGAATTCCTATATATTTATATAATTTTTTTAGCTCAAGTTCAAAATGTATCAAAATTCACTTCATTCGAAGCAAATGAATAATTTTGACGATCTGACTTTCGGATTCTGAGAGCTAAAATTCAACAATTCAGAACTTTACGTCAAGTCTGGGAGTAACAGAACTATTTGTTTAAATTTCTGTATGTTTAATGTGTCAACAGGTTGACAGGAGGCGGAGAGTAACTCCTTCGAGTTGCTGGGACGAGCGGTAGCAGCGTGGGTGGCTTGATGGTTTTCGAGGGGGGCGGGGGGCCGGAGGAGGTGTAAAATTACAAAATAAATTGGAGGGAGATTCAAGAAGCGAGAGGAAGAGGAAAAAGCGTCGGTGAATCGTAACAAAATGAATCTGATAAATATGGACGCTGAGAACCGCGTGGTTCTCAACGTTGGTGGAATACGTCACGAGACGTACAAGGCGACGCTGAAGAAAATACCGGCCACGAGACTGTCAAGGCTTACCGAGGCCCTCGCCAATTACGATCCCATACTCAACGAATACTTTTTCGACCGGCATCCCGGTGTCTTTGCCCAGGTCTTGAATTACTACCGTACCGGAAAGCTTCACTATCCGACTGACGTTTGCGGACCACTTTTCGAGGAGGAACTCGACTTCTGGGGACTCGACTCCAATCAAGTCGAGCCCTGCTGCTGGATGACTTATACTCAGGTTAGTTAGTAGTTAGTTTATCCTGAACATCCTTCTGTATGGATTTTTACAGTCGACTTACAAACATTTTCAAGTTTCCCTCCCATTGCGTCTGCAGCCGACTTACGCCGTAACTGTATCGTATTCGCACATGTTTTCGCATGAGCACGGGAAAATTGCAGAAAACCCTTGCTGATAGGTTCGGTGATGTTTTTCTGAATTTTCCAAAGTTTTCAAACTTCGAAAAACCCAGAAAAAACCAGAAAATCGATGTGACTGAAACGGTCACCCATCCAAGTACCGGCCATGCCTAATGGCAGCTTAACTTGTGAGATCGCCCGAACTCAACCACGACCACGGATCCACGACTATCGGTTGACTTATATCTAAGTATTTCCATCCACTGATTAAATATTTTTATCCACGAGTTTTCCTGATTAACAGTCTTGTTGGATCCTTATCAAGCTTCCTGCATTTTAGTGTATCCTAGGAAAACTTTTATCATAATTTTCTCATAAAACGTAATCCCCCTATAAAAAAAAATCATAAACCGAGTTGCAAGGAATTCTCGTGATAAATCTGCGAGCGGTACCAGTAAAACGGTTTTATGTAATTACTCCTAAATTGGTTCTTTCATTCGTTGCTGATATTTGGAAAAGTTATGCAATTGAGGAGAGAAATGGTAAAGAGCGAGGATGAGGGGAGGAATTTTCACAGGCGTTGTCTAATCGAACGTCAGCTTTATCTCCTGCAATCCCAATTGAATTATCCAACTCCGGGGGTAGCTCTCATCCGGGGAATTAGAGTATAATCCTGGGTCGAAGATGGAGATTTCATTCACAGGATTTACGTCCTTAGTGTAAAGGGATTTTCAGGCTATTTTCACACTCGGGGACTTCTAGCGGCGAACCCTTTTGTTTTTTTTTCTTTTTTTTCCGTAGCCCCTTTTTTTCGGTTCTTACAGTCGTGGATCTTTCCGCCCGTCTTCGTTTATTTCTCTTTTTTCAACCGTTGTCGCCGCCGCGATAAATCGACGAGGCGAAACCCCGGGGCTCGCCGTGAAAAGCGTCGCAAAACGCGGGCTATCCCGGGAATGACTTTTTCTCCGAAAGCTCTTCAAATGTTTGCGAGATGGAGGTTTTTCCCCCTCTCCCTCACGGGCTAGGATTTCTTTCCTCGCGCCTTTGACTCTGAGATCCCGAAACCGTCGATGTGTACACAAAGAAAAAACACGGACGCCCCGGAATCTCCTCTCTTAATTTATCTCACGGTGGCACGAGAGAGGTTTCGCGATATGGGAAGAAAAGCTCAACCGAGGATAAAAGAGTGACTGCGATAATGAAACGAGACTGGAGAAACAAAAAGCGGAAAGGAACGGAGCGTTCTCGTTTTTTATCCTCGAATCTCTTTATCGTAAAAGTTCCGGAGGAAGAGCGAAGCAGGAGCAGGGAGAAATATAGATCGGAGAACAATATACCGATTTTAGCTCCGAAGAAGCTAACCTGCGCCTCGCTTCGCGGTTTCTCGCACACAGAGTCACGAAGCAACGTCGCCGTGCCGACGCTCTTTCGCCGCGCGCGCCCCTCACCGCGCCCGCGACCTCAGCCCTTTGACAAAGACTGTTTGTTCCATTCCGATCGTGTTTGCACGTCGAGGTGCAACCTCATAGGAACGTTGTAAGCCAGAGATAGATACAAAGGTAAACAGACATTGAAGCTCGTGTCAAGGCCAGAGCGTGCGTATAATTTCCTAGCTGGGGTCGTCGTACAATGAGGGAGAGTAGAGGATATGATACGATAACTCTTTATTTACCTTTATCCTGTGGGCGAGTAAGAGCTCAAAAAAGGAATATTTTTTTGCAATTTTTTTGGGATAGAAGAGGCGATAAGAAAATAATTCTTGAAAGGCTTACTGTGGGCATGTATGAAGTGTATTACATCAAGATTTATCAAAAAGTATTGAAGAATAATAGAGATGGAGTCGTTTTTGCAAGATTTGAAAAAAATTGATTTTTTGAAAATTTTAAGAATTTTCAATCTTCAAACTTTCAAAAAGGACCTAAGGATGTACTGGAGATAATTCCAAACGGTGACAAAAATCTGTAAATTGGACTAGTCACTGATAATGGAACTCTAATGATTTCCTGCAAATTTTAACTCAATCCATTAAATCGTTTAAAAGTTATAATAAATTGAGTATTATACGTATTGTAATGCAGATCATCCACTTATGGGTGAAAAATTACATTTTTGTGCACAAGACGTGAAAAACATTTATTTCTTAAGAATCGAGATTGAGTTAATAAATCTCGAATCTTCATGAAAGATCGTAACCGATTTTTTGCGATTGGTCGCAGCATCGGGATACCCAGGAAACGCTGACGGTGCTGGACAGACTGGACCTCGACACCGAGAAGCCCAGCGACGAGGAGCTCGCGAGGAAGTTTGGATTCGAGGAGAATTATTACGGAGGTACACTAACGTGGTGGCAAAAACTGAAGCCGAAAATGTGGTCGCTATTCGATGAGCCATATTCCTCAAATGCTGCCAAGGTCTGTAGCCTGCGATTTTGTTTTCCCGATAGCATATCCTCGCACGGTAGATGATTTCCTACCCTTGAAGAAGACATAGCTCAAGAATACACGTGCGAAAGGTTTTTGTAAATAGGTTTTTACTCCTTCATTTGGTACGGGGGTAGTTTAATTTTAGATGTATTTTTGGTTGGTTTGTGTCTTTCAGATAATCGGTGTGGTTTCGGTGTTCTTTATCTGTGTCTCGATATTGTCGTTCTGCCTGAAGACCCATCCGGACATGAGGGTACCGGTAATAGTGAACAAGACGGTGAAGATGTTGAACAGGACGACGTGGACGCTGGACAAGAGCCACACGAACGCTCACGACGCGTTCTTCTACATAGAGTGCATCTGCAACGCGTGGTTCAGCCTCGAGTTCCTGATACGAATAACGGCGAGCCCGAATCGCTGCGAGTTCATAAAGAGCTCGGTGAACGTGATCGACATGATAGCGACATTGAGTTTTTACATCGATCTGGCCCTCCAGAAGTTCGCATCGCATCTCGAGAATGCGGACATCCTTGAATTCTTCAGTATAATTAGAATAATGAGACTGTTCAAGCTGACGAGACACTCGTCAGGCCTGAAGATCCTGATACAAACGTTCCGTGCCTCGGCGAAAGAGCTGACCCTCCTCGTATTTTTCCTTGTCCTCGGCATCGTCATCTTCGCCAGCTTGGTTTACTATGCGGAGAGGATACAGGATAATCCAAACAATGACTTCAAGAGCATACCACTTGGGCTTTGGTGGGCCCTGGTCACCATGACTACGGTCGGATATGGTGACATGGTACCCAAGACTTATGTGGGAATGTTCGTGGGTGCGCTGTGCGCACTCGCTGGTGTACTAACTATCGCCCTGCCGGTGCCCGTGATCGTCAGCAACTTTGCGATGTATTACAGTCACACGCAGGCGCGAGCCAAGCTGCCCAAGAAGAGGCGTCGAGTGCTTCCGGTTGAGCAGCCCCGGGTCCGTGTGCCCGGGGCACCTCCAGGTCAGCCGGGGGCTGGAGGGACCACGGCTTCGGGGACGGGTATCCATTCCCATCCCCAGAACACCTGTGGTCACCAAGTCGTGGCCCTTCTGCCTCCGGGTGGACCAGCATCCTGCCCTCAAGTCGCCGGATCCCCCGCTACCCAAATGCCCGGAGCCCAGAATAGGCGAATGAACGCCATCAAGACTAATCATCCAAAGGATCCGTTTGCGACGACAAAAACAGGTAATTATTATTCCTTTGCATCGATCACTGTCCCACTTTGCGACATTAATCATCATATCCTCATCCTATCGGAATATGAAATCTGCTTGAAATTAATTACGCAAATTCGTGTCATTTTGAGGTGCCATGTAAATATTTTTTTAATTGAATTACATATTAATTGTTCATACACTGGAATAATCGTTTCAACATTCCAACCAACCTTTAAATAGATTCATTTTATCAAGTTTTAGATGTTTAATCATTTTTTATCATAACTCTGATCAATACATTTAATTTTGATTGTCCACTGAAAAATGTATCCAAGTTCCAACGAACTGGAGCAGAATTTCATTTTATACCTCATTACTGAAACACTAACTTTCAAAACTATCATTTTGAGATTATCGGTGTACAATTTATTTCATAGACTCTTGCACGAATTTACACAACTACCTCAAATATCACCTAATAATCCATAATCGTAAAAATTTAATATCACAGCTTATTACATCGTTCCATAAAATACATATTTTCAATCCTCTCTGATAACTTTTCCCGTTAGAGGACAAATATCGATACTTTTCATTGGCACTTCACACTGAGAACTCAAACACTTTGATCCCTGAATGAATTTCGAGTGCTGAAAGCACTCGAAAGCGATCATCGGCGCTTTCGAAGACAAAAGAGGGCCAAGTACCCGGAGAATCGAATTCCGGCTTGCTCTTGGTCGACCTGGCTAATCCGCAACTATTGATCTCATTACGGAACTTTTTCACGTCCTGCTCCCGTCTCATTTCACTCGTGACAGGAGCATTTAGTTAATTATTACCCATCTGCGTTTTTGGCCCTCTTTGATGCTCAAAGTGTTCGATCACGCGCCCGGTCGTTGATTTCTCACTCCCAAAAGTCCCATCGATCGAGCGTTTCTCTCATTTTCTCTTTTTTTTTATTGCCTCCACCCTCTCGACAGACGAGGATCGGAGAAGCTCTAACTTAAGGACGAGCAACGGGACCAAGACGTCCGGAGCCATTGGCTAGCCACTACGAAAATCATCGAGTTAACGAATGAGATAATTGTTTCCATTCACTGCCGCGAAGACGAGAGTCGGGACCTCCAGTAACACAGACGATGCTTCAAAAAAAATTAAAATAAATGAAAAATAAACAAAAAAATCACCATCCAACTTGTATAGAAGAGACAAGGATTTGAAAGTTCGAGATTCGAGGAAGAAAATGCTCGAAGAAACAAAAGTATGGTGCGCATCTCCGAATTGAGGCTAAAATCCAATGCGAGCCTTCACCTCGATTTCGAAGAGGAGAAAGAAAAAAACCATTCATGAACTTTATATACAGAACTTCATCTAAGCGTGGAATTAAATTATTGCGCGAGTACGATTATGAGACTCGAGAAGAGACGAGAAAACCTCAAAAAATTGAATGTTAGCTGCCTTCTTATTCACCGTTCCAAAAAACAAGAATAATCGATAAAAAACAGAAGAAAAAAGAAATGAAGATTGTGAAAGTTGATTTGTCGCACTTGTAAAACCGACGTAAATGTTTCCCTTTGAAAAGAAAATTCTCAAATCCGAAAATATCATATTTGTAGAGCTACGAAATAAGAGTCCGTCGTGTTCCAGTCGTAAGCGACGAGAGAAGAGGACGAGAGAGATAAAAGAATAAAGGATAGACCGAGGAATCTCGATCGGTTCGATTCCTCGTTTTCGGCTCGTGTTCGTGGCGTAGCAGCGCGATGACACGCCAAAAGACAATAATTCGTGAGCGACGGACACGAAGGAGGAAGCGGGCGATTCGGAATGATCGAGGAGCCTCTGAGGAAGGAAAAAATCGAGGGAAGAAATGAGAAAAATAAAAAACGAGGAAGGAGAGAGGTGATGGAACACGACGACGTGATCGTACGAATTTTATTGTTGCACTTATATCGCGCACCCTAACTCAATGCCGCTGGGACCAATCATCAGCCTCCTTATCATAAGCATTCGTCGGGCGTTAGAGGAGGGAAAGAGAGAGGAAAAGTCGATAAGAGAGTGAGTGAGAGAGAGAGAGAAGAAAGACAAAGCTCGTGAAACCCCTAAATTGTTCTCTTCTTTTTTCCGAGACTTTCACGAACCGAGAACGGGAAATAAAAATAAAAATAATAAATCGGGGAAGATGAAAAACTTGTTAAAGTTCGACTCGCATCGTAAAAAAAAGTTCCAATAATACACACGAAGACACACAGAAATTACGCATTTCGTGAGCTAAATAAAGAAGATAAAAATATAAAAAAATACGAGAGAACACGCGGAATGATTGCGATTGTTCGAAAAATTGTTTATCGTTGTTTCTTCAATCGACATATCATTCGATGCTCACAAAACTTTATTGCCAATCGCTCATAACATATCTGGGGAAGAGGAAAAACCAAATAATAGTAAATGAATAAATAAATAAATAAATAATTAAATAAATAAATGAGTAAATAAATAATGTTTATCAGGATAACGAGGGATAATGAGTGAGGTTTTCCTAGGCACTTCCTCGCCGAAATACCGTTTCTTCTATACTTTGAGGGAAAAAAATAGTAAAATTCTCGTTACCGAATGTTCCAGAGACAGAGAGAAAAAAAAAGATAAAGGAAATATTTTTTTCTTAAGAAAAAGTGAGAAAAGGAGATTAAATCGACGTTTCTCGGATGGTTTTTGATGAAAGTCGGGCCAGCAACGACGGGAGAGATAAATACGAACAAAAAAACACGTAGAGATCGATTCTACGCGCGAAAAAGGGAGATAATTAAGTATTTAGAAAAAAAAGAAAATAAGTATGTAAAAAAAAAATTTAATGAAAAAGCGAAAATGCAAGGAGAAAAAGAGTGAACAAAGCGAGGAGGATCGGAGCGCGCTGAGCGCGCGTTACACAAGGGGAACAAAGAACCAAAAAACAAAAAAAAAATAAGAAAAAAATAACAAGGGGAAAAAAGCACCTCCTCGAGCTTCAGTTTAGCATTTAAGTCTTAAGGTTTTAGGAAATTTTATTAAAATTAAAGAACGGAAGAAAAACCGAGGCTAAAAAAACGAAGAAGGGATTTAATGGACGACGGGGGGAAAAAGGGATTAAGGAACGGATAACGAGGGAAAATTTGAAGAATGCGAGACGCAGTCTTTATCAGTTTGATTTTTTATCAATTGTTAGTAAAAGCGACGGAGCTTACAGGGGAACAATGAAAGGAAAAGCATATCCGCGGCGGTTACTAAGAAAATAAAAACGAGAAGAAATACGAAAAAAATATATATACGGGCACGCACGCACACAGACATTAATAAAGGGTTTAAGGGAGCGACGAGTAACAAAAGTGAGACGTATCCGATAAACAAAAATTTACGAAACGAACAAAAATGCAGGAATATCGATAATTACCGAGGAGTGAGACAAAATGATATTAAAAAAATACACGTGAAATGAAAAAATGAGGGTGAAATAATTTTCAAGTCATTCGCGCACGAAAAAAAAATTTTGCGTTCACTTTTATTGTGACGTTGCATTATCGAAAGATTGTACACAGAACACACTCAATTCACAAAATAATAACGATATTTAATGATAAATAAATCATAATAATAACGGTAAAAGATAATAATGATAATTACGCTAATAATAAAATAGATATCGTAATAATCTAACGATAACGAAAACTTCGAGAGCAACAATAAATAAATGAAAAAAATAAACAAAAATGAATAAACAAGGATGACAGGATGTGACGATGCTTGATCGGGGGAGCACGCACGGAAACAAAACGTAAAAGGAGAGAAGAGGAGCAAAAATCGGCCGGAACATGAAAGATTGATTGACCGAGCAACGAGCGAAGGAATAAAACGAGTGACCAAAAGAGAGCGAAAAAAAGAAAATTATCGCTCGGTGGACGCGGACACGAATCCCCTCCCGACCCTTCTTCCTCACACAGAAATCGAAAAATTATCGACTCCGAACATTGAACAAATTAAAAAAGAAAAAATGATGAACGAAACACGACATTTTCCTGCAATCGACACGAGGACACGAAAAAATAAAAACGAACGGTCGCACACACGCAGAAGTTTTTGTTCAAAACTTCTTTTATCTCGTAATTGCGAATATTTTATTATCGAGAAACGAATTTTTATTGTTGATTGATTAATTAATTAATGAATTAATTATCATTCGAGGCTTATGTAATATTATGATTAATTGAAATCGAGTAATTGCATCGCGGAGACCGGAGCGAGTGGATCGAGTGCGTCGTGACAAATTTTATTAAAACAAAAGAGAATTAATAGTATTCACGATTAAATAACGTTATAAATTATATTAACGATAATATTAAGATATTGAAAATAATGAATTACAATACTAATTAATAACGACGATGATGATAACAATAACCGTAACGAACCACGATTCGATTTGATTCATAAATATTGCGACTCTCAAGAAAGGTCCGATCGGCCGAAAATTGATAAAAGTGGACTCGTAAAAATAATAGAAAGCCTAAATTCTCAAACCTTTCATTTTCTCTCCTTTGTAAAGTCGATTGTTTAGTGCCTAGCCTGTTGTAAATTTGTCATTCGTTTACGTTTTTTTAATCGAGAGTAAAGTTTACGAAAAAAAATAAGAAAAAAATAATAACAAAATAAGCACAAACTAAAGACGAGATTCCATTGAGAGTCTTTTTTTAATTTATTTTTTAACGAAATGAAATATAAAGTGTTCGAGGTTTCTCCGTTTCTTTGAAATTGCGAAACCACGTTTCTTTTTCCAAAAAAGAAAGGAAAAATAAATAAATGACGTTCATTGAAAAATTCCGAGGAAAAAAAAATAAAAAAAACCGCTAGAACTGTGATTAGAAGCGGAGCTGGTAGGGGAAGTATTTTCAGTTTTCCGGCGGTTTCGGGGCTCAAAATGGTTGTTTTTTCGACTCAAAGCATGGGTGACGGAAAAAGCGAACGGGACAAATCCCTCTTAGTTCATATGTATATATTTATACATACATTAAAATATATATTATAAATATATAAATAACACGAACACATAGACACATAAATAATTATTCTTATTAATTATCGTCTCGGTACGAGAATTGCTGATGGTTTTCACAAATAAATTATAAATAACGATTAAGCGGACAAAGAGATATTACGATATTGTACGAATAAATACGAATCACACGAATGAACGTACAGGAACACACGAGTTCGACAGACACGCATGAAACACGCCCAAAAACGACAAAAGATTTAAGAAAGAGATTGAAAATGGATAAATAAATAAAAGAATAAATAAATAAAGAAAATATGAAAGAATGAGAGTGGGGGAAAAAATGGCGATGGCGAATTATATTATTTATTGCGACGCGTAATCGCGCGTTGCGTTTACGATGAGCTAGCTGGTTTGTAAATAAACTATTTGACTCTTTGAAAAAAAAGTCTCAAGTCTTTTTTTTACCGTAATTCACCTGCGCCCGATCTTTTTTTTGCTTTTTTTGACTAGAGTTTCGTTTCTTTTTTTTTCTTGAGATTTTTCTCAAGCCACGCACGCCAATTGCTCGTAAGTTAGGCACATTCCAGCTTTTTCCTCCGCCGAGACGTTCTCGCTCTCGTCACCGGGGCCGAATGCGATTCTTATGTGAAACGGAGTCGCCGAGGTCTCGACGCGACAATTTCCGTCCGCGTCGATCTCGCTGGGACTGCACAACGAATTTCCACAGTGCTCCAGGTCGCACACACCGGCTCCGTCATTTCCGGGCTTGGAAAGAAGAATTTTTTTATCAATTTTTTTAAAGTCATTGTTTACTGAGATGAATAATTTTTTCGTCAATTTTGTTTTAATGTGCTCTTGAGGATGTACTGGAGATAACTCGAAATTATGATGAAACATTGTCTGAAATGTTTACTTTGTAATTGTTTAAACAATAAATAATATGAAAATTGTTGATGAAACATTACAAAACTGTTGAGCAGCATTCTAAATACCACAATAAAAAATTGCAACTTTCTAACAGACAAATAAAGACTAAATTTTAATAATTCAGTATGGAAAAGTAACTTTTATCATTGCAATTCCAGTTCATCCTTAATTTCGAAGAAAAGAGTTCTTTAGATTAATTTTCCTTTTATCGTGTCGAATGACGTAGATAATTTTTTGTCGTCATAAATTTTCATCTTACCGTGATAAATTCCTCAAAATCGCAAGGTATGAGGACTCGATCGACGCAGCGTGTCCTCGTCGGTAAATTGGTAGTGACGATTGTATCATCGGTGCCGGATCCCTCGATCATGGTCTGATCGTTGTTCGGTGGACCGGCGAGGTCGCTGGCGGCATCGATGCTCGAATTCCCGCCCGTGAGCCTCGACAGGCCGATTCTGAACGAATCCTTCGTGCACGGACTGTAAGAAATGCTGCACATTCCCCTCTCCTGCCTCACGCAGAGAAGATAATCCTGATTCGCGAGATATCTTCCGTTAGGAAGATAATTCAGCGTCTTGAGCGTGCCACGAGGCGCATCGAAGTATTGTAAACAACCGGCAGGTGCTCGCTGCTCGAACGCCAACTGGACGATCCTCATTTCCCACATACGAGCCTGCATCTCGTTTGGCAAACGAAACTCGAACACGCTGCCGTCCTCGTCGACGTCCATGTAAACTGACAGTTCATTTCCTCGTTTTTATTTGAAATCGGACGTAATTTATACTCAGCACGAAAATTGGAATCTCATCAAGAGGAAAATGATCATCGAGGAGGTGAAATGAAATTTTATATTCACAGGAAAAAGAGGAAATCGAAGGTACGGAAATATATTGCTGATAAATTAACTTTTTTATTATGTAAAGATAGACTAAAAATAAACTCACTGTGCTGACCGCTGTTCCAACCACAAATTTGAATGCTCCTTCCTCCACTTCTGACTTCCATGAGATCTTGCTCGCATAAACCGTTTTTTCGATTTGGTTGTCCCTTGAAAAATTGATGTATTAGAAACTGTCAATTATTTTCAATCTTTGAATTTAATTTCTTTTTTTCAATTTTTTAATGATCAAAATAATGATTCGTCTTGATTGAGAATAATTAAAGATAATTCGTGTTTCTCTCTTACGATATTGAAGTGCACGAAGTCGATTCTCAATTGGCTGACGTGGGCCTCGATTCTCTTGACGACGATTGAACAATTCATCGGTTGATCAACGAGATTTGGAAATCCTGGACTTACGACGTAAGTAAGATTGTTCTGGACTTCACCGCCGCAGCTGGTCGTGACTTGAGGATAAATAATGAAATTTGAACTTCAGAGGTCGAGGCTGAGGGAAATGGAGAGAGAAAGCGACAGAATGAGACGAGAGAATTGAATTTGCGGTCTCTCTCTCTCTCTCCGTTGCGTAAGTTCATTTTCGCTTGAGATCTCAATACCGCATTACGACCGGTACAGAGAGGAAGAAAGAGAGAGAGACGAGAGAGACGAGAGAGAGAAAAGATAGAGAAAGAAAGAAAAAACAGACTGTATACACTATTCAGCTATCGCTGAAGCGAACTCGAGCCAGGAATATTTGCACGTTGGAAACAAAAAAAGTGGAAAAAAAGGAAAGAAAACCTCCGTTGGATGTTTGAAAAATTCAGAGGTTTCTCAAACCCTCAACTTCGGAAACTCTCGAGCGAAGGAGAGAAAGAGAAAAGAGAGGAGAGTCAATTCACTGTGAGATTTAAAGCTGAACGACTTGAAGCCACATTTTTTACCTTCACGTATATAAAAGGGTCTCGAAATTAAAATGAAATAATTTATAAGAATAAATCATCTGCCTTCGTCTCTGCGAGGAAAAATTGAGATTAAAAATTTGGGTCTACCTTTTTTTTTCTCGTTACACTTTTTTAAACGATTTTTCTTCCACGTCAATTTTTTTTTACCTTTACATTTTTTATTTCTGAACTTTCTTGTTTGAGTTCTTTCGCATCGATTTTCGGTTCAGCCGATTTCGAATATAATTTTTGGGGCTCTGTCGTTACTGTTTTTTTTTTATTTTCATTCCACTTTTTTTTACTTTGACATTTTTTTCTGGATTTTTTTTGTTTCATCCCTTTTTTTCGCATCGATTTTTGGCTCGGCTGAATTTGAATAAAAGTATTTCTTAAAACGGTATTATTTCTTTGAAAGACAAGACACTCAGCTGGCTCGAATATGTAGGACACGAGGTGGACGAAACCTCAAAGCAATCAAGTAACTGTATACGGTAAGTCAACCCAACGTTTTTTTTTATATCTATACTTTCACGAAACTTGTCTCACGCACAAAAATATTTCTATAAAATGCAAATATTGATACGACGAAAATAAAAAAATTTTCAAATTTTTTTATCTCTCAAAATTTCAAGCGAACTGTTTTCCGATACTTTTTTAATAAGTTTTAGTAAATATTTGTTTACTAAAAATTGACTCTCTTCTCATCTCGGTGAGAGCTTCTCTCGTTTAAATTCCAGAAGAGATTTCGGGATGAGAAAAATGTTTGCAATGAAACAAATAAATAATTCAAACTTACAGATGCAACATACGCCGAATCCAAGTGCACAAGGACCGTGGGATTGGCCCTGTTGAATTCGACACTCGTACGTGTTCATGCATATTCCTCGTCGACGTTTGTCCTCGCTGAGGCACTCTTCCTCGACCGGGACGGGGAAGAAATTCAACACTGCGAATACAAATGCAAGTACACCATTATTTGACTCTCATTCACTTATAACACAATTTTCATATTAAATTAATGAAAATATCAAATATATTAACGTTTATATTGGATTTTCATCTTATTTTCATTTATGTGGATTTTAATCAAATTTCAACGAGGGCTGTCTCGTAATTTTTATCCATTTCACCTTTCATTAAAATTGAGTAAATTTTAAATTCAATTTCTTGAAATGCATTTTGTGTCTGAACCGAGAATAAATCCAAACAATTTAATAAATAAAATTTTTGGTAAGATTTTCGTACTGACTTAATAATAAACAATACATCATGGTTTGTATTTAATTTTAATTTATACTCCATTCTAATCAAATTTTAACAAAATTCATTGCAATTTCGTAATTTTTATTCATTTTGCTTTTTTTGGAGTAAAATCAGGATTCAAACTCGTAAAATCTTTTTTCTGACCGAATTTAATTCTCATTTAAATTTCTGCTCCCTTTTAATCAAATTTTACCATAATTAATTGCTACTCCGTAATTTTTACTCATTCCGTGTTTTTTGGAGCAAAATTAACATCTCGACTCTTAAAATCTTTTTTGTGGGCGATTATTTTCAATTTCCATGATTGGAAGTGAAAAATGTTTTTGCGGGAGAATAAAGTTTTGGCATGAGTTTCTCCCGATATAAATCGTGGCCGGTTTGTACCTCTGAATATTCCATGATGAAAAAATCCCCAAAGAGCTTGTCTGATAAAAGAAACATTTTTGTTAAACACTGTGGAGCGGTTGAAATCGATACCGAGTATTTCTCCTCTTTCATATCGCGATAAATCTTTCTCTCTTTGCTAATTATTTATGAAATTTTCCCTTCAATCAGGTTACCTTCAAGACTTATTTCAGAGTCGTACGTCTAATAACCTTTATGGAGGTGAAATTAAATTTTCACGTTATTTGAAAAGCTCGTATATAGTCCAGGTTGACCCACGTGGCTCCGCATAACGAGAAAGAGAGAGAAAACGCATAACTTCACGAATGTATACTTTCAGAGCCAAATAAATAATTGAGAAAGATTCATCTCGAGGATTCTCGATCCTGATGGTGAATGTGACATTATACAGAGACTTTGAATAATTGAGGAACAATTTAATTAGGATGTAAACTTTTAGTATGATTTGTTTATTTATAAATTTTTGGTAAATTTCATTTATTTTTTTTTTATTTTTTGGATTTTCTTCACTCACCTCTGGCTTCTCCGGCACTCACGTTGTTATCTTTTCTGAAGATATTCTCGAATCGGTTTTTCACGTACGAAATGGGCCAGAGAGACGACGGCCAGGTCGATACGATCACGAAATTGCCGAGCGCGAGGAGGAAAATTTGAAAAAAAAATCGACACATTCTGATTTATTTTCTCGAGGATTAATTTCTTTTTTTGGAGGATTTTCAGCGATTTTTTGTCCCTGACTGGACTTTGAGCCTGTTCACCAGCGTCTCAAGGTCTCGACTTGGAGAGATTTCTCGGAGCCACGAGGAGAGCCAAGAAGAAGCGGATGACCCGAGTCTTCAAAGTCCCCCTTCCACTTTACTTTCCTCGGCTATAACTTGCCTCGTTTTCCGTCTTCGCACACGCCTGTATGTGTGCATTAAATCCACGAGGTTCGCTATAGACGCGATTTAAAACCACGTCCGGACTTTTGCTCCTCTTTTTATGTTTTCTTCTTCTTCTTTTTTTCTTCCTTATTGAGGAACGATGGATCATCGACTTGTTGCTCCACCAAAGATTTTGTCAGCTGGTCCAAATCGATTGTCGTCGATGGACTCGATCGCTCATTCTCTTTGTGCCATAAAAGCTTTACAGGGTTCCTCTCTCTTGTGCAACAGGTTCGATCGTAACTTCCTACTCGTCTTCTTCTTTTTCGCATTGCAAAACTCGCGCCAATTTTTAAATTCCGAAGTCTTCATTATTTCGCATTTGTTCTCATTCTTTTCGATATTGTGCAATTTTTCGTGAATTTTTTTTCTTGTCGATAAAATGACAATGCATCTTTGGAAAATTAATTGAAATTGTTATTATTCATTATTTTTATTATTTTACTAATTTTTATGAATTTTCTTATCGACAAATTGTGAATGTGCCTTTAGAAAATTGTTTGCAATTTTTTATGAATATTTCTCTCATCGATAAATTGTCATTTTTCAAAAATTAATTAAATATATTGCAAATTTTTCTTGTCTATAAATCCTCAATGCGTCTTTGGAAAATTAATTAAAAATTGGCATCCGCTATTTTGATTATTTTACGAATTTTTATCAATTTTTTTTTCATCAATGAAGTCCGAATACGTCTTCAGAATATTATTCTCATTATTTTTCAATTTTTCTATGAATATTTCTCTCATCGATAAATTGGCAATACATCTTTCAAAAATTAATTAACGATGGAAACGATTCGTGTCTTTTATCAGCCCTCGAGCAATACTGTGAGAAAAACTAAGCTCCTTTGCGACCTTTCATTAAATAAGATCAATGAGTATCATTGACTAGAAGTTTTTGAGTCGGATGCTATTTATAGCGAGTAGGAACGCATCATGAAAAGGAGATAATTCGGTGAGATAAGAGCTTGCAGAAAAGTACGAGGTAGCGGAGTAGAGAGATGAGAGACAGAGAAAAAGAGAGAGAGACTGAAATTCTTTTTTATTCGTGATTAAAATAAAATGGGATGGAAGAGCCCGGAGGATCCTTCGATGGAATGACGTCCATCGTGCTTCGATCCACGAGGACGTGTTATTAAAGGAAATTATGCAAAAAAGCTTTTGAGTCTCGGAAAGAGAGTCTCTTGTTTTTTCTTATTATCTTTCAGAACTAACATCAGCTTTCTCTCTCGCAGCAAAGGCGAAGAATTTTCATTATCTCTCGAGAGAATCTCTCCGAGCCATCGTTCTCGAGTTAATCGTTGAAAATTCATTTTAATTCAACGTTACGAATAAAAGCAGCATTGTGTATAAGGAATTTGAAAATTCGACGCATGATTTGATCCAAGATTTTAACGAGAATATAAATAAGTGTAAACATTAGAATGCTAATTCTTTTTAGTTTCTAAAAATTTATTAAAAATTATTTAAATTTTTTTCGCACGCATTTTTATTATCTAAAAATTTATAAATAAATTATTTCAGTCCATTTATAATTTTTCATTTCTTTTTCATTATAATATATCATATAGATATCAATATATGTTCACCATAATACTTTTAAATTTGATACTTGTATTTTAAAATATTTTGTTTACATTTTTCGAAAATCTCTATGTCTTTGAATTATTGCTTTTGACATTTAATTTCATTTTATTGATAATTCTCCTTGAGATTATTAATGATTGCAATACTTTATCGAAGTGCGCATAATATTCAGTTTCACAAACGTCAGTTTACAAATTTGGGGAATTGGCCGATTGTGTTTTGGCATGCAAATTAGCCCTGTCCGCGGAATAGTTTTGGTAAGTCAGGTTGATGGAAAATTCAATAGCGATGAGGGCGATACAGTGAAAATTTTCGATGCGGTGTACCGGCTCGTTCCTTCTCTCCCTGGACCGCGGGAGAGCAGCCGGCGATAATGAGAAAGAGAGGAAAAGAGATGGAGGTTGCTACGTTCTCATTACGTGTCGTGTCGGTATGCGGTCGTCGTCGTCGCAGGCGCGAGCTCGTTCCACTATATCGCACGATAGCCCGAGTCACTGCTACCTCGTCGTTTCTCTGTACCGTCCCACCATATTTCGGTACAGTCTAACTCGTCACAAATCCCCCACGAATTCCCAAAAACAAAATAACAAAAATCTTAATTTTCGCATCCCTGAAAATAAAAATTCAAAAAATTCTTTTCTCAATAAGACAAAAATTTTAAAATCATTTATTCTCGTAAAAAATGGTTAAAAAATTCTCAAAACCAAAATTAGGATCATTCTCAAAGTATCTAAAAATCCTCAAACTTTTAATATTTAATAAAATGAAATATTTTTTGTAATTTCACTTTCTGAGCTCATTCTACAGTTTCATTATCCTCGTGTGAATATTTTTCACCCCAGTCCTAAATCCTCAATTTATTTACTTTTCGGGAGAGATTATGAAAATGAATTCGAAGAATTGATTTTTAATGCCGTGGGTATAAAAATTGCGAAAAAATGAGGAACATGAGAAAATCGACGGAATTCGAGAGTACGGAATGGAATTCTGACGTGTTCAACTGTAACATGCGCGCACACACAGTTGCGAGAGGGCAACACACACGGACGTGGTTTTAAAGGATGGAGGAGCCAGTTCCTTCGGTGTAGTACCGGCAGCGAGAGAGAACGAGAGAGAGAGAAAAAGCGAAAGAGAGAGCGAGAGAGGAGCAAAGAAGGGGAAACTCGAAGAACCGGTGCCAGGACGAGGGGTAACGGGGCCCCGGTGAGGCAAGACGACTGGAACTAGTTCAGTGAACAAAACGACAACTTATACACGGGGCCCCTTGCGATATTCTTCCACGCGCGTTCGCAAGAGAAGGAAGAGAAAGAGAGAGAGAGAAAAAAATGAAAAAAAAAAATACAGAAAAAAATAAAAAGAACTCGAAACGGCGGGCGTGCGAGAATTCATGGAGGGCAACCGGAGCAACGTCGTCTCTAGTAGTCGAGTCTGAAAGAAGAGAACACTTTTCTTCGGCATGCAAACGCAAATCGAGAGAGAGAGAAGAAAATTTCGATTTCCGGATGAAAATGGGATGTGGAAATGGAAAATGAAAAAAAATGCGAAAAAAATCGAATCTACGTTTTCTCGCGTCAACTCTTTCGTCTCCCGATCGCGCGAGAGAGGAGGGAGAGAAGGAAAGGAAGAGCCAGTCGCGAAACAAGCCCCGAAAACAGGATTTCTTTCCTTCTTGCGGGAACAGGTGCGGCTCGCGTCTTTTTTTACGGTAGTTTATATATTTACGAGGACTACCGATCAAAAAAGGGGAATAAAAGGATGGAAAGACGGAGAAAAGTACAAAAAAAAGAGGAATGAGAAATCAAATTCCTAGTTCTTCCAGAGTACATCCATTTTTTCTGTTCAAAATTTCATGCTGAAAGGGTCAAAGGATCGATTTGGGATTTGTGATAAAAGTTCCATTCGCAAGGTCCGTGGGAGGTCAAAAATCGAATTTTCATTTCTTTCTATTTTCTTCTTTCTGATGAAAGGGGAGAGAAAGAATAGCGTAGAAAAAAGGGAAGATAAGAAATCAGATTGCGAGTCTTTCTAAAGTAGATTCATTTTTCCGATCGCCATCAAAATTTTAAATCGAAAGACCAAAAGATCGATGGTGTGATAAAAATTCGATCTGGACGGTTCGCGTTAGAAAGTCAAAATCGAATTTTTGATTAATTCAGTACCTAAAACACGATCCTAAAATTAGATAAAAATTAGAGTATAAAAAATTGATCATCAATAATTTAAATTAGCAATACTCAATTCATGAAAAATAGTTCGTCGTCAAGACTAGCAGAAATAAATTAAAACAAACGCATGTCAAAATATTTCAACACGATAATGAATTTAGATAAAAATTAGAATCTAAAAAATTGATCATCGATAATTTAAATTAGCAATAATCAATTTTTAAAAAACGTTCGTCGTCAAGACTACAGAAATAAAAGAAAACATTTAGCTCCTGTCCAAACTTCAGGCAATAAAAAAATCTGTCATTAAACAAAATAAAGTTTAAACTCGTCTCTCGACAAAAATCTAAAGAAAATCGCAATTTTTCTTGTCCTCAATGCGGATAATCTTCGTACTGGTTTAATCGGTAGCTCGATACCGAAGAGTCATTATACTTGGAATACGCTGGTGTACACCTGCCCACGGAATATATTATAGAAGCTTCGTAAGCATTCTACCCTCTGCCTCTTTTTTACTCAAACGAGACGATCGCTACCTGGTCGAGCTCCGAAAAGTGCCCGGGCCCCGAAAAATAACAAAGGAGGAAAAAGAAAACAGAGTTCGAGGGGCTCGTGAAAAGAGAATTTTTCTGATAGCACAGGTGTCATGGCTCTCCCGTTCAATATAAATAGAAGAACCTTGCGTTAATGCACACACTCTGATGTCCGTACAGGTGTCGAGACACCTCCCCGTCGGTTTATTCTTCTTCGATTCCCTCTTCGAATCCAAACTCCAAAAACTCGTTAGGTTCGAAATTTCTCTCGTGAAAATTCAAGAGCACGAAGAACAATTTTAAATATAGAAAAAATTAATTAACGAACGTTCGTTAATTCGAATAAACTCACTGAATAAATAATGAATAAATTAAAAGAAATCAGTGGAGCCAAATATCGTAAAAAAATTATTTTTCTTTGTCATTTTGGCTATTAAGGATCGGATTTTTAGATAAGAGGAATCTTAATAAAGGGCCCAGGGAAAAGTGGTTGAAAATTTGGTGAAAATTTGGCGACGTTGAGAATTCCTCTATTAAGATCGGGGCTGGATTACGTCTTTTCAATTCTCGGGATACACAGCGAGGGCGCTTTTGTGCGAGAGAATAAGGCATGAGAAAGCGAGCGATCTCGCGTGTGTTCGCTTCTTGAAGAATCCTTCTCTCTCTTTCCATCTGTATATCTGTCCGTATGTACGTCTCTCTCTCTCCTCCTCTTTCTCGTTCTCCCTGTTCGGAGTATGTGCCTCGGGCCGGCCGACCGCACCCCGCATTCGACGTGTCCTGGGCTGTATTATACCTCGTGCTCGCTCGGACTCCATCTTTCCTCATCTTATTCCTTTTATCCTCCGTTCTCGGCGATTCTCTCTGAGGATGCCGACCGAATATCTCTCTCCTGGTTCCAACTTTCAATTTTTTTCCCAGTCTAAGCGGTCCAAAAAATTTCTACGCGAGAAGAAAGAGCTCGAACGGTTAACACGAATTAAAGAATAAATTACACAATTCTATTTATAATAAATATAAACAATTGTAATATAGAACATAAATACTGTACAGAGAACATTTTACAATTTCGAAAAATATGAATCGTAGGGGTAGAATTTCATTTTCTAAAACTCGATTAATGAATGAATTTCGTTTACGATAATCGCGAAACCTCAGAGGCGTCCCTGGGGAGGATAAATCTTTGGCCGAGGCAGCGAGGCTACCAGAAAGCGGTCGAGGAGGGAAAAGGACATTTTCGAGATGCGGTTTGAACAGGCGCCATATTCAAATATACGGCCCTGTCTCAGAGGCGGTCGGGACTATCCCGAGCGGCGTATTCAACGTTCATAAACACACGCAGAGAGTTTCAAAGCGTATGGAGAAGGAGAATGAGCATGAGAGAGAGAGAAGAAAAGAAAAAGACAGACAGATACGAAATGAGCGAGACAGAGAGAGAGAGAAAAATCTCCGCGTTCAACCTGCGTTCTCCAGCAGAATTTCCCCTTCCTCTCTCGAACGGCTATCTCACCAGCCGAGATATACCTGGGGGAATCCGTCTCTTCTTTCCCCGTACACCTCAACGTAAACCGTCGTACCGCCACTTTCATTCTCCGTCACTGTTTCTCCCGCACACATCCACGGATCATCAAACGCTTCATCTCTCCTTGTCCGTATTCCAGGTTCAATATTCTCTCGAGTGTAACGTCTTTTATCTTTCTCTTCTCGATGAGTCTGTCTTTTTCTCACTGTTTACCTGTATTCGTCTCTCTCTCTCTCTTTCTATTTCTCTGTATTTTTCAAACTATCATTACCTGGTCTTTTCCTCATAGTGCGCGCTCTCCCTCTCTCTCTCTCTCTCGAGTTTTCTCGTGGTGTGTCTTCTTTTTTTCTTTTTCTTCGCTCTCTATCGTTTTTTCTTCCTCGGATCCAACACGTCGATTCTCCTTACACAAAAGTTTTACTACACGCGTACTCGTTTCTCCACGAGCTCTCGCCGTCCAACCTGTCTCGAAGATTTGATTTCCACCAGGAATAGACACGGCCAGACGGTCGACCCGTTTTTTTCAGTTTTCGTCTCTATTTTTTTGATGATATTACATTTTTTATGGAATTTTTTTCCGCCTCGGGACTTTGATGCGAATTACTTTTTGTAGAGCGTCAGAATGATTTTAATGTTAATAATTGATCGTGAAAATCCAAAATTTTTTCTTATTTTTACAAATTATACTATACAAAACTTATTTTGTGTAAAAATTTATATCAAATTCCGTATCTTCGGGACCTGCTGTCATCCATCAATAAAACAATGTTCTTTAATCGTCTTGTTATATTGCAGTCTGGAGATTTCTAGACATACCGAATGCAGGCCCCCCCCTCTCGGTCCGGCTCGAGGTTGCCCCACCATCGCATTCCCTCGCATAGGTTTCCGTTCTCGAGACCTTGGTACGCGTTATCGTGGGGGAAAGACGGAGAAGAGCCGAGAGGAAAAACAAGGATGAAGACCGAGAGAGAGAACCGAGACAGAAACTGTTGAAAAATAAGCGAAAAAGAAAAGAGAGAGAAAAATGTTAAAAAATAAGGAAAAAGGAGGAGGAGGAGAGATCGAAAAATGTTGGAGTTCGTGGCGCTGCTCTCAGCAAGGATTCGAGAGTAGAGAGAGGGATATACAGCATCCAACGGCAGCAGCGTGCGGGAGCACACCAGGAGCACCGAAGCGGCTACCAGAGGGGCTCAGCTCGCGAGAGAGTTCTCGAGACGGTTCTCCAGCTACCTCCGATCGTCTCTCTCTCCCTTCTCCTCGATCCGACGTCCTCTCTCTCTCTCTCTCTCTCTCTCTCGTTTCTTCAAACACCGAGAGAGATCCCTCGTGTGCGCGCCCTCACGTACACACGCCGAGGATTTTACGAGTCTGCGCTGCGTACGGGCACGTCCGTGAGGATCGAATCCTTTGAGCGTGGGTGTGAGCCAGGCGGCTCCGGTGAAGCCTACCTGACGGCGTCCGACACGCAGTAAACCGCCGCTCAACCTCGGGACCTGCCGCCGACGTAGCCGCTGCTGCCTTACGACGCATTTTGACTCCTCATTTATACCCACACCTTATTTTATCGCTCGGCCTCTATACACGCGGACGTACCATAAACGTTTTCTCTCCTCCCCCACCCATTACGTTTTCGATACGAAAAGCTAAATCTAATCAGCGAATCAACATGATCTTCCGTCACGCGCTTCCTTTGTTGTGCTGGAAATGTTCTCGCCGCGTCGTGCGTGATTCAAGTGATCTCGTTGATACGTGATACGGCCCCGACGACGATAACACACCGATCATTCTCCGCAAGAATAATATTGTGCCTCGTTTTGTACATTGTGAATAAGATTCTATCGTGCTCCAGTGCGGATCGATCGTACCGATCGATTTTGCGGTGATAAGTGAGGAATTTCATAGTATTTATTTCATATAAGCCCCGAGAAGGTTTTTACGCTGAAGGTTTTCTCCTCGAGAGAACGAGCAAGAAAAACTGGCAAGGATAACGGAGAGTGTCAAGGATCGAGATACTCGATCACCTTCGGAGATGCTGCGTGCCCAGATTACTCTCGCGGTTTGATTCCTGCCGAGCCTTTGTGCGCCCACCGAGGTCGAGTCTGAAATTCCGAGTGAGTTACATCGTTTTTTTTTTCTTCTTCTTCTTCATTTTCTGCTCTTAATCGCTTCGATCGGGATCGCGAGGTTTTTAAGATCGTTCTCATCGAGCGAGATCGGTTACGAGCGTCTCTCGCGTGAGATTTCACGGATCCAATATGGCCGACGCGAGTTGTTCGAACCGCGAGAGAGAGTCTCGCGGTAGCCATGTTGGCAGGTGTGCGCGCTCGGCCGAGCTCTCTTTTCTCTTTCTTTTTTTTCTCTCTTTTTCCTTCTCTCTCTCTCGTTCGCTCTCTCCACACGCGTTACGTTCGCGTTTTACGAACGTACACGATATTCTTGGGCTCCTTCGGCCCGTGATAAACCAGTCCGCGTATTCACGGAACACGCGTCCGCGATCGGCCAGAAATCCCGACAGGGAGCGCTTTGTAACTACGGAATGCGCTCGCGTATCTTCCTCTTATCACACGCTTCGTTGACTCAAGAGGAATAACGAGTGAGCCACGATTTTCCATAATTTAGCATCCTCTTTACGCTACTTTCCTCGAAACGCCTGGTAAATCTCTCCTCCCGTCGTCGTTACTCCCCGTAATCGCTTACGTGGAAACGGAGAGATCCATCAAAAGGCACAAAATGGTCGTCTAAACAACGCTCTGCACCGCGAGTCGTAAAACGGATTATACATTGTAGATAAATTCTGTGTTTGGAATAGAATTAGAATAAATTGGAGCGAGGGAAGAGCCGGTTTCGTTTTTAGAAGGAAAAAAACAAAAATTTTATAGACCAAGTTTTTCAGAACGCGTTGAAGTTTGATTTCGTATGGAATTCTGGTATTTATAGTTTTTTTTTTATTTTTCAAGGACCACGAAGTGAACAAGGATGCCGACCGACCTCGTGGTGACGTCTTCAGCGAGCGAGGAGACGTCCCGGGTGCGAGATCTGATATCGTCGAGCCGTTCGGCGGCCTCGTCCGCGGGCTCGTCGACCTCAGGATCGCGAGGATCGGAGCGGACGACCCTCGGCTCGCCAAGAACGTTCGACTCGTCGGGAGGATTGGCGGCTTATCATCATCATCATCATGGATTCGTTGCCGGTCTGGGCCATCCGCATCATCGAGAGTCGTCGGCGTTCGTTCCCGTCGTACCCTCGAGATTGCACCTGGCGCCGTATCCTGGTGAATTGCACAGTCACATACCGACCGGACAGTCGACCGGGTCGAATCCGAGCTCCGGATCGTCCTCGAACTCCGGTCGGGAACCCGCTCGCGAGGGTTCCGACAATTCCTCGAGGAAGACGTCCTCGAGCTACGAAATAATGGCCATGATGGCCGACAAGAGGAAAGAACTCGCCGCGAGGGCTCTTCTCCTTCCCCCACCTCCGCCGCTCCTGGAGCCGCCTCCTGGTTATCCCGTCTTCGCCGGACCTTTTCCAGGAGGATCCACGATTTATCCACCCGGAGGACCTCTCGGACATCAGCACCTCGACAGACGTCTGCTTCGCGCTCCCGGACGAGCGTCCAGACCGAAAAAACAGTTCATTTGTAAATTCTGCAATCGACAGTTCACCAAATCGTACAATCTTCTCATTCACGAGAGGACGCACACGGATGAGAGACCTTATTCCTGCGATATTTGCGGAAAAGCTTTCAGACGACAGGATCATTTGAGAGATCATCGGTAAATTTATTTTTATCGAGTTTTAGACACTTTTTATTGACAAATTCATTTCAATTTTTAAATTGAATTTAAATTGTAGAAAATTTTGTAAACTTTTGTTTATATTTCTCAGAGCTTTCTTCAATAACATTTTCCGCTAAATTCACGATTTTTACCTATTATGATATTGTTTATTATTTCATTTTCAAGACATTTGTCCATATTTTTATATTTTCTTGAATTTTTTCCTTAATTAATTTTAATCTCTTCTCCTTTTTCGTTCTCGTTACCTAATACGATATTACTTACAATTACAGGTACATTCACAGCAAGGAGAAACCATTTAAATGCGGCGAATGCGGAAAGGGTTTCTGTCAAAGTCGAACCCTCGCCGTCCACAAGATCCTCCACATGGAGGAGTCACCGCACAAGTGTCCAGTGTGCGCTCGTAGTTTTAATCAGCGCAGTAACCTGAAGACGCACTTGCTGACGCACACGGATCACAAGCCTTACGAGTGCACGTCGTGCGGTAAAGTTTTCCGCCGAAATTGCGACCTGAGACGACACGCGTTGACTCACGCGGTCGGTGACGTACCACCGGAGGCCCTGGAGGAAGCGCTGCGTCAGGATGACGACAGCAGTCCAGCGGAGGACGAACCGGGTTCGGAGTCCTCGGTGCCCCGTCCAGGAGCTTCCTCGACGACGTCCTCGCAACCGGGTCCGAGTTCCTCGAATCAAGGCAATTCAACGACTTCACCGAGCTCGAGTTCGACCTCCGGTTACTCGAACTCCTCCAGGAACGTTCAGCCAATTCCACCGAGACCTCAGCTGCAGATCCGGCGCGATCTGCTGCAGATTCATCAGAAACCGTCGACGATAACGAGCGCGTCGAGTCATCCGTCGAATCCGCCCCCGGCGTTGCCTCCGCCGCCTCCGTTGATCCTGTCCTCGTACCGACGACGACTCGGATCCCCGGGTCCGTCCAGGGTCCTCTTCGAGCTCCAGGAACGCGAGAGAGAACGGGAGATCGATCGCGAGAGACAGAGGGACCGGGATCGCGAGCAGAGGGCTCGCGTTGGTGAGAAAAATCTGATGACCGCCAGGGCGCCCAGGCCGCCGACGCCCCAACCGCCGCAGCAACCCACACCGCCCAGGAATCCCGTCAGACAGCCGGCGAGGCAAGGATTCACCATCGCCGATATCATGCGTCGATAAACCGTCAGCCAATAAAAATCTCATCGATCCTCTACCATCCAATGGTACGACGTGATTGAAATAAAAGTTCCAGAAATCTAAAGTATCGAGAGCGACGTGCAAAAAAATAAATATCGATTGATTTAGAAAAATGGATTATGTCGAAATATCGTACGAGTGCAGTGCCAAGTTTAAATAATTTTTAAACACTTATTCTTAACATTTTTAAAATGTTGAACAATTTGTCCCAGTGCTGATGAAATTTTTTGCGACCCGGGGAATTTTTTCCTTTGAGAGTCGAGGACGAATTCCCTGGATTTTAATTTAGTTCGAGATCTCGGTTAAGATTGGATACGTCGATATTCGAGAGAGGACGAGAACGTTTCGCGAGAGTTATTGGAATGAGAGGAGAAAAGAGGAAAAAAATAACGCGACGTCCGAAACAACAGGTGCAATCACGATCAATCGATTACTTTCTTTTCGTTTCAAGTGATATTAAAAGACACGATGATTAAGAGTATTTTCTCTATTTAATTATTCGTAAACAACGAGGCGTAAGATATAAATATATATTTTTTGTTATGTTTATCACGAGATCAATTTGCTGGTATTATTAAAAATAAATTGTGGATGCGTGAGAGAGAGTGAAAAATGTACGGATGGAGAAAAAAAAACATTGCGCGATTGATCTCTTATTGTAAATAAGATCGAGAAGAAAAATTCAGTTTAAACTGAAACTTGACGAAAGCTCAGCTGCAAAAAAAAAATTACAAATTCTTTTATTTTGTTAAATTGATGGAAATTAGCCGGTGAATATTGCACTTTACAGGGGCGAATATTTGTGATATTTGTGAAAACGTGAACGTTCAAAAAATTTGTTAAGCGTGTTGAAATTTTTGTAAATTTAGAGAACGAGAGCATGACGAAGATGTTTCTTGCGCAGCTGACACAGTCGTGATTTTTATTAAGTATCGAAAAGCGTTTTAACGCGCGATGTACAATGTAATATTTAAGATAATGTTAAATTCCGGCTTATTTTTAATGAAGATAAAAAAATGTACGGCCGGATTTAAAATCCTTCCTCGATCGTTACGACAAAAAAGAATTCAAAAGATAAAAAGTAAATAGATTGGATCCTACAGTATACAATTACGAATAAAATAAACATATATTTACGGAAACTCAGTACTATATTTTTTAGATTTATACGAGAAAAAAGTTGTACGCCGAACGAGAAGTTTTGTAAATTTCAATAAGAGCGAACATAAGAGAAATAAAAACTTATCAATTTTGAATAAAAGATTGTAACTTGCTTTTATGTTTCCTGGACTATTCATTCTGTTGTACGACACGACAGTAGCATAATTTGATAGACTCGAATCTTTTATTCAGTATTTATCGATCATTACTGTTTTATTCATGAGGTTGAGCGACGACGAGTTTCGTGCTTCGTTCCCGAGGGGACGCCAGGTTACGAAGCGTCGATTTGAAAAAAAAAGATTCGTCATGTTACCTGGGAATTTCTACATTACCGACGTTCGACAAAATAGGCCTCTGATACGATCTTGTTGCTCAATGTAAAAGACTATTTATGGTATGTTTATAATAAAAAATAAAATGTTCATACTTTTGTTGTTTACGTTTGAAAAAAAAAATTTTTTAGAAAAATGTAGAAAAATACGTAAATTGTATCAAATTCCGTTCATATACCTCTTATCAACGCTGTTCTTTTCCTGCAAATAATAGTAACAACGAACATTTATCCAAAGATTATTCAATTTATCATGAAAACTCAAAATTCGGATCCTAAAAGTTCGATCGTAGTCAAAAAAATTTTTTTTTTCAGATTATGTTGCGTATCAGGCTAGTATAACCTCCAAAAGCAACAAAATAAAGTCTAAGAACTCTAGAGCATCAATTCACCTCCATTTTGAATTCGAGATCCAGCGAGAACACGTCGGTACACGTCGGGACCCGAGATTTTGGGCTCGACGCAAAAATGTGTATCCGGGCCGCATAGCATAGAAATAGCGTGTACGTGTACATTTATGTAGATATATAATCCTTATGTTATTTAACAACAAAATATATAGTTAATCTGACCACTGGTGCCGTTAAAGTAGCCGATTCTGGCTCGAAACCGGAGATTTCGATCAGGCGAATATGACTTGCAAGGAGGTCGCAGCGCGCGCGGCGAGAGAATATATATATAGATATAGCGCTAGCGTTTCGGTAAGCGACCTACTACGAATTTCTCGACTCCTGATACCGCGCTTGGATTTTCGACCCGATTCTCGCCGTTATTTTACGAAGCAAGCATCTCGCGCTTGCACAGTGCATGTATACATGAAAATACAATATAGATATAGTGCCTGCGCTTTGATGAACGACCTACTGTACGTTTCTTTGCTCCTGATACTAAACTCGGATTTTTGACCCGATCCATGCCGTTATTTGACGAACCTGGCTCGCGCCCGTGTTTCGGTGAGAGACCAACTCGACACTCCTTTACTCCTGATACCAAACGTGGATTTTTGACCCGATCCATGCCATTATTTGACGAACCTGACTCGCGCCCGTGTTTCGATGAGCGACCAGCTAGACACTTCTTCACTCCTGATACCAAGGTGGGTTTTTCGACCCGATCCATGCCTTCATTTTTCGAATCTAGCTCCTCACGCCCACACAGTGCATACAGATGGTAAAACAGTTCCCTTACTTATTACAATAATGAAAAAAATTGTTTCTTTTCATTGAATGAACATTTTATTTTTATAAAATGATCTCGTTGGCTATTAAACACATGTATTCCTAAAAAATTATTGCAAACATTTAATAATTTGTTTATTAACAAAAATCTCAAAGTCGAGAGATTAAAACGAATTTCTTCAATTTTTTTACTTGCAATACAAATCGATTGTTAAAAATATGGAAATTTCGTTTATCTCATTCTTTTATTAAATATTATTGAACAATTGTTGATGTAAAATTTAATTACAAAATTATGAATTTGTTATTGTTGAAAATCGTAGAAAAAATATCATATTTTCCGACTTTTGGTGGAAAACTGTAAAGAAAATATTCCGCCACGCGTCCCTAAGCGATGATGATTCGTGACGGGACTTTGTAACAAAAGAGAGCCAGTAGAAGGGGGATTGTTGTGCTCTCCGGCTCGTAAGGTTGTTTACGGAAACTGTTACGAGGTCCTCGTTGAGAGTAGAATCTCCCATGGGGCGATTGGCTTGCGTTCGTGCGAAATGGGCAGTTTTCCTCTCTATCCTGGAGGAGCTCCAAACGAGACGAATAGAGCGCGTCACGGTATTTAGTTTCAGGTAAACATATCCTAAATCAAAGTAGGACGTGTACGGAAGAGGCAAGGACGTCTCTCTCTTCTCCCTTACCTTACTTTTAGCTCAAAATACATCAGGCCGTAATTTTGGAGGTCCTGTGACAATTGTGCATCTATTTGGTCTACTCTCCACTGGAGCAATTCCGGAGTGATTGCTCCATTCTCGACGGCTCTCAAAAAGCACCAGGTATAATGCTACAAATTCCCAGGTAGCCCAAGAAAAACCTTGCCAATGTAAAACTATATTAAAAATTTCGGAAAAAAATATACTACTCCCATTTCCAGGATATAAAAATGACCAAAATTTCATTTTTCTCTCGTTTTACGAGCTCTAAATATTCTCATTTTTGGACGATGAACGAATTTTACGTTTTTTTTTGACTTTTGGGAAATGACTCTCAAACGTACAGTCCGTGCTCCAAATAAATTCGTCAAATATTTTCAGACAAAAAGGTTCATAAAAATGCAACGTGATTTATATTTATACTTAATTAAATATAAAAAATATTTATAACAATATTTTTAATTTAGATAATATTTGACAAGAAAAATATTAATTAGATTTTTGTCGTGTATAAAATTATGAGAAAAAAAATTTTTACCAGAGTGTACACTCCAGAAAAATCGTCCAAAAAGAAGTAAAACTTTATTAGATTATTGGCACAAGAATCCCGGGTGCATCTATTTATTATCGCACCCGTAAAACCGCGTTTTCGTGCAATAATTGTCGACTGAAAAGTCAAAATGGGAGCAAGAAACATTTTTACGACCTGACGCTCGCACGAAGATCGTATCTCTGAGAGAAAAAGATAAAAAAAGATCGTGATTGATCTTTGAGATACTTCAAATAGAATCGTATATGACATTTATCGAAAAATTCATTATTTGTAATTTTATTATCATAAATTTCATCTTTGGAGGCGTTTTGCGATAAAGATCGCGATCGACGTATCGCAAAAACGACATCTGCTCTCTTCGATTTCTAAACATTCTACAAACAGTCCTCGGCCCAATAAATGCTGTATATATTTTTCGTATATTTATATTGCCGGGCGTTCGGGTGAGCTCGATCGTGTGTGCACAAATGGGAGATAGGAGAGGCGAAACATTTAATTGGATCCGCCTCGTTCCTTTTAATAAGAGCAGGCCTGATTAAGTAGCGACTGCTTTACGATGTTTACCGAACATGTCGATACCCAGGCGAAATCCAGACGATATATAATTTATCGCGACGAGCTATCTTATAAACTTTTGTCACAAACTCCTCAGTGTGGACACGGAGAGACTCGTTTATTTTTATTTCACCGAGAGAATAACGAGAATAGATGAGTAATTATTTTTTTATGAGAAAAATGTGTAACGATTTGTGAATTCTTGTTTTGTTGAATAATTTTTTTTGACTGTTCAGAATCTGATTTAGAAATTGGATAAATTTAGTTATTTCAATTGTATCTCATGTGTCTGAAATTATTATTATGACAATTTATAATAAAATAAATTTCGATAGCGCATAAATTTAATGAATAATGAATATTTATTGATCAACAGGAAAAATGTGCATTGTAAATGACTTGACGATTGAAAACTGTTAGAATAATCTCCTTTGAAATAATTTTGAAATGTTCAATGATGTCTTTCTTGACTAAAATATACACATTCGATTGCCGATAACATTTTTGGCGCCGTGTGGATCATAAAAACGAAATTTTTTTCTTCACTCTTCAGCACATGTCTTCTGACCTGGGAATTTTTTTTAACTCTTCAGAATATTCTGCCCGCACGTATACACACAGTCCAAGATGCGTGCATTTTTGAGAGCTGGAAATTCAAGTCGTCAGGTTTAGGCACCAAGAGTGTCAAATTTTACAGGATTTTTAGTTACTCGTGAAAGAACGTTTCAAGATCCTTATTTATGTTTCATCGACAAAGCGTACGTCAGTTTTTCCTTTTAGTCCCTATTTTGTTCTCCTAGCTTCATAAATTTCTCATAAATGACTCTTAATAATATTCAAACACTAGTTACTACTATTTAAAATAATATAAATCATTATTAATAAATTATTTATGATTAAAAGACACTTTAAATTCTCAGGTAAAATTTATATTTGCATCAAATTGAATTTTTCACATGAAAATGATTGATTTTTTGAAAAATTATCTTTTTGAAATTCAATTTGATTTAACTTTGAATTTTTGTATAAGAAAATTTTAATTTTTGATGGTAGTGAAAATATTGTCTTAGAAAAATGTTTAAAAAAATCTAAAAAATGGGCGTTGTTTCATCAAGTTCTGAGATCCCGGGCGAGAAAATTCGAGAAGTCGATCTGGGCGATATGACCGGAAGGCAGGAACATGCGCCTGAAAGAGCTCGGAAATGGGAAAGTGCGCGAGGTGTGTGCGCGCGAAACGGGCGCGGTCCTGCATTTGCGGGAGGAGGTCGCGCCCCGGGGGTTAACGACGGCTAGATCTCGAAAAAGAGCAGAAAAAACGCAACGGGGGATGAGACACAGAGAAAGAGAGAGAGAGAGAGAGGTTGAAGCTATTACCGGTACAAAGCTGCCACCAGATTGCCGTCGGGCGACTCGACTCCGTTCCTCTATTCAACATTCAAATTCAATTGTCTCTCATCTGACGTACCGAAACCCGAGAACGGAGTTTCCGTACTTTGTACGTCGCCATTTTGATTTTTTTAATCTCGGATTTTTGATAATAAATAATGTTAACAAAAACATAATTTTCAGGACTCTCTTCCATTTTAATTTTTAAGATCTTGTACTTTTTAAATAAATTGGAGTAAAAAATGAAACTTGGGAGCTTTGCAATTTTCTTTTAATCTTCAATTTATGAAAATATATTGGAGTAAAAAATGATACTCGAGAGCTCTTTTTTCAAGATCTTGAATTTTATTTAATAAATTGGAGTAGAAAATGATCTTTGAGATCTTGACCGCTTTATTTTTTAAGATCTTGAATTTTCAAATATAAATCGGAGTAAAAAATGAAATTTAAGAGTTTTACCATTTTTGTTTTTTTAAATTTCGAGTTTTTAATAATTAATAAATATAAAAAATAAATACGGATCCTTCGAACGCTTTTAGATTTGATTCCCTTTAAAACTCAAATTATTTTAATTGGAGTAAAAAAAAACAAATTGGAGTAAAGATTGATATTTTAGAGCTTTTTACGTTCAATTCTATCGTATTTTCAACTATTATTAACAAATAGTGCATAATAATAATAAATAATAAAATTTGACAATGCTACGTGTAATATTGAATAGCAAGGCCATGACGAATCGAGTCGCGTGGCCGCCATCGGAATCTCTTTTCGAAAAACGAGAGCTGTCTGGAGCATTTTTCACGTTCAGAGGAAGGATGCTTCCGATTTGAAGAAATTCAAGGTTTTGCAGAACGGAGCGAGCCGCGTGTCGCGTGGCTCCTCGATCTCCGTACACGTAAACTGTTTTTCCTGATGCGCTCGCTAATTTTCTCTCCTTCAGCGCGCTCGCCCATTTCATCTTCAGGGTCAAGCCAGTCGCGTGTCGTTGACGAATCTGTTTAGTGCCCAACCGTCATATACCCCTGCCTGGTTTTCCAAATAGCTTCCTGCCTGAAACTCGCTTTATTTCCTTCTGAACGCTCCCGCAAATGACATTGAAATTCTTGACTTTTTTTCTCGCGAAAATTACGAAACTTATTTTTCTTGCTTACTTTTTGTTATTTATAAAAGAACAACACATAAATATTTTATCTTAACATTAATTTTCAATACTCGCAAGAAAAAGATAAATTTTCAATCGATTTGTTCTTCAAATTTTTATGTCTGTAATTTTTTGAGAATTTTGAAAAATATCAGAAAATTTAGAAAAAATTGAATCCCATCAATACAAGAATGAGAAAATTAAGAAAATTCCAAATACTAAAATTGGATTATTTTTTAAATAATTTCGTTAATTCCAGACTGAAAAAATATTAAATTATTCGTGTCTTCCTGAGAATTTTAAAAATGACGAAAAAATGAAAAGTATTGAGCTCCAGGACGAGTTACGAGCTCGTAGATCGGAAGGAAGCAGCGTCCTTGGAGCCACGCGCCTCGCAACGATGGAGGAGTGTTTATGGAGCCCCATAATGGACCCCACAATATCCATTCCGTTTCTTCACGCGCTCCTTCATCCCCGTCGTCGTTCCTCTCTTCCCGTGTACCTTCCTCCACAGGATTGGCATTGCTACACTTTACGGCTAGCGCAAATAAAAAAGGAGGCAAAAGGACAAGCCTCGTCGAAGGTGTTCCGTAACTCTCGGGGTGGGGACGAAGCGAGTTGCAAGGCACGCGAAACGCAATTTAACGAGCGAATACGGAATCCTTATGGTCGTTTCCTGCTCATATTTCTATCTCTCTTTTTCTCCCTCTCTCGTCGTTTTTCTTCAAAACTTTCATATTTACGAGGCCATTGTGTGCCTGGCCTTTACGAGGGTAAAATTCACAGTGTTTGCGAGATTACTTATTTTCATCAAAGTGAGTCGAGTGCCGACGCTCCCTGCGTCGATTTACACAGAAAAATGAAGACGTCCGTCGCTTTTTCGAGATTCACATTTTTCTTATTTTTTCAAGGATGCGGTAGCGACTCTTCGAAGGACTGACAGTCGTACAAAACAGACAATTGCTTCACTCCAAAAGATATCGAGAGAATCCACTGGAATTAATTTTGGAGCAATAAAACAATTATTTCGAAAAATAATTAAAAATAATTTCGTGTTATTATATTAAAAAAAATATATTTTCTGTCTCCAAGAGGCATCAGTTCTTATCGTTTAAATTTAATTTCACAAAATTCGGAGACGTCAAGGTGGATATTCGGCGACAGAAGTTTATTTTACAATCTTTATACCTGTTCGACAGATCGCTCGCAGCGAGTATCAGCCGAGGGACGATATTACGCTCTTATCGCTGTGCAAATGCCATGGAGTGTGTAGAAGCGGAGGAATCTTGGCGTTGCGTGTGTACTCTCTCGTCTCTCTTTCAGGCCGACTTTGATGATTTGCGGAAAGCCTCTTTTCCGGGAATTTATATTTTTTTTATTTCCCTCTCTCTCTTAATCTCCTTCTATCCCTCTCGCTATCTTTCTCTTTTATGTTTATACGAATCGTATTAATAGGAGGTCGACAAAGCCGACAGTCTGATCCGTGTACGATGTTTATCTGCACGGTGTACGTGTCATAAAAAGAAAGAGCGGCACGCTGCCGTTGCACCCTCTCTTCTCCCTTTTCCTCGCTTTCTTTCCTTCTCTCTTTCTCTTTCTCTCTCTCATT
The DNA here is from genome assembly GCA_030522605.1 of Cremastinae sp. B BG-2022a. Taxonomy (NCBI): domain Eukaryota; kingdom Metazoa; phylum Arthropoda; class Insecta; order Hymenoptera; family Ichneumonidae; species Cremastinae sp. B BG-2022a. The sequence continues at coordinate 18,726 of JAPYYX010000002.1, read as the reverse complement.
TTCTTCCCTCCTCACGCCTCTCGACGATCGAGAGCGTGAAAGGTGATCTTCTCTTATCTCCGCGAGATAAGAAAGCTTTGGCTCCCGTTTCGCTCGATTCTCTCTCGTTCCTTTTTTTTATCCTATTTATTTCTTCTTCTCTTCCGTCCGTCACACATTCTCGGAACGAATCAATTCCTCGGTGAACGCTTCCTCGTGTATGACATCATTTCGTCAAGAAAAATCATTTATTAATTTTTAAATTTTTTTTTTGTGCTATTCCTATTTCGGAGCAATGGACACGTGCAAAATTTTTTCATGAATTTATCATTTTTTTAAAATTGGAGTCGAAATTTTGTGTGTTAATATGCAGACTTGAAAAAATGAAGTATGTCGAGTGTCGATCATCGGAGAAACTCGAGACTTGAATTTTTTGTTTACGTTAAATGGCGTTGATGATTTCGCCGTGCGCAGAAAGGAGCTCGTTCATGCCTCGGGCTCGCTTTGTGAACACGAGACGGAGAGTCTCTCTTTTTTTTGGTTTTAATTATTATATGGTACATCACACACGAGCAAGGCACCCATACCCGGGAGATAGCAGTCGAGGTTATATTATATATTAAGTGGCGGACTTGAAATTAAAATAAAAAAGTCCGAGGGGGGAAAAATGCTGAGCGAGAGTAAAACGATATTCTCTCTCCTTTGAGTCCTTGCATACGTTTCGCGCTTTCGAGTTCTTCGATTTATCGGTCCTCGCATGACGTTTACGAGCTCCACGCGCTCTCGAACACACACCGTACGTCGTCTCCACACGTTTTTTCCCACAAAATGTGGAGAACAAAAATCGACTAACGCGATAAAATGATTTTACGAGCACTCGATTTTCCGCCTTGAAAAGAGATTGGAAATATTTTTGCTCTAAATTCTCCAAACTCTTTTTAGGATATATTTTCAATTGTTTAATATTTCATGATGATTTTACAAATATGGAAATTATTTTTGATAATTTTTGAATGAAAAAATCGAGCTCTTTGATCCACTGACCCTCATTCCCCTCTTCATTTGCTTCGTCGGCATATTGAAGCGCGCACGAAGATCTAAATTTTAATGCGGCGTGAATTACCAGATACCAGATGCTGTTATCCAGCTCAAGAAAATTACAAAATTAATGACAAAGAGAAATATTGGTGTAAAGTGTGTTGCGCGTTTTTAAAATTATGGAATTTCGGGACATCTTTGTGATTTAATTTATAGCGTTTTTTGGAGCGAGAAAGAAATACAGAGACGAAATCCAGCTAAAGAAAATTGTAGAATTAATGACAAAGAGAAATATTGGTGTAAAGTGTGCTGTGCGTTTTAAAAATTATGGAATTTCGGGACATCTTTGTGATTTAATTTATAGCGTTTTTTGGAGCGAGGAAGAGAGAGAGACGAAAAAAAAAGATTAGGTGGTCGAGAAGTGTCTCGAGTAGCGGGGAATATCGTGTAAAAAACCAAAAAGTGGTTGCAACTTGAGATTATCTGTCGCGTAGAAACGAGAAGCATTGAAAAAAAGGGAAAAAAGGTCGAGAGAGAAAAAAAAATATGAAGGAATTCGAAAATCTTTGACGTAATGTCACTTCTGGGGTCAAAAGCAGCTTTGACACTAGTTTTCTCTTTTTATATTTCGTCCAGCAGGCCAATGTGACAAATCGTCCAGGGCACATGTTTTCTTCGACGTGAGACTGAGCAGACGCTCCGATATCTCTTCAGGGTCTTCTGTCGTCGACGCGTCTTCTGGAGAGCCCACACACGCGAACGTCAAGCTCACGCTGCGAAAACGTCAAAATTTTCCACTTCTTTGTTTTGCGTTTCGAAAAAAATATACAAACATTCAATTCTTTCGGTTCACATTTGTTTTGCGTTTTGAGAAATTCGTAAGAATTCAACGAACAGAAAAATTGATGAAAATATGAAAAATAAGAAGAAAATAAATTTTTAAACTCAATAAATTTAGAGATTCCACTTCCGCGTTTGAAAACATTTTCCCAATATTAAATTTTCTCACTTATTCTCATTTTTCTTGAGTTTGAGAGAAAATTCGTAAAAATTGAACAAAATGTAGAAAAATTGATAAAAATATGAAAAATAAGAACACAAGAAACGTTTAACCTCAATGAGTTCAGAGAGTCCACTTCCGCCTTTGAAAAATTTTCCCAATTCGGCAAGACGCAAAAAAACGTATAAGAACGTGGAAAAAGTAAGACGAAAAAAAATCTTAAACCGTGACGAGTCCGGAGAATCCGATAATTGCTGAGGAAAACAATGTTTGCCGAGAGTCGGAAAGAATTCTCGGTACGAGAGGATGTACCAGTGTTTGATCGGCGTAATGTACAAACCGAGACCGGAAGTGATTTTTCGGTGAGGAAATGGTGCGTCAAAGGTTCGTAGAAATTGGTCGGCGATATACGCGAGAGGTGACAAGAGCGGTTTTGCTCGATGACGAGGTGTCGCTCGAGAAGTACGATAATATGGTAGACCCTGGTGTGATGTTTCGGTGTTGGAAGCACTCGCGAGAGACGAGGATGAAAAACATATGAAGATAAAACGAGAGAAACGGAGAAAGAAACGGAGATTCGTCCACGGCCGGCTGCATGCGACAAAACTCTCGTAACGATGAAAACATCAAAGGCGCCGCTATCGTTTCACGACATAAGCCTGGCCTTTATCCATCCTTTGTGTGCACAACTAACACTCGTTTCAAAAACACGAACATACATCGAAACTGAAAGTCCGTCTCGAATATTCCATCATTTAAATTCACAATTTTCATAAATTTATAATTTACTTCGTATATACGAAGAAAAATCCAAAAACAATTAAAATTGCATATTTTAAATAGAAATTTATTTTTTATTTTGTAAATTTTGCGAATTTGAACACGAATTTTACATAGTTGGATAAAATTTACCTGAAAATGAAGAACATTTTCATATTTTACTTGTTATACAAACAAAAGTACGAAAATCATTAAAATTGCATGTTTTTAATCGTATATTATGAAAAACGGTTGTAAATTTTGAGGACGTTGTAAAGATTCGTCGAACGGAATTTGCGTGAAAGGGGTGAAAGCTGCGACTGGGTTAAACATTACCTGGAAGCTTTTGTACGAGGATCACGTTTATTTGGAGTTCCGTTCGGTTGAATGGTCCTCTCGTCGGCAATAACGGGTTATGATGACGTTTAGAGGGTTAGTAAGATGGACGAGGTCATCGGGAAAGTACCCAAAGGGTGCTCGAGACCGTTTTGCACACTTATACCGTACAAATGTACCATGAGCGACGATTTCGTAAATGTGACGACTATATTTATGAGAAAGTGTAATAAAATAAAATTTCGAGAACTCAGATGCATCTCCGGATATCCCAAACTGGACGAAATTTCACGAATTACTTTTTCAAACGCCTTTAAAACGATTCACCTTTTGCTACCGACACAAAATTTTACACTGGAGAATATTTAATGTTTCTCTCGTTTTAAAGCTTTACAGCCGATAATAAAAATCTACGAAAATTCTTGACCCAATTTTTCCTAAATTTCAGGTACAACCTCGCGGGATCGTTTTTCGTCAAAATTGACGAAATGTGTGTCACTGCTGACCTTTCGTAATAACGGTTTTCTCAACTTCAAGAAAATATTTTTGTATTATTTTTCAAAAAAAAAATTGTTTAAATAAATTAGATTTGTTATTTTTTGGTGTTTTCGATTTTTAATAATTTTAAATTGTTTTTATTAAATTATTGTTAATCGTGAGACCATGCTTGAATTCGAATGTGTCTGCGGGGGCGTCGCATTATTTGTGAGTGGAAGGTTTTACCGATTTTTCCAGCGAGAGCGAGAGAGGGAGAGAAAGGCCAGGATTGTCTGTGTCTATATTGTACGGGTTTTTACTCCCCAAAATCCGTCCAAACAATGGTTTATGCTTTTATTTTTATTATTCTTACGACTGTACGCAGTAGCGGTAGAAGGAACTCCCGAAAACTTGAAATTGCATACTTTCATTTCGTTCATCAGTTTTTTTTTCAATCCGTGAAAAAATATTGATCGAAGAAAACAAAAGGAAAATATTTATAGATATGGGAATTTTTGGGAATTGGAAAACCCGTTGACAATAAAATTTATATTGTCAAGTACAACAATATCCAGTAGAAAATAAAAATGGACATTTTTATACTAAAAAGAATTTCCACCAAATTTTCCCAAAACATTTTCGAATTCAAAAAAAAAATTCCGACTTTACATATAAAAACACCCCAAAATAAAAATTCGCAATAAAATATTTTCTTTTGGGGAAAACACGCGGGATATTTTTTTTTGTGAAAAAAGGTCTATAATAATATGGAAAAAAATGTATAATCGAAAAATACTTTTGTTTTATAGCCCTTCTGTACCCTTCGTACAAACCGGAGTCAATATTCCGCACTTTTTTGCCCCTTTATACACCGAAAGAGAAGAAAAAACGAAACCCTTCTTACCTGAATAATAAAAAAAAGAGATTCTCTTTTTTCCGGAGAGTTCCAGAGACCCAGTCAAGTATCGGAAACTCAAAAAACCGTTTTTTTTTATTTCCTAGCGGTCAATAAAAAAATAAAAAATAACCGTCGTGCGCAAGGATTACTACAGGGGTTAATTTTTTTTTGAGGACCTTTTTCTTCCCTCGTGGCTCGTGCGGCTCTCGTGACTCGCGCACGCGAACACGAAAGTCGTTTTTTTCTGAAAATTCATGCAGCTTCGTAAAACTTTCTTGTATGTTCTTTTCGGAAAAAACGTGTTGAATTTTTGCCTGGACATTTGGAAAAAATTCGTATTTTTTTCTGAACGTGCAAAAAAAAATTTTTTTTCGCTACCGTATGTCAGAATTGAGAAGTAATTTTTTTCGGAAAACCTTTTTTTTTTTTTAAAAATAGAAGAATTCTTGAGCTGGGAAAATTTAGGAAAAATGTCGTGCGTTTCTCACAACACAAAAAATGTTGTTCCTACTTTTCACTACTGTACGTCAGGATCGAAGATTTATTTTTTGGAAGACCTTTTTTGTGAAAAAAATTGAATACAAAAAAGAGTCAGCAAAAAAATTATTTTTTACTGAAATTCCAAAAAATGTACAGTTTGGAAAATTTGGGAAAAATCTCGTATTTGTTTCTCACCACGCAAAAAAATGTTGATCCTGCTTGTCGCTTCCGTGCGTAGGGATCAAGAAGTGACTTTTCTCGCGCAAAGTCACGTATATGTACACAAAGTGGGGAAAAATAAAAATAAGAAGAAACAGGATTTCCGTATACGAATCCTTCGTGCAAATACGAAGCTCGAGTGAAATCTCGGCCCACGTTCGCGATCCCGGAGAGAGAAATATTCCAGGAAGTTCACGGGCATTGTGTTTTATAAAAAAATATGTATAAGTACGCCAAATATTAGAGATGTGTCGCGTTCGAGTTTAAGACAATATTTTAAGGACAAATAAAATGAATCTCGGTACAAAAACTTTCTAAACTCGTCACGAGGATCCGGAATTTCCCTGACTTTTGAGATAATTTCGAAAGAAAATATTCTCGATATTCTCAATATTTCTCCCTGACTTCCAGAATGGAAAAAATCTGGAGGAAATTCAAACCTCGAGAGTTTATCGAGGGAAAGAAAAAAAGGGCGAAGAAGGCACTCGAGAGTGTGTCGAGAAGCGAAGGCTCGTTTAGATTAACTCATGGATAAAGCGTCCACCGAGTGAAAGACAAAATGAGAGAGAGACAGAGAGAGAAAGAGACAGAGAGAGAGAGAAATCCTCAAAGAGCGTCAAGAGGCGCGTGAGCGAGCGATTAGTTACCAAAAGTTATTTCACGCCATAGAAATCCTTCACACGTATACACACGCGTGTGGAAGAAAAATCGTGGAATATCAATGCCCCTTCGATCGTCGACATAATCTCAACTCTTAATAGCGCTCCTCGAATATTCGAGCATTATTTTTCAATGACGCGTCTCGAAGGAAATCCAGAAGCGAGCTACTCGATTAAAAAATAGAAAAAAAATGTACGACGCGGATTGATGAGGGTCTGAGTTACGATAAAAAGAGTTATCAAAAAAAATGTGGCATTGAATTCATTATTTATGTGAAATAATATGAAATATTTTTGAATATTCAAAATTGAATTTTATCTAGAGATAATATAATAATTATATTGAATAATTCATCGTCTGTATACAGGTATATATTTGTCAGTTGTTTCTATTTTGTATTTACATTTTTTTTTGATTCACTGTGTGTTGACAACGAGCTACCGATCGCAGTTTTTCAGCTCCCAATTTGCTCTTGAATCTCTTAGTATGATTTCCTTATAATTTATTTTCTGAAAATTTCTAAATATTCTTGAATTTAAGTTAAAATTATTAAAAATTTTCCTGGATACATTTTTTTTCAGCTACTTCTTCAAGTACATTGCGAAAATGATTCATCGGAAATTTTTATCTACACATAAAAGTCTTATTTTTAACCACGCCTTCTTCGCAAAAATATTATCTTCGAGTGGTCATTCTTCGTAAAATGAGTCAAAGGAGTCTCGCGCACGTTCGATTAACGAGCACAAGGTACATGCAAAAAAAGAAGAAGAAATATTCGCATTTTATCTCAAAGCAAAAGAGAGCGAGTCGGTGACGAGCAGTCTGCCATAAATTCGATAAATAGCTCTCGATTTTCTTGCCACCTCGAAGTCAACTTCAACGTTTACGGTTCCGTGATAACGATAACGTTTTACTCGCGGCAGTAAAACCGTGACGCTCGTTTCTTGCGAAGATGAATATCAAAACTCCTCGAAATAAAATGGCGTTTGAGCGATGACTATTTTCATATCTCGGATCTTATCTTTATTATCACGACTATTTTTGTCTACTCGCTATATAACTCGATAATTGAATATTCAATTGACAGTTTTTCTAAGAAAAAAAAATATCACGAAACGAAAATATTTTGTCGTTAAAAAATTCTCAACCAAATTTTTATATATGAATTTCAAGTTCTGGATATGGCGTTTCGTTTTAGATGAAATTTTGCAAAAAAAAATTGTAGCAAAAATATAAAAATACATTTTTAGTGTTTTTGATATAAAAATATAAAAATTGTTTTGTTTTTGAATATATCGGAGAATTTTGTATCGGATAAAATTGTGCAGAAAAAGGTTCGCCCTTGGTAAAATGTAAAACAAGGGAGAGACAAGACTTCTGCGCATATTTATAAACATGTATTCATTGCGCTCGATTCAGGATGGCGTTTTCCATGCGAATTCTATGTCCTTTGACGTTGGGAAGCAATCTGAATTTTGTATCTCTCGCGAATATGGCTCGAGGCAGGATGAGGGTTGGAAAATAACTTGCATCCCTCTCCCCCATTCCGCTGGTTTGAATTCCCTTTGTCGTGGCTTCGGTCCGACGTTTCCGAGCTGTGATATCCGACGAAGTCTCGAGGAGGGGCCACTCTTTGCCGGTTGGTTGCGCAACCGCGCAAGTGCCATTTTATTCAACGCGAGGGCTGGATTTCGAGCCCTGAGAATCTCAGAAGGAGCTTCCCCGTCTTTCATCCACAAAATCCGGAAGAAAAAATTATCCTCTTAGAAATAACACGTAAAAAAGTGATTTTACTGATGTAGAGAAAAAATGATTTTCTTGGAATTATTTAAAAAAATCTGATTCAAAGTTGCAGAAAAAATTTCAATATTAACGACAAGACTCAATAAAGAATTAATTTTATCTGCATAAAACATTCAATCATTACCTCTGGGAATTACTAAAACAGAAATAAAATAAATCTAAAATAAAATGAATGTCTAAAATAAAATGATTGCACAAGAATTATTTGTTTCTTAAAAATGATTTGGATAAGTGACAACGAACGAAATATTTCAATTATCAAAAAAAATCTCTTAAATTCAAAGTTGCAAAAAATCCAACATATTAACGACAAGACAACAAAATTAATTTCACCTGCATAAAATATTCAACCATTACCTGGAAAAACTAAAACTAAAATAAAATAAATGTCTCACATAAAGTGAAACGAAATTAATAGAAATTAACAAAATAATTGCACAAACATTTGTTTCTTAAAAATAATTTTAATAAGTGACAACCAAGAACGAAATTTCTCGTGATTGTGCTCCAAACAGTATTATTGTCCTCGATTCTTGAGTTATAATTGAAAGTCGCGGGGGGACTAAGGGAGGGGGGGATGGTTTCCGTATCAGTGACACGGCAAGGATGCACAAGGGGTAGCCGCAGAAATTCTCCGCGTGCTGCAGAGAGATCCGTCGAGGAGAGAAATTTCCGGGGGTCCGGAAGCCCCGCCCCTGTGGAAGTCAGCGCCAACCGGGAGCTCAAGTTTGCCAACGGTAGGAGGAGCTCTGAGACTAACGGTTCTGAGGAGCCCTGTCACTTTCCGAGCGGAATATCTTCCTCCTTCGTCTCACTCCCACCCTCTCTCCCACGCCTCTCGGTTTTCCTCTCTCAGAGACCGAGCCAGGAAATTCTCCTGCGTTCACCAAACTCACCGAGAACTCAGTATCGCTCTGAACGTCGAGCAGAGTGTTTCCATCAAAGGGATCTTACCTCAAATACCTTCCAGGGCCTAAGGCCCTCATAGCGACATTCTATCAGAAAACGAAGTCAAAACAATCGTCAAGATCCTCTCATCGGGGACGAAAACTTGAATTTTTTTTCTTCGTGTTGGTTCAGAACTCGATCGTGCTCAGTGAACTTTTTTCCGAACTCAAGAGACGTTTGTTTATCGTGAATATTCTCGTGACCAAGTGAGACTCCGAGTGATGATTACGATGGCGTCCAAAGTCGAGCTTTTGACACCCCCGCACACGCCGCCGTCGAGCTACGACAGATCGAGGCTACAGCCTTATGACGTCGGAGCCTCCAGGTGGATGAGAAATCAGCAGCAGCAGCAGCAGCAGTTGCAGCAGCATCCCCAAGGACAAACGAGCCCCGGTGGATATCACGCTGCGATTCTCGATCACTGGATCAGAAGCGCCGCGATCCTCGCAGCGAGGGGCTGTTGTCCCCAGCAGACCGTCCCGGCGACCTCGCAGCATCACGGACCACCGAGGAATCATCCCTATCCGCACACAGGACTCGCCGTACCACCGCCCTCGTCGTTCCTGACGCGGAGACTACCCGGACAGAGGCCGAAGAAACAATTTATCTGCAAATTCTGCAATCGACAGTTCACCAAATCGTACAACTTGCTGATTCACGAGAGGACTCACACCGACGAGAGACCTTACTCGTGCGACATCTGCGGAAAGGCTTTTCGTCGCCAGGATCACCTGAGGGATCATCGGTAATTAATGATTTTTCTTTTATATAGGTAGTCGCACCGAAAGGTTTATTTTATTACACGACTGGACATTGAAAGCAAAGGCGATACAATAAAAAATTCTTTGGCACATTCCATGCTACTTGTCCACTTTTCATTTCGCTGGTTCTTTTGTTCGTTTTTCCATTAACGTCGAAGTTATAATTTTGTGTATATTTTTTATTGTTTTATTGTCTTTTATGAATTTACGATTGGCTGCAGACCGTAATTCATTTTTGTTTTTCAAACGAGTCCGTTGTTAATGGAAGTTTTTGTTTAGATCGTTGTTAACGTTTTCTTTTTTTTTCTTTCCAAAGGTACATTCACAGCAAGGAAAAACCATTCAAGTGCAACGAATGCGGCAAAGGTTTTTGTCAGAGCAGAACTCTCGCCGTGCACAAAGTTCTACACATGGAGGAATCACCGCACAAGTGCCCGATCTGCTCCCGGAGTTTCAACCAGCGCAGCAATCTGAAGACGCATCTGCTGACCCACACGGAAATTCCGCAGGATCTGAGGGTCGAGTCGCAGCAGTCGAGACCCTCGCAGGAGATCGTGAGGCGAGAGATCTCGACGCAGCTCGCCGTGACGAATGAAAAGAGCGTCAAAGTCACCAAACGCGGATTCACCATCGCCGAGATAATGAAACCTTAAGAAAAAAACGAAATATCATCAGAAAAAAGCTCGATAAAATTCTCACGAATTTTTTACGAATTTCTGATCATCGTACAATTTTTAAATCGAGAGAATTTCCTTTTTACGATAAAACGAGCAACCGAAAATCGTAAAAAAAGTGGAGGACATTTAAAAAAATTCTGTCCGCGACGCTTGAAGGCTCCTCTCGTAATAATTTACCGAGATATCTGGACTTTGAAAATTAAGGATACTCTGATCAGATAAGAAAACGAGCTCTTCCCAACTTGTTTCCTTTTTTCCTCTCTCTCTTTCTTTCTCTCTTCTTCGTCCTTTTTTTTTCTTCCTCTCCAAAGTTCTTTTTCTCTCACCTTGTCTTAACACCCGTTCGACCATTTCACCGCGCGACTTGTCTCGTTTTTCCAGTGACCTGTAAATAGTCCCCCTCGTTTCCTTCTCAAGTCGTCGGATGTCCTGCGAACCTTGGACCACCCACGCAACTTCGAATCCATGTACATAGATATCACGAGAGACGTAAATCTCGAAAGGTTCCTCTTTTTATCCTTCCTCGATTTTTCATTCATTTCTTTTTTTCTTCCTCGCACTTTCTTTTTTTTTATTCTTTTCCCTCCCAACTCTCGAGCGTTACCACTCATTTAATATCGGTGTAAATAGACTGTAGTTGATGTACAATTTATCTTCGATGTGTATATAATTTATATGTATAGAAAAATCGTGTATCGTAATATGAAATAAGAGAATTACGATTATTTGATCAAATCGCGATGAATCGTCGTAGACTGGACAAAAGAAATCTATTCAAGATTGTAAAGAAAGTAATTGAGCATTATTCGTTTAACCGTTAGGTTAAGAATCTTTTATAGTATTATTTATAAAATTATCCGTTATTTTGCAGATGAAAAAAAAACAATGTTTAAACAAGTCGAGATTTAAATTCTTCTCTTTTTTATTCGATTTTCCGCGTGAATGTCTCTCCGTCGTCGTTGTTGTAACGTCTACAGTACCTAAGCAGTTACCAATTGTTGCTGAAGTGCAAATTAATGCCAAAAAATGATGAAAAAAATGTAAAAAAAATTCCGAGACGACCGAAAGGAAAGAAAGAGTGTTAAATATTGATTATAAATATATAAACATATGTATGGAAATACATATATCGTCCTAGTCGACTACGTATTACTGAAAGATTTATTATTATCATTATACTGACTGGGATTCAGAGAGTAACGTGATGCAGTAATAAAAGACATATCCGTAATTATTTGTAGATTTATTTAATTTATCCTGAAAAAATTATCAATTTTTTTTACTATTATTTAAAAATTGATACTCGGAAAAATTTCGTGGACTAATTTTTCCGATTGTTTCATCCTCTTCAAAATTTTCTTGCAACCTCGGAAATTTCTTTCCAACATTTACATTTGGCATGAGTGCTTTACTGCCTTTTTTTTTTCTTCGAAAACGATTCGGAAAGGAAAAAAAAGGAGTCAGGTCTGTTCTTTGTCAAAAGAAACGAATGGGGGATTCGTGCATTCACCGTTCACGATGCTCGCGCACGAAGAGCGGACTACCCGCTGTTCGGACGGGTCATCAGGTTGACCCGGTACATGGTCAATTGTGTTAGCACACAATATATAATTCTACCGCTCACAATGGGCCCTGGCGAGAGAGAAAGAGAGAACGGCGGAGAAGAAGGAGTGAGAGAGACGCCGTTGGGAGCCCGATGGTAAAATGAGCAACACTTATGTGCGTCTCTTTGGCATCGATTAATTTTCCACTCTCCTTGCACGTAACGACCAGTCGTAAACAAATTCGAGGTCATTTACAAAAAAGACAATACTTTTGACATTATTTACTCCGATCATTCGCAGAGTTTTGGAGTAAAAAATTCTGATTTTTATAAAATAAATTAAAAACGGGACTGTAGAGTTGATTCAAGAATTTTGAGAACGCATTTTGAGATATAAATTCAAAAAAACTCCAACCCCGGAATAAAAAACGATTTGAAAAATTGGAACAATTTGTGAGGACGAATTTTTCATTTGCGATGTTCTCACAGAGCTTGCTCTCATCATTTATTTATTTTTTTTTGTTTCATTTCCTAACGACATAATCGTCACGGATGTCGAGAAACGCTTATCCTGAGGGTGTGCAAAAATCGTTCCCGCGCATTTTTTTCCCGTCTACTTTTTGTTTCATTCTTTCGGCGCTGCGGCGAGCGCATCGGCGCGCGTTATATTGCTCTGGGAACCAGGTAGCAGAGCGAATCGTTTCGCAGTTACCCCGATCCTCCTCTTCGTGCCCTCCTCCCCCGCGCGCGTCATTTCGCTGCAAGGAACACAACGCCAAACGATTTAATTACAATAATCAGAAAGTGCCCGACCGAGTTTCTAGCTGCCAACGAAAAAAAAAATGGAAAAATATATAAGAACGAGGAAAAAAAAATGGGTGAAAAAGTGGGGAACGAAGGATAAAGATAATCCTTCCGAAATATTTGTCGAGACGCTGCGAGAGCTTGCAAAAAAAACCACCCGATCGGTGGATCTTCTTTAATCCAAATCTTCCTGGGTGATTTGGATTTACGTGTTTGAATGGAAAATAAATCTGAGAAGCGCTTTGAAAATATTTTTGATCGAGCTTTGGGGTTGTTGGAGGGTAAGAAATTTCGAAGCGGTAATAACGGAGCAACGAGGGAGCAATAAAAATTGTAATCAGGGTTGGATATAATGGAAGATTTATTTATAAATAAGAAAGCTGAGGTGTGCAGAATTAGGCAAGTGATTTGGATTGAAGTTTATGAAAGAAAAATAAAAGATCACACGAGTACTTCGAATAAATTTTTGATGATCATGCTTTGGGGTTGAGGATAAGAAATTTTTAGTGGTAATAACTGAGCAATGAAGGAGCAAATAAAATTCTAATCAGGGTCGCAGATAATGGAAGATTTATTCACAAATAATTATTTGGGAATAACACAGAGGTGTTCAGAATTATCCAAGTAAACTGATTTTTGGATTGAAGTTTCCAAAAGATTTTAAATAAAAGATCATGTGAGGAAGTACGTCGAGAATATTTTTGATCGAGACTTTTTAGAGTTCAGAAATTTTGGAGTAACATAATAACGGAGCAGCAATACAAAATTCTAATCAGGGAGATAATGGAAGATTTGTTTGAAAGCGAGAGCCAAACCGAGACTTCAAAATTAGCGAGGCGCAAGGGCTGACGTGGTGTGAAATACGGATTAATGGGACTGTGAAGTCCCACATACATTTTCAAAGGACAAAGATCATTTCGCGGTCCATATACAATAATGAGAGACGAAAAAAATTTTTTTTTTCTACCATACTTTCAATTCGATATTCTTCGTTATTTTCTCTCCGGATATTTCGAGGGTGGCTGTGTGGGAAGGCTCGAAAGAATGTCCTGAACAGGAAAGGGGTATGGGAAGACACCCCTGCTAAAAAAAATCTCAAACTTCGTGGCGTCTAAAAAAAAAAGAAACCACAGAGACGATTTTTTTACGAATTTTTTATTTTTATTTATTTCTTGTGTTCTCTCACATTTTTTTTTCTCTCTTGTTGCAGAGCGATGAGCAGCTCGAAAGGCTTTTTTCTCCTTTGGATTAGATAGAGGCAGCGCCGAGAAAAAAAGGGAGGAAGAGAAAAGACAAAACGATACGGGCGAATGTGTGTGAACCCTCTCATTAGGGCGTGGGCCTTATCTAAAGGGTCACCGGGCGTTCACGACCTCGGGATCCTCGCTGGTCCCACACAAAATGCCAGGAGGTCGAAATTCCAGGAGTTACTGGCCCATCAACCCGACCGCACAATTCCTGCACGCCCACTTATTCGCGGACACCCTCGTTTTATTTGTACACTTTTTATCCCCTTGTCTTATTTTTTACCCTTTCGCGCAATTATAATAAAAAAGGATTAAAAAATTGTGGAAAAAATATTTTTTCGTTCCCATGGCATTTTTTTGCAATTTTGTTTTTTGACGGATTTTTGCAAAAAAATAAACGTTTTCATTATCTCGAGATTTTTAGATTTGATTAGGTTTTCACTGTCAGGTTTTTTTTGTATTTTCCTCGTAAGCAAATATTACACTTTTTTATCATATTCTGCATTTACCCTTTCGTTCAATTTATAATTCTGAAAAAATTAAAAATTTGAGTGAATAATATTTTATTCTTCAGACATTTTCGCAAATTTTTTTGATGTATTATAACAAAAAAAAAACGTTTTCATTATCCCCAGATTTTTAGATCTGATAAGATTTTCACTGGCAGGTTACGTTTTTTATATTTATTTTTTTTCCTCCGTCTTTTCTTTTCCTCGTAGGCAAACAGTTACCGAGATACGACACGAAAAAAGAATTGTCCGCAAAGTGTCGATAAATATCGAAAAGTACACATCTCTCTTTTACCACCTGATCTTCGAGGTTGGGATCACATTTTGTTCCTCAAACACCGTGCAGAGATAAGAGAGGGACGCTATCGTTGAGCAAAGATTGAATTTTCAGTTTCTAGCATCTCAGAAAAATAAAAAAATTGAAAACTCAATCGCAAAATGAACAAACGGAGAAAGAAAAATTATTTCAAAAAATTAATCGACAACTTTTAAAAATTTTTTACTCGATAATATTTGTCATATCGCGAAAATATCGACAGAAGGAAAATCAAAGTGGAAAAATCTTGAGATAACCCTTCGAGGTTTTCTCCAGATTTTTCCTAATGCGAAAATGATCAAGATCCGTTATTCCCTAATTTTTTCTGTTTCAAAAATCCCAAAAATAAAAATCAAGATGCAAAAGTTGTCGGAAATAAAAGTGTCGTAACGATAGATTTTTATTTTGTCGTTTTTGCGCAGATTTGTGGGAGGACCCGCGATATTTGTAAGATATACTCGTGGATCGGTGTAGACGAAAAAAATAGGTGGTGGAACTGTTGGTAATAGCCGACGGGCTCGTGGCCTGTGGTTAGGGCGGTCCCCGGGCATTTTTTGTTACCGGCAATTAGGTAAACGTTCACCGATCTGTTTCACATTGTAGACACATTTTCTCATCTTCCTCTCTCACTTTCTCGTTCGTCTCAGTTCCCTTTTTTCGATCTGAGAATAGCTATTATTTAGTAGTATAGTTTAAAGTCGACCGAAAAACTCGAATGTCGAAATTTTGAGATTGGACGAACGAGAGAAGGAGAAAGAAGTTTGAGAGAATTTTTTCGGGACGTTCACGGTCAAGTTTGCCCTTTTATCATTTTTTTTTCACTATGCAACTAATTCGTAGTTAACTCGGGAGCGACGGCGCCTTCAATGTTTTGCACTCCTCTTTCCCTGAAATAATTAAATATGATTCACTTTCGAGAGCCGGCAATTAATTCATTCGAAGAGAATTCGACGGTTTTTAATTTTCGGATAATTTAATAATTCAAAATAATTTTTTTTTAATTACATCGATGATTTTTAATCTCGCATGATTTTTTTCACGATAAATCTTGAATACTTAGGGGTAGGAAAATTTAAGGGATGAAGGTAGAAATATTCGTTACCGAGTATTGGTAATCCTCAGTTTTGCCGACGGCGATTCGTCTTCCAAAACTTCGTCGAACGCTTTTCAAAAATCGCGAAAATAATTTTTCTTATTCTTAACCAAGAAATTTTGACAGCTGTCAGATTTACAAACGATCAAAACTTTTCATCGAGCTCCTCAAAGGTCTCATTCCAACGTTCTATCTTCCTCTCTCACTCGATTGAAGATTCCTACTGATCCGCCAGGTGCTGCCATCTGGTGTAGATCCGAACGACCCTCGAAGCAATTCGAAGTTTTCTGTGAGAACATCTTCGGGGAAATGCGAGTCAATCAAAATAAAATTCGGTATAAGTAAATATTCTTTTTGACTATTTTTATTATTTATTAAATTACAGATATTAACAGAATATTTTATTACCTTGTATTTTTATAATATTTTGATATTTATAATTAGTGCGTAAAATCGGAGAACAATTCGAGTTCATTTTAGACGATCATTCCTTTTTATTTGAGATTTTTTTATTAAGTATTATTTTATTTTTTGTTAATAATAATCGTATTTGCATTAGTGAACCCGAAAATAATTCTCGTGTAATTGCAGGAGAGGCGGATAATTATACGAATAATTCAGTGAAGAGTGGAGATAGGAGAGCAAGAAAGTAACTCGGATAATCGTCGTGTACGTCTGTTGCTTTCGAGTCGAACGCGAAATAAACGACGTGGTATTACAGCGTCGTAACTCATCGTAACCCGAGACAGTGAACGTCAGTTAGTCGGCTCGTAATGGCTCGTTATTTGTATCTCCGGGCGATAATAATCAATTTAAGACGAGCCTTAAAATGGTGCGAAGCGTGTGGTTTTCTCGCAGCGATCGCTGAATTCGTGCGAAACTTCGATTTTTCCGATCTTTTTTTTTATTCAGACGCTCGAGAGCGAACATCGAAGAGTTTGAAAAATTTGAAAATCGATTTAAATGTACCAGGAAAAATTTTAAATCGTTTTTTTCCACGTGGCTTCAACATAAGGAAATACGAGATCGGAGTCGCGAAGATTTTCCGCGATCCATTCATCGATTTCGGCGTTCATTTCAGGTGTGAAGACCTCTTTCCATCCTCCGATCTGTCCCTTACGTACGAACACGTCTTTCTCAATATGAGGTACCCCATCGTAGTGACTGCCGATCATTGGATTTTTTTTGAAGTTCTTGATGTCCAAATGTTCGACTAATTTTTCAATTTCCTCTTTCGTGCACGAACGACCGTAAAATTGGGCAGCTTTTCTTATCACGCCTGGTAAATCCATTTTCAGCTCTTCATAAAAGAGAAACAGCAGATTCGGATTGTTCCTCAAGCTCCAAGCTTTTTTCACGTGAGCGAAATAAGGACAGCAAAGTTCTGATTAAAAGGAAACATTGAATAAATATACTAATTGAATATTCTTGCGAGATGATTGCGATTAAAAATCTCATACCTAGATTTCTTCTAAAGAATTTCCAGTAAGTGGGTAAGTCTTCGGAGAAGCTACAAATAGCGTTATAATTTTTTACAATAAACATAGAGAGAAGAACGTCTTTGGGATTTCTAGCAACGTAGGCGACCTTAAAACAAAAAGAATTTAATTGAAAAATTATTGAAATTATATCGAATTATTTATTATTGCATTATTTATCTATTTTTTATATTACGTATGCATGAAATTTTTTAAATTTATTATATTTCGAGTTGAGAACTTACCTTACAGCCAACGTCAAGTAAGTTAGGTGGGAGAAGTTGGAATGGAAAATGAGTTTTTATGAAACGAGGCGACGGCATAGAATCAATTACGTTGCTCCTCAAATCATGATTATTCGTTCGTTTTGGTAAATGATCGGTATTATCAAGACTCTCCCCAATGAAAGTGTTTCTAAACACGTAAATAATCACTTAACCATTAATTCGATTAATTTTATTCAAATAACAGTTATTCATTGAATAAATAAATAAATACTCTATGAAAAAAACTCTATCGTCCACCATCGTCGTTAAAGCTTTTTCGTAATCTAAATTATTGTTCAATAGCCATATGAGTTCCTGAATCCAAGTGGTGCCTAAAAAATCTTCAATTAGCACAGAAACTATTTTTTTTTTAAAAGTTGTAAAATAAAATAGTATTAACCTGATCGTGGAAAAGTTATAATCCACTTGTCGGATTTTCTGAGTCGAAGGTTGAAAATACTCGCAGCGTTTTTTTGATAAGCGTAAGGTTGGACAAATTTCTCCTCGCCCGCTTGCCACCAACCGCGATGAGGGGTGGTGTAACATTTTAACAATTCCTCAGTTTCAGCTTTATTCAATAATTCACACACTGGTGCCTTTCTCATGATCTCGACGAGTCTAACTTTGTAATACAAATGAGTAAAAGTTGAGAGAACGTAACCCTGGTATACACTTGGTATTTATGCTGATAAGCTTATATAGACACGAAACAAGTTTTTAATTGCGCTATTTTTTCTGGACAATGCTTTTTAATTTTCTAGATATGAATGAAACAAGTTTTTAATTATTTCGAACAGTTATCTGGATAATTTTTGATGACATGAGAAAAAGAAATTTCAGTAAACAAACGCATCAAGAGTCGTGTAGAGACTCGAGTTTTAATAAAAACGTGCAAAAAATACTTGATATCATTTAATAATAATGAAAAACAAAAAAATAAAATTCTTTTTCTCGAAAAATTATTCTAACCGCTTCATTAGATTCACTTGATACGAAGTAATTTTTCAATTGTTTTACGTTTCATGTGGTTAGACAATTTTTAACGTCAGATGAAAAAAAAGAAAAATCATAACCACTAAAAATAGGACTGTTTCTTTTTTGTATTTAGATATTCATTAATATTTCAATTCCATAGGTACGAATAATTTTTTTATTCATTTGGAACTGGCATATGGGAACACTAGATCAGTGTCACGAAGATTTTCCTCAATCCACAGATCCACCTCAGCCTCAAGCTCGGGAGTAAAGAGATCCTTCCATCCGCCAATTTGTCCTTTTCCGACGAAAACATCTTTTGGCACGACGTTAGCACCGGCGAATTTTCGAGGACCAATCGTTGGATTATTTTTGAAACTCTCGATATCTAAATGTTTTACGAGTTTCGCGATTTCTTCCTCGGTACATCGGCGGTCATAAAATTTGCTCACTTTTCTTA